>JAPPVO010000016.1:152368044-152865544 GCA_030407325.1 Camellia japonica
TTTAAAGATATCACAATGACATGGAAATTTGGTCCATTAAACTACTAGCTCAGTCAGTTAAAAAGCATAGCCCAATATACAAGTTATAAATAAAACCAACCCAGTTTTAAGTGGGGTAGAAAAGGAAGAAAACTCATGTACATGTTTTTTTTTTTTTTTTTTTTTCGTATTTCAAAGATTGGAAGTAATGGAACATATGTAGCACAGACACAGACATAGGGCACGACACAGTCACGTTGATTTTTAAAAAATGCAGGACACGACACGTTTAGGACGCGCTAAAATTTTATTCAAAAATATTATGTCATATCAATAATTTATTCAAAAATATTGAAAATATGTAACATTACACTAAATATATTTAAGAAGTTACATATTTTTCATAATTTAAACCTCAATATATCATTCACATAAAAATTATAATCTAAAGAATCTAAAAAAAAATACAGAACATTATAATGTACATGATGCATTCATCTTATAAATGTTCAAAACATATTTAGAGTGCGTAAATTGTGTTTTTAGAAATGCAAAATATTGTTATTATGACGTGATTCATCACATAGGATATGTTTGGAGGGTTTAAGAAGTGTCGCTGAAGTGTCTGCAAAGTGTCGGTAAAGTGTCCGATAATATGAATATGATTTTTTAATTAAGACACATTGACGCAAGTGTCGGACACACTTTTGGAAGTGTCCAAAGAGTGTCGGTGTCTGACACAACATGCTTCCTCGCTGAAAGTGTCTGTGCTTCTTAGTTGACACCAAAAGTCCAGAAAAATATTCTAAATTGAAGCTGACATCCAGAAATACATGATGTGCTAACATAAACAACAAAGTACTGTTGTTCACAATATCCTCTGCAAAATACCAAATCAGAAAAGAATATTTATTATTTCCTAATCTACTCCAGAGATCTGAATGCCTTCTAGTGGCAAAGTACAAGGCACAAGGCAAGCATCCAAGCCAAGCAAGATGCATATACAATGGAAATAACTTGACATTTTGAAGAAACCACACTCATGGAAGTTTGGTCAGTTATTAGTTCAATCCATTGCAGCATTGTTTGAAACTCAAGTTACATATTCAAGTAATGTGGATTGCCCACGAACACCAAAACAAAATAGAAAAGGAGAAGAATTTCCATATACATGAAATTTGGCCAGTTATTAATTCAATCAATTAAAGCATTGTTTGAAACCCAAGTTACGCATTCAAGTAATGTGGATTGCCCAAGAACACCAAAATAAAAATTAAAAAAAAGAAAATTTTCCATATAGATGAAATAAACCAAAGGAAATAAATTCAACCATGTTTTTTTTTATTGAAGATGCATCACGACTTTCATGTGAAGTTTAAAGAAACAGCAAATATTAGTATGAAGATACATTTGGAAAAAAAAACAGCAATACATTTTTTGCACCGAGCATTATGCAAAACCATGCAATCCAATCAAACAATAAGGAGAGAATAAAACCACGCAATGAATTCCAAAAAACGTATTACCTGTTTTAAAGTAGCACTATAATTATGATACTCTAAAAATATTATAGGGAACCAAAAAACATCAATTAATACATACATGAATCATGATACATGTGTGCGCATGTGTGTATCTGTCCTTTTAAGCATTGCACGGTTGCACCTAATTGAAGCTGCATACCATTCACCTAAAATCAAATAGGCCGACAGAATCCACCTAGTTTCAAACAGAGATGTTGATGTTCCTAGTGATTAGTGTCTATTAACACCAGTATTTAAACCGGAGGCTGGCAGGACGTTCTAGAGTCAAGGTACCTTTTGGGGTCTCGAAAAAGCCATTGAGAGATGGTTTGATATCCAATTGAGAAATCAGTACTTACAAAACAGTTAATATGAATGAGCTGAGAAACACATCCACTAGCATGTCTTCCTCTCTGGTAAATGGTAAATCAAAATCCACCACCTGACTGACCCCACCCCACCCAATATATATATATATATATTTGTTCTAGCAAATGAAAAACCAAGAGCTTACCAAGAATCATTACTAAACCCATTATAGAATCATTTAAAGTGATGAATCCTTTAAACCTTGTGATTGCATTCAGAATGCAAACGGTCTAGAAAATCATAAATCAATCATAAATACAAGTAACTCGAAGCAGCCCAGATGTTATTGTCCAATCATTCAAATCCCAGCACCTTTGGCAAAAAATTATCATGGGTTACCATGGTTTTAAGCTTAAGAAGGCGGTCAATCATTGTAAACCAAACTAAACAATATCCATGTTCATTTAATTTTCTTTAATCTGTAAACAACATCAAACAATGCCACACAAACAAGTAGAATGAAACCAACATTAAGAAAAACAATAAAATAAAAAATAAAAAAATTTAATAATTCTCAGTTGATCTGGTTTCATTCATACCCACATAATTTCTATCCAATAGTCTCTCTCAACAGCAAAACAATTTAAGAAACAAAAGCACAGTAAAAACTTTGATACAGAGATAAACCTAAGAAAAGAGTGATTGGATTAAGAGATAATAAAAAAGCGAATCGCGAGTTACCTGAAACCGATGAGCCGTGGAGCTGCCTGAGATTTTTTTCGATTTGTGTTTTTTTGTTGCTGTCATTACAATTAATAGCAAGGTTTGGGACTTCAGATCGAAACCCTAGGTGCCAAACCTAACCTTACCACGCACTTTCCAACGTCAGACTTTAACCATGGTCAAGGAAAACAATCCTAATCCTCACTAGATTTTTTCTCCCATATTTTAGTTAAAAACTTGTAAAAAATAAAAATATTGGAAAAATTATTATTAAAAAAAACCTCGGTTTGCCTTTGTATCAAAATAAATTTTTAATTTATAATTTTGTCAATTTAAAAAAATATAAAAAATTTTTACTAAAAACTAGATATAAAAAAATGAAAATAACTTTTTCACGGATTTTTTTTTTCCTAACTCCCTCGTAGCAAGTCTTTACTAGCTAAACTTTTGTAATTCAAATCCAATTATAGCACTGTGTATTTGATTTTTACTATAGTGCCCTTATTAATTGGGGATAAATATTGAAAAATATAAGCTAAGAAGGGTATATAAGATATTAGGTTTAGTGGGTCTTTTTTTTTTTTTGGTAAGAGGTCTACCATTTATGAAATAGTTTGATGAGAAGTCATTTTCTTGGTTTTAAAGGATATTTTGTTTCTAATTTTACTTATTGGCTTTTTTTTATTTGTTAACTATCTATTTAAATTTATATCTGTATATTCAATTTTTTTTCTATCTGTTCAATTTTTTTCCTATTTGTTCAAATTTATATCTATTTGTTCAATTTTTTCCGCTACTTGTTTAATTTTTTCCCTTATCTGTTCAATTTTTTACCCTATGTATTCAAATTTTGTGGATTTTCTCTCTATCTATTCAAATTCTGTGAGTTTCTTTCTCTCATTTTTCTTATTTATTGAAATTTGTGTGCTAATTTTCTCTATTTATTCAATTTTTTTCCTATCTATTTAATTTTTTTACCCTTTCTGTTCAATTTTTTGACCCTATATGTTTACTTTTTTAATGTTTTCAATTCAAATTTCAAATATTTGTCCAAATAAAATATATCTATTGAACTTTATTTGTTCAAAAATTCTACCTGTTCAAATTATCTATTAAAATTCTATAATCTTTTTTCTATATGTTGAAAATGAACAGATAGAGGATTCCAAAAGAAGAAGAAATCAACCCTATTTACTCTCCACTCTCTTTCAAACTAACAAAAAAAAGAAAAAAAATCTCTGATGGGATTTTAGCATTATTAACAACAACAACAACAACAACAACAACCACCACCACCACCAAACCACAAACAAACAACAACAATAACAACAACAACACAACCTAACCCACCTCAACCTATCTGTTCAAAGCACTTCAATAGATAAGTACACATACATACACAATCAACAACAATAAAAAAATAAAAAATAAAAAAGTGGCGAATTTGAAACAGATAAAACACTAACAAAAAAAATTTAGATCTATTAAACAGATAAAACCCTAACAATAATACCCTAATAACAAAATCAGATTTGAATATATATATAAATTGATCAAAATTTTTAAAAAAGAATCATAGATCTATTCAAAAAAACCACAGAACAGATGTGAATGAGGATGTCGATGGGTGGTGCTACGGTGGAAGAATATGTTGTGCGATGGAGGATGGCGATCGGTGAGTCACATCACTGCAATGGTATACGACGACTGTGGTGACGGGATCACCTTTGAGGACGGTGGCAATGAGGGAATAAAGTAGATCGGCAAAGTGAATGAGAGAAAAAGAGAGAGAGAGATGTGGGGTGTTGTGCGACGGAGAATGGCGATTGGTGAGTTACGTCACTACAATGGTATGAGACTACGATGATGGCGGGATCGCCTTTGGAGATCGCGACGATGGAGGAAAAAGTAAATCGGCGAAATAAAAGAGAGAGAGAGAGAGAGAAAGAGAGAGAGAGAGAGAGATGGGAGATTGGTGGCGAGTGAAGGAGATTGGTGATGGGTGGTGCTTTGTCACGCCCCAAACCCGCCTCTATACGTTTAGCGTCGTAATCGGCCAGTAATTCTAGGATTACCAAAGGCCTCTAAACAAATCATCACATAATAAGGGCTACGAAAGCAAATATATAAAACATATATAGTCCATAGAGCTGTGTAGACATATATAAGACATAAAATTTAAAACTTTATATACATAAATGTGACGTCATATAAGCAACAGTCTTACGTCACTTCACTTACAGATAACCAAAATGGAACTTAACCCAACATACAAGTAAAACAAAAGAGAATTTAAACGAAATTCTAGGTCACAAAACATTGACTATAAGCAGGTTTCGGAACCTCCACGGGGAGGCACTTTGGTTGGTTGGACAAAAATGACCTCCAGGCAACAGCTTAGGCCTGGTCACGTGCCTGATCACCTATATACATAAATAATACTGTGAGTTAGAGCCTAGTAAATAATAATAGAGTAAAGGTTTTAATGAATGATGTCTACAACAGATTCAGAATTCAGAATTCAGATTCATATTCAGAAATGGATACATATTCATATTCATGTTCAAAGTTCATACATGATCATACGTGGTACATCTATTAGCGTTAACAAATCTGATGACCCATAAAGGGACGGTTATAAAGGCATTCCGATGACTCATGTGCACAGAGACGTTTTCGATGACCCATAAAGGGACGCATATCATATGATGTTAAGGATGACATGAATACATTTCAGAAACTTGGACAATCATTTATTCATATAAAACATAGCAATTCAGAAAACTGATCATTTCATATCATCAGAAAATAATTAAAGTTAAATATAACTTTACAGAGTTATTACTCACAGATGGCCCCAATAGCAAATCAGACATATCAAACAGACCAAACAGCTAAGACGCATGACCTACACAAACACAAAGTAGATACACCTTAAAACACACATTCGGAAAACACTTAACTCATTTCGTTTAATTCCTAGTGCGTTTCTAGCCTTTATCCTCATTATCATATCTTAATTAGGGCTTAAGAATGCCTAAGATGCATTGAGGATACCAAAATGTGCTTCAAAACACTTAACCAAATTTTCAAAAAGAGGACAGTTCGCTCAAGCGCAACTTCGCCTGCTCGAGTAGTCTGCAAAGTCTACAAAAATACTGGTTGTTTGAATTTTTTGCTCGACTGACGCTCGATGGTCGCTCAAGCGCAAGCCTGAGTAAAAGGGTTTCCGCTCGAGCAGTCTGCAAAAGCCTGTAAAACTTTTGGGAGCTCTTATTTTATGTTCGAGTGCAACCTCGGCCGCTCGAGCAGAAGGTCAAAGGTGGCCGCTTGAGGGCAGGTTCTGCCGTTCGAGCCAACTCCGAAACTCTGCAAAAATACTAAGAGTTCGCATTCTTCGCTTGAGCGCATACTCCACTGCTCGAGTGGAGGATGCAAATTCTGAAATTTCCAGATTGCTGATACAAGTTCAAAACTTAAATTCAAACCAAGAAAACACATCCTTTTGGGCCCAAAACTTGAGGAAACATATGTAAACTTGTAAAACATTGTGAATTCAAGATCATTTCGCAAAATCAAAGCCCAAAAGCGTGCCAATTGTGCAAAATCAAACTTGGAACTTAAAGGACAAAACATGAAGATAACATGCATGTAATCAATTGAATTCAAAGCCTTCAAATCATAATCGAATGAGGTGTTTAGTTAAAAACATGTTGAATTTCTTGAACAAAACCAAGATGAGAACATGCATGTAGAAATTCTTTGAAAACTAACTCAAAATGCTATGATATATGCATGCATGCATGATATAGCTCTTGATTCACTCTTCTAAGCTTAATTCTGGCATTAATCTTAAATTTCCTTTGAATTCACATGTAAGTGAGCTTGAAGTTACAAAATGTAAGTTGAATCCTTACCTATAACTCTCAATTTCCTTGAACTCTAGCAAGCTTGAGTGATTCTCCAAATTATCTAGCAATTCTTCCTTATTGTTTCCAATTCTTCAATATTTGATCCTAATTCCTCTCTCTCTCTCTCTCTCTCTCTCACAGTTTGAAACTCAAACAAATGATAAATTGTAATTTGTTCAAGGGTTCTAGAAGCTATAATGGCTTTATATATGTTTAATTAGTGGATTTAATTCATTCTTGATTAGGCTAATACCTTATACTTATTTTATTTTAATTATTTCGTTCCGAATTGAATTTCAATTGAACCTACCATAACCTCCCAAAAATTCCAAGCAACACATAACTCAAGTCAATTTCATGATCAGATGCTGATAAGGCATCAAATTCGAGAAACAAAGCAAAAACACAAACAGGTATTTCTACGGTAGATAGATATATATGCAAATAACATATAACACATGCAATTAATGTAGAATTTCATTTTAATTACTTATTACGCATTCTTAATCATGGTTTAACAGTTAATCACAGATCGGGGTTGTTACAAGCTTCTCCATTTGAAGACGAGCAAATCGGAGAGCTGACTGTCCTCCTTTTCCATCTTTCTTTGGGAGGTCAACAGAAAATTTGTAAAGCATCTCTGTTATGTTGTCGCTTAATGTCCCAAAAAGGGTTCCATTTCTATTCATAATAATAAAACCAAACTTGTCATCTGATTCTAAAAGTTCATTCAGAGCTTCAGTATGGAACTTGTTGTCACAGAGGTAAAGAGATGCATTTATGGGCCTGAAAGGCTCAAAGTCAATTGTAACCTTCTTCTCTTTTCCATCTTCGGTCACAATGGTCCCAGTGTAAAGCACAAGACCATTGGGAGGAACTTTATTGTAAAGCTTAAGCCTCTGCTGAGCAAGTGTGATTGCACCTAAAACAGATTGACAATTCACCCTACTTTTAATGTTTGAGGCAGTTCCAAATTCATCACCAAGCATCTTGGTAACCCGCGATATTTGATCATATGGAGGCATGATAAGAGAAATCATGCTAGTGCCATTGCCTCTAGCAGCTTCCAGTGCCTTAATTAACTTCTTGATCTTCCATATCTCAATGTTCTTATCAATTTCATGAGCATATGTCATTGCAAGGTACAAGAAAAACTACCCAAACAATAACACAAGTACTTGTAAAAAACAACATGGAATCAATTAACTTGTCTTTTGAAATGAAAAATAGGGGATTAAGTACGATAAATATTACAGCTAAAAAGAGTAAAAATGTAAACAACAATCACATAAAAGGAATGTTGCATCCATGGAAGGAAAACACGTTAAAATAAGAGATCAAGTAAGTTTCATACAACAAAAGTTGCATCTTTGGCAGTAAAACACGCTAAAATAAGAGATAAGGCAAGTTACATATAATGAGTTGCTTAAACCAGAGATCTACGAGGAATTGGCACTCTATTTGTTCAATGACTATTATGTATTACTCATTAAAGTTAATTATGGTCCAATAGAACCACTCAGAATTTTGAATGAACTCATGCTTCCCTCTTCAAATAGAAACCTGCTTATGGGTTCTAAGCTCTATTATTAGAATCTTACAATTTGCAATCCGATTCACAATTCGATTCACAATTTTTGCAAAATCAATATGAATTTATGAATGAATCTATTTTGGAAGTGAATCTATAGTGAATTGCACGATTCACAATCGATTCATGATTCGATTCACTTTTTACAATTCATGCAATTCCTGAAATTATCATGTCCGACATATTTTGATTATTTTTTTCTCTATTTTTTTATATAATTAAAATGACATGATACAACTTCTAATAGTGTTTAGTATGAAAATAACCAATAAATACATGATTTGTTGTTTTTTTGGAGATTAGATAGTTTTTAATATGATCCAATCAAATTCAATCAAACCCAACATATTTTTAACATTTTCTTTTCATTTTTTTTATTACAAGAAGTCATAATGTATATTCTTAAGATGTTTAAGGTTAGAGTAACTTACAATATGAATTATCTATTGCTATTTTATTTAAATAAATATACTTAAATATTACATGGGTGATGTCAGTTAAACCTAATGATTTTGCAAGTTTTTTTAGTGTTATGTCATTGTTACTTGCAAAGGTATATATGCTTATGAAATATCAACATTATTGTTAAGTTATTGTTACTTAAAAATTGAGAGTTTGTTTTTATTTACTTTCTTTATTAAATGGATGAAAAGCAATATCTAACAAAAAGAAAAGGTAAGATGGTGATCTTACATGGGACCTGTGTTAACTTCTTACTTGTTAGACCACGTGATTATCATTCAAAATAAAATTTTCATTGAAGTCTAACTATTTTATATTGTAAGATATATTTAACATCTAAATGTGTAGATATATTTTTCTAAGTAATTTAGAAAAAGTGACCGAATCTTTATGATTCGTGATTGGATTCAATTCGTGATTTGGTACAAGGCTATTTTGATTCACAATTTGACAACTATTGTTCCAAGCAACAGAAATACCAAAAAGGATTAGTATCAACTGATTGAATGGCACTAGAAGGTTGTAATAACCCTCACTACTGTTTACCGAATGATCACTGATTACTGTTAAACCGAGACTGATTATGATTGATGACTGAAGTAAACGAAATACCGAACTGACTGACTGAAATCTGAAACTAATTGATTAACTGTATTTGTTTAAATGCATTTTCTATCTGTTGATTATTAATTGATCTGTTCATGTTTTATGTTTAAACTGCTAATTGAAGACCTTATCGGCGACCGAACCAGAAATCGATTAGTGTTTTATGATCGTCATAATTTATGTGATTTTATGGTATATTTATTGAAAAAGTGATTTGGTATGTTTAAATTAGATTAAAATAAGCTGAATTGCATAAGTTGCCTTATCTACCAAATTGCCATTATGAGTGGGCCTTTGTTTATTATAATATTAAGCCTTAATACACTTAGATGCATCTCTTGTTCAGCCATTCTTCTTGTTATAACCGTTGGAGAGAGAGAGAGAGGAGAACTGGAGTTCATCTTGTCATTTTGGTTGAAACTTGAAGGAATTGAAGTATAGATCACATTTTGAGCTTGTGTATCTTACATTGGAGACCTAAGGTAGATCATTAACCTTCCTTATTGTGCATTTGAATTTATTCTTGCATGAATCATGGGTCTTTAGTGATCTAAGGCATGATTTGGTTCAATAGTGTGGAATTATAGCTTAATTCATGCATGTATATTTGGATGGTTGAGTTTTAAGTTGTTTTCATGGCTAAATGTTACATGCATGCTCATAATTATGTTAGGTCCATGATTTCATCTTGAATTTGAAAGATTTGAGCTCATTAGAGCGTGTTTCGAAGTTTTGAAATGGTTTAAATCCATACATGTCATGTTTGTAGCATGTTCATGAAAATTGGGTTTGAAAATGGATTTAATTAAACACTCTTGGGCTTTGATTTATCAAATTGATCTTTGGATCATGTTGTTCTATGTGTTTACAAGTGTTTTCCAGAAAATTAGCCCAAGAGGGTCGAATTTAATGCATTTAAACTTGGTTTTTGGCTTGAAGGTGCAATCTGGGTTTTCCAGATTTTGCACTTCCGCTCGAGCGGGGAAAGTGGCGCTCGAGCGGGAAATTCGAGCTCCCAGTACTTTGCACTGCATTACAATCCGCTCGAGCGGGGTATTTGGCGCTCGAGCGGGACCTTGTGTCTTGCGCTCGAGCGGCTATCGAGCGCCCAATCGAGCGTGATTTTTGAGCATCCAGTACTTTTTGATCCGCTTGAGCGGTGGAGTTTACGCTCGGGCGGAGACCTTTGTTGCATGTCCGCTCGAGCGGGGAAACCTGCGCTCGAGCGGGACTCTGTTTTTCTGAAAATTCTGAAAATGTTTTCTGAATACATCTTTGCATCCTCATCCCATCCTAGGCATTCTTAGGCCTAGTTTAAGACATATTAATGAGGATATAGATGTAGAACACACCGAGGCAATTAGGGATTAAATTATTATTATCCTTTCCAACTGTGTAGCTTAGTGTGTGTTCATTCTGTACTGTTTAGGGTTGGCATTTCGAGAAGACGCTCTAGCTTACTGTAGCCCAGAACTCTGTGAGTAACAATTGTGTAAAGATATGTTCAAAATGATTATCTTCTGAATACTGAATTGTACTGCTTTCTGAACTGATACTGTTAACTAAATGAATGTATGTCCTATATTCTGAACTGTATTGTGGCATCCTTAGCAACTACTGTTACTGTTACAGAGATCTCTGTCGGTTCCCTCGTTGGAACCACCACTGTTTACTGATTGATGGCCATCATTGACTGTTCGGTCTTTTAAGACCTACTGTTTACTGTTATGCTAATGGATGTACCACATATGACTGTTTACTGTACTGAACAACTGATATACTGATTGAAATGAACTGTTTTCATTACTGTAAGGACATTCATTCTAAACCTCTTTACGCATTGTGTTATTCACTGGGCTTTAGCTCACTGCTCATATATATATGTAGGTGTACAGGCACCGGACCAATGCTAGAAGCGTCGGGATAAACTCCAGTTTTGTCAAGCCAACCACTGTGCCTCACTGCGAGATTCTAAGCCTGTTCAAGCTTTGGCTTAGGAGTGTTTTAATCTCCCCCGTCTGTCTCTGTAACCGTATTGTATCTGTATAGACTGTTACTGCACTGTTAATGGGAATTAAGTCCCTGTTTTGAATGATTGTATGTACATATTATTTTGTCACCGACTGCATATATGTATGAAAAGTCTTTTTGCATACAGACTGCCACAGCTCTTTGGACATTATTTATTTATTGTTTTGGCTTCCGCCATGCCCCTGTACTCTGTTATACTGTCTTACTGTTAAGCAGGCCTTCGGTAATCTCGGATTACTGGCCGGTTACGGTGCTAAACCCATAGAGGCGGGTTTGGGTCGTGACAGAGTGGTATCAGAGCGATACTTAACCACGAGTTATACCGCACACACGTGTCCAAATGAGCTTTAGGATGTCCTAGAAAAGTGATTAGGACATTTCATGAGCATGAAAAGTGTGTGATTATGACATGACTGAATATATGCTAATGTGTTAAACTGTTTAAGTATGCAACTGTTTATGTTTATAATTGCTATCACTGCTTATAGTGAAATGGATAATACAAGAACTGCAAATGAATCTGAATCCTCATCCTCTGAGGCAAGAATGGCAAGACTGGAACGAATGATGGAATTGATAACTGAAAGATTGGATCAACAACAGAACCAACAGCCCCCACCTCCTCCTCCGGTACAGCCGGAACAGAATGTTAATGCTAATGATGGGGACATAATTGCTCTTACCCAGAAGTTCAGCAAACTGAAACCGCCATCCTTTCAGGGAGGCCTTGAACCGTTAAAAGCTGAAGCATGGGTTTTAGAGACTGAAAAACTGTTTGAAGTGTTTCCGTGCTCGGAGGCACATAAGGTACTGTTGGCCACCTTCACTTTGCAAGAAGAGGCTAGAAGGTGGTGGATGCTTACCTGTGATGACAACATTGCTATGACTTGGGCTCAATTCAAAGTAGCCTTCTTTGAAAAGTACTTCCCTCAGCGTGTCAGGGATAGGAAGGTGACTGAATTTGAACAACTGAGACAGGGCACGATGTCCGTTGCTGAATACGAAACAAAGTTCACCGGGCTTGCTAGATATGCACCACACATGGTGGACACTGATTACAAGAAGGCCAGAAGGTTCGAAGGCGGCCTGAATGTTGCAATACTGGACAGAATAAGTGTTCTGAAATTACCGACTTATGTGAATGTTCTTGACTGAGCCTTGATGGCTGAAGCGAACATCGAAGCTGTGAAACAATCTGAAACGCCGGCATCTGAATGGCGTAGTAAAAGGCAGGGTTTTAAGTTCAAGAAAGGCAAGAACAACCCGCTGAACAAAAAGCAAAATACAGGGTCAACGACTACTTCTAGTCAAAGGAACCGTTCCATCCCGCCCTGTTCCGAATGTGGTAAGAACCATAAGGGAGTTTGTTATAAAATTTCTGGTGCTTGTTACAGGTGTGGCAAGGTAGGCCACATGGTTAAAGACTGCCCCTCTGCTCTACAGGCCAATAGTAACGCTGCACCAAGCGCAGCAGTATCAACTGTTGCACCAAAACTGAACCCCAAAGCTACCGGGAAAGAGCCCATGAGGCAGGGCTGAGTGTTCGCCCTAGTACCGGGAGATGTGCAAAATACTGAGACCGTTGTGTCAGGTATCCTCTCTATTTGTACTCAAAATGCATATGTACTGATTGATTCGGGGTCTACACACTCATATGTATCGCATGCTTTTTCACGGAAATTGAATAGACCCTTAGAACCCATGAACTATCTGTTAGCTGTATTATCACCTGTTGGGGGATCCATGACATGTGCTTATATGTACCCTGCATGTGAAATCATTGTTGGGGATATGCATCTATTTATTGATTTACTGTCATTGAACATTGATCATTTTGATGTAATATTGGGGATGGACTGGTTACAAAAATATCATGCTACCATCGCCTGTGTGACAAAGCAAGTTGTTTTCCGTCCACCTGGTTTACCCGAATTTGTGTTTAATGGGGTTGGAGTAGTATCTCCTCCGTATTTGATTTCTTCTGTGAAAGTCGTTAAATTGATTAGAAAGGGGTGTAAAGGATATCTGTGTTCTGTATTGACTGTGTCTACTGATGATAATGTTAAAACTGATGTGAACTGTATTCCTATAGTTAGAGAATTCCCAGATGTATTCCCAGATGATCTGCCAGGGGATTTGATTGACAGAGAGATTGAATTTACCGTTGATATGATTCCGGGAACACAACCAGTATCGAAAGCTCCTTACAGAATGGCTCCAACTGAACTGAAAGAACTGAAAGTGCAACTGCAAGAACTGTTAGACAAAAGTTCATCAGGTCCAGTACTTCACCGTGGGGCGCACCTGTCTTGTTTGTGAAAAAGAAAGACGGCTCACTGAGACTGTGCATTGATTACTGTGAACTGAACAAGGTAACTGTGAAAAATAAATATCCATTACCGCGTATTGATGACTTATTTGATCAGTTACAGGGTGCTCAAGTGTTTTCTAAGATTGATCTCAGATCCGGATATCATCAGTTGAAAGTTAAACTAGAAGACATTGATAAAACTGTTTTTTGAACGAGGTATGGACATTATGAATTTTTAGTTATGCCTTTCGGAGTTACCAATGCACCTACTGCATTTATGGACCTCATGAACAGAATCTTTAAACCATACCTTGATGACTTTATTGTTGTATTTATTGATGACATTCTGATTTATTCCAAAAGTGTAGAAGAACATGAACATCATCTGAGACTTACCCTACAGACCCTAAGGGAACAGAAACTCTATGCTAAACTGTCTAAATGTGAATTCTGGCTTGATCATGTTATGTTTTTGGGGCATTTTGTTAGCAAAGATGGAATTTCTGTTGATCCGCAGAAAATTGAAGCTGTAGTAAACTGGCCTAGACCGACAAATATGACAGAAGTCCGAAACTTTTTGGGTTTGGTTGTGTATTACAGAAGGTTTGTCAAAGATTTCTCCAAAATTGCCTTACCGTTGACTCAGTTAACTCAGAAGGGGACATCATTTGACTGGACTGACCAAAGGGAATCAGCATTTCAAGAGTTGAAAACTCGACTTGTGACTGCACCTGTTCTTACCTTACCTTCAGGGACGGATGGTTATACTGTATTTAGTGATGCTTCTCATAAGGGTTTGGGATGTGTTTTAATGCAGAATGGGAGAGTAATTGCTTATGCTTCCCGACAACTGGGACCACATGAAAAGAACTATCCGACCCATGATCTGGAACTTGCTGCAGTAGTATTTGCACTGAAAATCTGGCGTCACTATCTGTATGGGGCGGCATGTGAAGTATATACCGACCACAAGAGTCTGAAGTATTTCTTCGCTCAAAAAGAATTGAATATGAGGCAGCGGAGATGGCTAGAATTGATCAAAGATTATGACCTACAGATTTTGTACCATCCGGGGAAAGCTAACACTGTTGCCGATGCACTAAGCTGGAAGTCGATTGCAAATTTAGCTTGTTTGCTCACTGGACAGAAAGAGTTTCTTTGTGACCTTGAAAAATTTGAAATTGAAGTTGTTTTGAGAGAACAAGGTGGAACAATAACTGCTATTTCTGCTCAACCGGCATTGATCGAAGAAATTAAAGAGAAACAACAACAGGATGACTTCTTGAAAAAGATCATCGAAGAAAGGGAATCTAAACCGAGACCGGGTTTCAAATTCGAGAACAATGTACTGAAATTTCAAGAAAGACTGTGTGTACCGAATGATACTGAACTGAAGAGAAGAGTTTTGCAAGAGGGCCACAACTCAAAATTTTCTATTCACCCGGGGAATACGAAAATGTACCAAGACCTGAAACTGAATTTTTGGTGGCCGGGAATGAAGAAAGAAATCGCCGACTTTGTGTCAAAATGTCTTCATTGTCAACAAGTCAAAGCGGAACATCAACGACCCACAGGCTTATTGCAGCCCTTACCGATACCGGAGTGGAAATGGAAACATATTACTATGGATTTTATTGTGGGATTGCCTCGCTCCAGTAAAGGTATGGACTCGATTTGGGTTATTGTTGATAGACTGACTAAATCTGCTCACTTCTTACCTGTTAAGACAATTTATAATGCGGACAAATTGGCTATACTCTATATTGATGAAATTGTTAGACTGCATGGAGTGCCTGTGTCCATTGTTTCTGACAGGGATTCGAAGTTTACATCAAGATTTTGGCAAAGCTTACAGACTGCATTGGGTACTGAACTGAGACTGAGTGGTGCCTATCATCATCAGACAGATGGCCAGTCAGAAAGGACCATCCAGACTCTGGAGGATTTATTGAGAATGTGTGTCCTTGATTTTCAGGGAAACTGGGAAAGCCATTTGCCATTGGCTGAATTCGCCTACAACAACAGCTATCATTCAAGTATTGGTATGGCGCCTTTTGAGGCATTGTATGGCAGAAAATGTAGATCTCCGATTTGCTGGGCAGAAGTTGG
The DNA here is from genome assembly GCA_030407325.1 of Camellia japonica. Classification (NCBI taxonomy): domain Eukaryota; kingdom Viridiplantae; phylum Streptophyta; class Magnoliopsida; order Ericales; family Theaceae; genus Camellia; species Camellia japonica. The sequence goes on from JAPPVO010000016.1 coordinate 152,383,600, forward strand.
AGATGAGCCTTTGCTTGGGCCCGAGATTGTGTATGAAACGACTGAGAAAGTGAAACTGATACAATAGAGACTGAAAACTGCACAGAGCCGACAGAAAAGTTATGCAGATGTCAGAAGGCGAGATAGAGAGTATGAAGTGGGTGATCACGTCTTTGTGAAAAGTGACACCGATGAAAGGCCAGACTCGTTTTGGAGTCAAAGGCAAGTTAGCACCGTGATATGTCGGACCGTATGAGATTATTGAGAAGATCAATCCGGTGGCGTATCAAGTTGCACTTCCTCCTGAAATGGAGCATATGCACAACGTCTTCCACATTTCTATGTTGAGGGACTACCTCCGGGATCCTTTTCATGTGATTGAGCCGACCCGTCTAGTGCTAAGTGATGACTACACTTATGAGGAACGGCCTATACAGACTGTAAACAGACGGATCAAGAAGTTGAGAAACAAAGAGATCCCGTTAGTGAAAGTTGACTGGCAAAACCATGGTGGTGTGTATGCCACTTGGGAAAGGGAAGATGACATGGCTAAAAGATATCCTGAATTGTTTCCACTGAATCCTGTTTTCTTCCAGAATGAAGGTAACTCGAGTTTAGAGGACCAAACTCTTTTTAAGGAGGGGAGACTGTAATAACCCTCACTACTGTTTACCGAATGATCACTGATTACTGTTAAACCGAGACTGATTATGATTGATGACTGAAGTAAACGAAATACCGAATTGACTGACTGAAATCTGAAACTGATTGATTAACTGTATTTGTTTAAATGCATTTTCTATCTGTTGATTGTTAATTGATTTGTTCATGTTTTATGTTTAAACTGCTAATTGAAGGCCTTATCGGCGGCTGAACCGAAAATCGATTAGTGTTTTATGATCGTCATAATTTATGTGATTTTATGGTATATTTATTGAAAAAGTGATTTGGTATGTTTAAATTAGATTAAAATAAGTTGAATTGCATAAGTTGCCTTATCTACCAAATTGCCATTGTGAGTGGGCCTTTGTTTATTATAATATTGAGCCTTATTACACTTAGATGCATCTCTTGTTCAGCCATTCTTCTTGTTATAACCGTTGGAGAGAGAGAGAGAGGAGAACTTGAGTTCATCTTGTCATTTTGGTTGAAACTTGAAGGAATTGAAGTATAGATCACATTTTGAGCTTGTGTATCTTACATTGGAGACCTAAGGTAGATCATTAACCTTCCTTATTGTGCATTTGAATTTATTCTTGCATGAATCATGGGTCTTTAGTGATCTAAGGCATGATTTGGTTCAATAGTGTGGAATTATAGCTTAATTCATGCATGTATGTTTGGATGGTTGAGTTTTAAGTTGTTTTCATGGCTAAATGTTACATGCATGCTCATAATTATGTTAGGTCCATGATTTCATCTTGAATTTGAAAGATTTGAGCTCATTAGAGCATGTTTCGAAGTTTTGAAATGGTTTAAATCCATGCATGTCATGTTTGTAGCATGTTCGTGAAAATTGGGTTTAAAAATGGATTTAATTAAACACCCTTGGGCTTTGATTTATCAAATTGATCTTTGGATCATGTTGCTCTATGTGTTTACAAGTGTTTTTCAAAAAATTAGCCCAAGAGGGTCGAATTTGATGCATTTAAACTCGGTTTTTGGCTTGAAGGTGCAATCTGGGTTTTCCAGATTTTGCACTTCCGCTCGAGCGGGGAAAGTAGTGCTCAAGCAGGAAATTCGAGCTCCCAGTACTTTGCACTGCATTACAGTCCGCTCGAGCGGGGTATTTGGCGCTCGAGCGGGACCTTGTGTCTTGCACTCGAGCGGCTATCGAGCGCCCAATCGAGCGTGATTTTTGAGCATCCAGTACTTTTTGGTCCGCTCGAGCGGTGGAGTTTATGCTCGAGTGGAGACCTCTGTTGCGTGTCCGCTCGAGCGGACTCTGTTTTTCTGAAAATTCTGAAAATATTTTTTGAATACATCTTTGCATCCTCATCCCATCCTAGGCATTCTTAAGCCTAGTTTAAGACATCTTAATCAGGATATAAATGTAGAACACACTGAGGCAATTAGGGATTAAATTATTATTATCCTTCCCAACTGTGTAGCTTAGTGTGTGTTCATTCTGTACTGTTTAGGGTTGGCATTTCGAGAAGACGCTCTAGCTTACCGTAGCCCAAAACTCTGTGAGTAACAATTGTGTAAAGATATGTTCAAAATGATTATCTTCTGAATACTGAACTGTACTGCTTTCTGAACTGATACTGTTAACTAAATGAATGTATGTCCTATATTCTGAACTGTATTGTGGCATCCTTAGCAACTACTGTTACTGACTGTTATTGTTACAGAGATCTCTGTCGGTTCCCTCGTTGGAACCACCACTGTTTACTGATTGATGGCCATCATTGACTGTTCGGTCTTTTAAGACCTACTGTTTATTGTTATGCTAATGGATGTACCACATATGACTGTTTACTGTACTGAACAACTGATATACTGATTGAAATGTACTGTTTTCATTACTGTAAGGACATTCATTCTAAACCTCTTTACGCATTGTGTTATTCACTGGGCTTTAGCTCACTGCTCATATATATATGTAGGTGTACAGGCACCGGACCAATGCTGGAAGCGTCGGGGTAAACTCCAGTTTTGTCAAGCCAACCACTGTGCCTCACTGCGAGGTTCCAAGCCTGTTCAAGCTTTGGCTTAGGAGTGTTTTAATCTCCCCCGTCTGTCTCTGTAACCGTATTGTATCTGTATAGACTGTTACTGCACTGTTAATGGGAATTAAGTCCCTGTTTTGAATGATTGTATATATGTACATACTGTTTTGTCACCGATTGCATATATGTATGAAAAGTCTTTTTGCATACAGACTGCCACAGCTCTTTGGACATTGTTTATTTATTGTTTTGGCTTCCGCCATGCCCCTGTACTCTGTTATACTGTCTTACTGTTAAGTAGGCCTTCGGTAATCTCGGATTACTGGCCGGTTACGGTGCTAAACCCATAGGGGCGGGTTTGGGTCGTGACAAAGGTTTTAACCATGGACTATGAAACAATAGGCATGTGACTTCGCTCTAGTTAATTTCAAATTCATTTTTTGAAGCAAGCATTATGCAAAACTATACAATCCAATCAAACGACAAGGAGAGAATAAAACCATCCAATGAATTCCAAAAAAACCCTTACTTGTTTTAAAAAAGCACTATAATTATAATACTCAATATTATAAGGAACACATACACACAAAAAAAGTCTCAATTCATACATCATGTGTGCACGCGCACGCGCATGTGTGTGACAACCGAATTTTAATTTAATTGAATATCGTGATTATATCAATTACTCATCAATAGGATATATATATATATATATATAAAATAAATAAATAAATAGAATTCCTTAGTATATCAAAAAGTGCTTCGTGAAAGCTTGTGGTTTAAAACGTTAACTGTTATTAATTTTAAAATAATAGAAATCTTTGATATTTTATAGTTTGGTGGTGAGTTTTTTTTAGACGTGAACCTAACGTATAATCATAGGTAATTTTAGGAATCATAACCTTTAGAATTGAAATAAAGTAATAATAATTAAATAAATAAATAAATAAAAACCAACTATACCGAAGAGTAATAACCCTTAGAACGGTAAAAAAACCAAGGATTAAGTGGCTCTTGGACAAATTTGTGAGGTAAAAATACCAAGGGTCAAGAACAGGTGGCATCACTTCTCATCACCAATAGAGTGGAAAGGTGGTCGTAAACGAGAAATGGAGCAACATGGCAGCAATAGACCTTAGGACCTTGGGCAGCAAGAAAGAGAATGGAGCCTATAAATAGTGAGGTCCCAGTGCAGTTAAGGACAAGAAATTGGAATCTATTCGTAGTAAAATACCAGTGAGCTTCGAAAAGTGAGGGAGTCTAGCTGGGGGTTGTGGTAAGAAACCTAAAAGTACTAAGAGCTAAGGGTTAATCTTAAGGTGAGTTATATTATATCTTGAGCTACCTTAACATGTTTTATATATGTCTTGAGTTACCATAATATATTTTACAAATGTTTTGAGTTACCATAATTTATGTTTTATGGTTGAGTTAATGTTTCAATTATATGGATTATTTTTTGAATTCTATTTGTTTAAATTGAAACCAATTGATATGTTTGTTTAAATTTTAGAATTTATTTGACAATAATTTTATAAATAATTATTTTCTGTAAGTACCACCATGGGAGTCCGACACCTTAGGGGACTTAAACAAACCATTGGCTTCTGTTTGGCCACTTTGTGGTCCTCTGTTTGTCATGGATCCATTGACCTCTGTTCTATTTGTCACTCCAGTAACCTCTATTCTGTTCTGTTCTGTTATGTACTGTGATTGTGGTTATTTACATAATTTTTGTATTTTAGTTTCTGCCACTTAAATAATTTGTTTATTCAAAATAAGTTACGTTAATATTTTTGTTTAAATAACTATCCATGGTTATTTTATGCTCTATACTCACAGTATAATATTTCTCACTCTGCCATGTGCTTATAGCTGTTATCCCTTTTAGGTGACGAGATTTAGCGGGATCAAAATGGAGAATACATCGCAGTTTTTATTTATTTATTTATTTATTTACTATCTGTATTTCGGATTAGACTTTTGTAATAAAATAAAGGGCCCAAATGATTAGTTTCCCTTTTACTAAACTTTTGGTACCCATTTATTTTACTTTAATTTATTTAATTTATCTGCTCGCGCTACTACTATAGGAATTTTTAGAATTATTTTATTTTTATAATCTTATTGCGACATCGAACCCTTGGGTACTAGGTTCGGGTCATGAGAAAAGTGGTATCAGAGCAATGGTTTTCTTATCTAATAAAAATAAAAATAAAAATAGTATATGTTTTTGAATTTTTCTGTACAATTATTCACATTATTTGAAATTGAAATTATTTCAAAAAAGAATTAACTTTGTATTATTTGATATTATAAAAAAAAAAAATTTTGGTATGTCTAACACAAGTAAACCATGTTATAAATATGTCTAGGCTAAGTTTTCCTGTGATGTAGGAAATGACAAATCTAATGGAATTATTCTAGTTCGAGCCCCCAGGAGCTCATTTTATCCCAAACCTAATAGAAGGCTGGGGAGATTCAAAGAGTCTTGTCAGACAAGCCCACCCAACACTTGACCAACTCATGGGGAGACCCATGTACTTATAGGCTGACCTCGATGATGATTTCTTATATTGGAGACTTAGTTAAGGCAGCACACGTGAGAGGTACATAGGGCCGACCCATGTTGTTGGTCTTGCTCTGGACGTAGGACAACCGCACTTTTTGGTCGCACCTCTACCCCTGGGCTTTGCGGAGAAGAGAGGGCATGCATACATTAGCAGCTACATTTGCACTACAACACCTCCTCTACAGCACATTATCTATACCCCAGCTGTGGACTACACTGACAGTGCATCACACTTGGAGATACCGGTCCGGATTACCAGACGAGAGTTTTGGGGTTATGATCATGGTGTTCTTGTCTACATAGTATAAGTGGTATAGCGTTGCTTTGGAATAAAGCACAGTGGGTGGGAGTTTGAGTCCCTCATGCAGAAGGAGTTTGCAGAGTTATTTCACGGCCTAGTTTTCCAGAGCCAGTTCTCATGGTGGCTTAACGGTCCCTTCAGGACATCTGACCAGGAGATTTTTTTTTTTTTGTGACCTGACCATGATTAGTCTAATCCTGAAGTTTTTGTATTAGTAGGATTAGACACTAACTTTTGACCGTTATCTAAATATGTTGTATTAACATCTTTTCTTTTGCATAAGTAAAACAAGTGTCGTGTAAATGATATATATACTGTTATAGGATCTTTGTACATCATAGATATGATATTGCGAGGATTAAATCAGTAAAATTTGGTTCAAAAAAAAAAATTCCACTAACCATTTTCACCTTGTAGTAATGGCTAATGATGGAAATGGAACCGGATCGTCGGTTAGCGGTGCCAACCCAATGGAGCAAATCATGGAAAGAGTAGTTACCAGTTTTCTACGAGCCCTACAAACCAATATAAATAACGGAATGCCTGAACAGTGAGAAGAGCCAATTACAATAAAACAGTTTCAGGACTTGAAACCTACCATATTTACCGGTAGTACAAACCTACTGGTGGCAGAAGCTTGGGTCAGAGATATGGAGAAGATTTTCCGCACACTACCTTGCACAGAAAGATAGAAGGTGCCCTTTGCCACATTCACATTCAAAGACGATACACAAGAATGGTAGCTGTTTACCCTAGAGAAAGAAGATATCGTGACTTAGGCAAGATTCTTGAAAGTATTTTAGGAAAAATACTTTCCAGATTCGCTGCGAAAACAAAAGGTGTCAGAATTCATACATCTAAGGCAAGGAACCATGACGGTGGCTGAATACGAGAGCAAGTTCACGTAACTAGCTCGATTTGCGACATAAGTCATCCCCATCGAAGCTCGAAAAGCCAGGAAATTCAAAATAGGATTGGATGCTGAAATCAAGGATAGGGCGGAGGTTTTGAAACTACCAACCTATGCGGAGGTAATGGATCGAGCATACATTGTGAAAAAAGGGATTAAAGCCTCGTGCTTTGGGGAACCAAATCAAAGGACGCGGTTTTGGGAAAGAGATAACAGAAGATCCGGTGTTACGCCTCCCAAGAGGGTAAATACGGGCACAACCAGTTCAAGTAAAAGTCCTACTAACCCCAGAGGTGGCACTAGTCCTAATTGCCCTTGTGGAAGGGCTCATTAGGGACAATGCCATCGAGACTCGAGAGCATGCTTTAGATGCGATCAAGTTGGTCACTTGTTGAGAGATTGTCCTAAGCTTGCCAATCCTACAGCCGGCCCCTCTGAACCAGTCAGAAAACCCGCGGTACCTAGAGGAGTGAGGAAGGACCAAAAGCGCTAAGGAAGGGCTTTTGCCTTAGTATATAGAAACCCAGAACTTACAGAGAATATTGCGTTAGGTACACTTTCTATCTGTGGTCATTTAGCTTATGTTCTTTTTGACTTTGGTTCCACTCATTCTTTTGTTGCACCACACTTTGCTTCCAAGTTAAGATCAACACTCGAACCCTTAGGATATGAATTGTTTATGTCTTTTCCTTCTGGTAATTCTGTCCTTAGTGTTGATGTGTACAAATCTTGTACTGTATCCTTAAAAGGTGAAACCTTACATGTAGACTTGATTCCCCTCTGCATTAGTACTTTTGATGTGATCTTAGGAATGGATTGGTTGGCTGTCAACCATGCCTCTATCGATTGTGAAGCCAAAAAGGTCTCCCTTTAGTCACCAAACCAACTTGAGCTTGTCTTTGATGGAACTGGAGTTTCTCTCCCTCCATGTGTTATATCTTTCATGACAGCCCAACGGCTTCTAAGAAAAGGTTGTTGTAGTTATATTTGTTATGTGATCGATACTCAACAAGCAGCCCTCATACCTGATGCAATCCCTGTGGTTTGAGAATTCCCGGACGTATTTCCTGAAGACCTACCTGGTACCCCAGTTGATCGAGAAATCGAATTCACCATTGAAACCCAACCTGGTATGTAACCAATCTCAAAAGCCCTTTAGCGCATGTCCATGACAGAATTAAAAGAACTAAAGACTTAACTCTAGGAACTACTAGACAAAGGTTTCATTCGACCTAGTACCTCACCCTGGGGAGCTCCAGTACTGTTCGTAAAGAAAAAAGATGGCACGATGAGGCTATGCATCAATTACCGGGAGCTGAACAAAGTCACTATTAAGAATCGATACCCTCTACCACGAATCGATGACTTGTTCGATCAACTGCAAGCAAGTATTCTAAAAAATTGACTTGTATTCTGGCTACCATCAACTAAAAGTCAAAATGAAAAGCGTCGAAAAGACTGCCTTCAGAACTCGTTACGGGCACTACGAGTTTCTCGTCATGCCATTTGGCGTCACAAATGCTCTAGTGGCCTTCATGGACCTCATGAATCGAGTGTTCAAACCCTATCTTGATGAGTTCATCATCGTCTTTATTGACAACATTCTCATATACTTCAAGTCACTGGTGAACTATGAACAACACTTGCGAACGATTCTACAAACACTACTTGATCACTAACTTTATGCCAAGTTGAAGAAATGCGACTTCTGGATCACCAGTGTACATTTTCTCAATTAATAAGGATGGTATCTCAGTTGATCCCTAAAAGGTTGCCACAATCGTGGATTGGCCACGACCTACTAACGTGTCCGAGATTCAAAGCTTTTTGGGTTTAGCCAGCTATTACCAGCACTTCGTGCAAGATTTCTCCAAGATAGCATTACCCTTGACCCAACTAACTCAGAAGAATACACCCTTTGTGTCACGACCCAAACCCGCCCCTATAGGTTTAACATCGTAACCGGCCAGTAATCCTGGGATTACCGAAGGCCTCTAAGATAGATTAACATAATATTAGGGGCTAACGGAAACAAATAACAAATATACAACGTCTATTGAGCTGTACAGACTTATATGAGACAGAAAAATTTTAAAACTTTTATACATATTTACACATCATCTTTACGTCATCATATATATACAAACTAGACTGTCACGACCCAAACCCGCCCCTATGGGTTTAGCACCGTAACCGGCCAGTAATTCGTGATTACCGAAGGCCTGCTTAACAGTAATAACAGTAATACAGAGTACCGGGGCTGGCGGAAGCCAAAACAGTAATAAAAGATGTCCAATGAGCTGTGACAGTCTGAATGCAAAAAGACTTTTCAGATCATATTCACATTGAGAACCAAACAGTATGCACATACATCATATACAGGCATTCAGGTTAGGGACCAAATCCTTACCATAACAGTACAGTACAAGTCTATACAGTATTACAAAACAGAGACAGAAGGGTGAACTGAGACACCCCAAACGAGCCTAAGCTTGAACACACTTGGAATCTCGCAGTGAGGCACGTTGGTTGGCTTGACAAAAAGGGAGTTTAACCCAACGCTCCTAGCTCCGATCCAGTGCCTGGACACCTACATATATATATAAACAGTGAGTTAAAGCCCAGTGAATAACATATGCGTAAAGAGGTTAAGAATAAATGTCCTTTCAGTATTTAAAACAGTCAGTTATAACAGTATATCAGTCATTTAGTCATAGCAGTCATATGTGGTACATCCCATAGCAAAACAGTACAGTAGGTCTTAACAGACCGAACAGTCAGTTGATGGCCATCATATCATTAAACAGTAGTGGTTCCAACATAGGATCCGACAGAGATCTTTATAACAGTAGCAGTAACAGTACAGTAACAGTAAATTGCTATGGATGCCACGAATACAGTTCGCAAATAGGACAAACATTCATTCAGTAAGAAATATCATTTCAGAAAGCAGTACAGTTGGTCATTCAGAAAATATTCATGATTGAATATTCTTTACAATATTGTCACTCATAGAGTTCTGGGCTACAGATAGGCTAGTGAGCGTCCTCGGATGCCAACTTTACACAGTTACAGGATGAACACACACTAAGTTGCACGTTTGGGAAATAATAACTTAGTCTCTACCTTGACTCGGTGTGGTTCTATAGCATTGTCCTCATTAAGATGCCTTAAACTAGACCTAGGAATGCCTAGGATGGAATGAGGATACAAAGATGCACTTTAAAACACTTTTTAAATTTTTGTTGAAACAAGGGTCCCGCTCGAGCGTGGCTTTCTCCGCTCAAGCGGACATGCAGACAAAAGAGCTACGCTCGAGCGTGACTTTCCTCGCTCGAGCGGACTGCAAAAGTATAGGGCATTGCATGAACATTGAAAAAGTGTGTGTGGCTATCACATGAATATATGTGCTAATGTGTTAATATGTTAAGTATGCAACTGTCTATGTTTATAATTGCCATAATTGTCTATAGTGAAATGGATAACGCAAGAAATGCTGATGAATCTGAGGCCAGAATGGCAAGGCTAGAAAGAACAGTTGAACTGCTAACTGAGGCCTTAAGGCAACAACAGAACCAATAGCCCCCACCTCCTCCGGTACAGCCGGAACCGAATATGAATGATGATATAATTGCTCTAACGCAGAAGTTCAGTGAAATGAAACCATCGTCATTCCAAGGAGGCCTCGAACCGCTAAAGGCCGAAGTATGAGCCCTAGAGACTGAGAAATTGCTTGAAGTCTTTCCGTGTTCTGAAGCACACAAAGTGCTACTGGTTACCTTCACCTTACAAGAAGAGGCCAGAAGGTGGTGGATGCTTATCCGTGACACCAATACTGTTATGACTTGGGCTCAATTTAAAGAAGCCTTCTTTGAGAAATACTGTGACAGTCTAGACCAAACTCTTTGTAAGGAGGGGAGACTGTGACAACCCTCACCACTGATTAGTGCTAATCTATGATTAAGCATGTTAAGTGACTGATTGACTAAAATTCTGACTGATTGATTGAGTGTATTAGTTTAAATGCAAATCTATCTATTTGACTGCTAAATGATCTGTTCATGTTTTATGTTTTCACTGCAAATTGAAGGCCTTATCGGCGGCCGAATCCGAAATTGATTAGTGTTTCATGTTAATTAGAATTTATGTGATTTTATGGTATGTTTAATTGAAATTTGATTTGGTGTGATTAAATTGAATTAAATAATGTAAATCACATTAGTTCAAGTAACTACCAAATTGCCACTTAGTGGACAATCCTAGACCTACACTCCTTATACCTCATACATGTTGATACACCATAATTCAGCCATTTTTCTAGGCCAAAACCGAGAGAGAGAGAGAGACTTGAGAGAGATTTGTTTCATCTAGAGAATTACTTGGAGAATTGGAAGATTTGAAGGAACTTGCAAAATTTGAGCTTCTATACCTTGAATTGGAGACTTGAGGTAGGAGACTCACCCTTTTAATTGTGAGTTTGAGTTGTTCTTGCATGATTCATGGTAAGGTTAGTGATTTAAGGCATGAATTAGCTTAATATGTTGAATTGAGTAGGAATTCATGTATGCATATATACATTGTTGAGTTATGGAAATCCTCACATGCATGTCCATATTCTAGCTTTGGTCCATGAATTCAGCATGTTTTTGGAAGGGTTGACTCATTTGTTCTTGTATTAGAAGCTTTGAAGTTGATTAAATTCATGCATGTTGTATGTACATCATGTTCTTGAAGTTTTGTTTGGAAATGGGTTCAATTGAACTACCTTTGGGCTTTGATTTTGCAAATTGATCTTTAAAATATGTCATATTATGAGTTTTAAAGTGTTTTCCAGAAAATTAGCCCAAAAGGATCGAATTTGATGCTTTAAATGTTGAGTTTTATGCTTGGAGACAAATTTAGAAATTCCAGATTTTGGATCCACGCTCGAGCGAGGAACTCCATGCTCGAGCGTACACTCTGAGTTCATGTAGTCTGCTCGAGCGGGGAAAGTAACGCTCGAGCGTGAAATGCGTGTATCTAGTACTTTGCCTGTGTTTACAGTCCGCTCGAGTGAGGGAATGCACGCTCGGGTGAAGACTTGTGTCTCACGCTCGAGCGGGGGTCGAGCGCCCGTCGAGCGTGAATTTCATGCATCTAGTACTTTTGCAGTCCGCTCGAGCGAGGATAGTCACGTTCGAGCGTAGCTCTTTTGTCTGCATGTCCGCTCGAGCGGAGAAAGCCACACTCGAGCGGGACCCCTGTTTCAGCCAAAATTTGAGGCTGTAACGACCCCATCACGTATAATGGTTAGTACTTGATTAATTAAGGAGATTTGTAATTTAATTGCTAAGTATTATAATTCAATTTGGGATTTATGAGAATTGTGGGATCTGATTCATATATGATTCTATTAAAGAGTTATTTCGAAATTAGGAATTAAGGGTCCAAATGGCTTAAGGAAGTAAAATTGAGAAGTCGAATCAATTTAATTTTAATTACGGACCCATTTGAGAGTTTAATTTAATATTTGGAGCCTTTTGGGAGTTTGATTAAAAATCTGATTCGGATTGTTAAATTTAAATTTATTTAATTAGGCTCTAATGGAAGTCAATTAGACTAATTAAATTATGTGGGATTTGAGATTAGTTATAATTAACTAATTTTGTGTTAATTAAAATTAATTAAGATTAAGTGATGCTTAATTAAATTATTTCTAGACATAAATTAAATTATGGAGCAGATTATGTGAGTGGGTGTGCATGTAAGTGTTAAGGTGGGAGCTCAAAGAATTGTACTAGTGTGCACACGTGTTACACGATGAAGAAGTGAGGTGTGTGTGAGTGTGTTTATTCTGATGGGTTCAAGAGTGTTATTCATTTGTTGTGCTGGAAGACTTTGAGAGTCTAGAGAGAGAGAATGAAAGACCCAAAGGATTGAAGAAGTACAGAAATCAAAGGAAAACTCAAGAAATTGGAAGAGAACGAGAAGACCCAAGGGAAATCAACCATAACTTTTGAAGTTAAAACCGAAGGTAAGAAAATTAGCACTCAATTTATATAGAATCTTTATTTTACATTTGAAATTAAGAAAGTTATGAAACCAATTCCATGGGTTTGTAGGAAATTGGGTTTTGAACAAGAAATTTAATTAGATTCATGATTATGAAAATTAATTTAGAAACTAATTAGTTTGAGTTTGATTTTTATTATTCTTCATAAATTTGAGGTTCATCCTCACATGCATGTTAGAATTTCAAAGTTTTAGATTTAATTCATGTGTAAAAAAGACTTATGAGATTAAATTTGGGTTTGCATGTAAAATCAAGTTAGGACCAAGAGTATGAATTATGATTTCTTAAATTTGTTAAACTTGGGTTCAATTTCATATAAATAGATGAAGTTAGCAAGATGATGAATAAATGGAGTTATGTTCAATTTATGGAAATTAAATTAGAAATCAATTATTTTGACTTTAATTTTGTAATCTTGCGTGAGATTAAGTTCCATTTGTTACATGCATGAATAAATTTTACAAGTTTAATACTCTAATGATGCATACATAATGGATTTTGAAGGATTTGGATTAATTCAATCTCATATTTTGAAGAGAAAAAGAAAATGTTTTATGAACATCAAGTTTGTGGAAAATTAGAATTAATCCTAATGCTAGTTAAAGCTTTGATTTTATAATTAGATTTTTAATCCATGCATGTAATGTAATTTAAGATTTTATTTAAATTAAACATATTTTGATTATGAATTAAGTTGAGGTTACAAATTAAGTTGAGTTTAAGATTATGGAAATTAGTTGGAAAATTTATAAGAAGTTTCATGACTCCAATTTCATGATTTCAAGGAAAATAGAAAGAACTTGACGCCAATTTTATGTAATTAAAGAGAAAATGAGAAATTGAAGCTATGATCAAATGTATGAAAACTAACTTAGAAATTAATTACTTTGGGTTGAGTTTATTTGTCCTAACATGAAATTGAGTTCCAATTGTACGTACATTATGAATTTTTCAAGAGTTTTGAAAGTTTAATTCGTGTTTTAAAATTTGTAGGCTTGAAATTGGGTTTGATATGGAGAAGATGAGTTCAAACTAAATTTGGACAATTGGAGCATGATTTTGAATGAATGATTTCTAATTGAAAGTGTTTACTAAATCATACAATGGCTTTGTGTACCAAAAGTACATGTTTTGAGGCTTTGAATACCAAATTTGAACTTCAATTGCAATTTTGGAATTTCAGAATTTACGTTGTCCACTCGAGCGAGGAAAGTCTCGCTCGAGCGTGAAAATCGAGCTCCCAGTAGTTTTTTAAATTTTACAGTCCGCTCGAGCGACCAAAGTGGCGCTCGAGCGGAGACCCATTTTCAGCATATTTTAGAAAATTGCATTTAGTTCACATTTTTATTCTCATCTCTTTCCAAGGCATTCTAGACATAGTTTATGACTCAATGAAGATTAATAAGCTACCAATCAACATAGATTAGTTAGTTGAAGAATGAATCATTGATCTAGTAGTAATTGTTTAAGAAGCCAAGTAAAAGATCAATCTATTTGGAAAAGAAGGGCTTAGTAATGGAAGAATATGTGAAATAAGAACCTGGTTTATTTGAATGAGAAAGAATAAGCATAGTAGAACTTCGGACTGATTAGACGGAAAAAGACTAGGAAAGTCAAGTTTGATCAAGGGAGTAATATTGTATTTCAATCTGTATATGTTATGTGCTTGTGTAGGTCACGCGCCATTGTCTGGATGCCACGAATACAGTTCGCAAATAGGACAAACATTCATTCAGTAAGAAATATCATTTCAGAAAGTAGTACAGTTGGTCATTCAGAAAATATTCATGATTGAATATATCTTTATAACATTGTTACTTACAGAGTTCTGGGCTACAGATAGGCTAGTGAGCGTCCTCGGATGCCAATCCTACACAGTTACAGGATGAACATATACTAAGTTGCACGTTTGGGAAATAATAACTTAGTCCCTACCTTGACTCGGTGTGGTTCTATAGCATTATCCTCATTAAGATGCCTTAAACTAGGCCTAGGAATGCCTAGGATGGAATGAGGATGCAAAGATGCACTTTAAAACACTTTTCAAATTTTCGCTGAAACAGGGGTACCGCTCGAGCGTGGCTTTCTCCGCTTGAGCGGACATGCAGACAAAAGAGCTACGCTCGAGCGTGACTTTCCTCGCTCGAGCGGACTGCAAAAGTACTGGATATGGACATGCATGGGAGGATTTCCATAACTCAACAATGTATACATGCATGCATGAATTCCTACTCAATTCAACATCTAAGGCTAGAAAGACCTATCCAGATTGTGAATCGTAGGATCAAAAGATTGAGAAATAACAAAATACCATTGGTAAAAGTTGATTGGCAAAACCACGGAGGAACCTATGCAACTTGGGAAACAGAAGAAGACATGATGAAGAGATATTCGGCTTTGTTCCCATTGGACCCAATGTTGTTCCAGAATGAAGGTAATTTAAGTTTGGAGGACCAAACTCTTTTAAGGGGGGAAGACTGTAACAACCCCGCCCTCTGATTAATGTTAATCCGCACTTAATATTGCCTAACAGTAATTTAGAAGGAATCTGGGATTAATTTGCATATGTATTGCATTAATTTTGTGTTTCTATCTGTTTGCTATAAAGTGATCTGTTTATGTGTTGACTTTGAACTGCGAATTGAAAGCCTTATCGGCGACTGATTCAGAAATTGATTAGTGTGTTATACTAGTTAGATTTTATGTGATTTTATGGTAGGCTTAATTAAAATTTGATTTGGAATGTGTAAATTAGATTAAATAATGTTGAATTGCATTAGTTTGCCTAATTACACAAATGTCACTTAGTGGCTTGATTTGAGACCAACTTTATCACACATTGTTACACTTAGAAGCATCTCTCCTCAGCCATTTTCTTGACCAAACCGTAGGAGAGAGAGAGAGTAGGAGAACAAGATTGAGTTCATCTAAAATTTTGCTTGAACTTAGAAGAATTGAAGGCAACTTGGAAGATTAGGCTACTAAGCTTGAAATTGAAAACCTAAAGGTAGAGAATTCATCATTTTAATTATGAATGTGAGTTGTTCTTGCTAGGTTCATGGTGAAATTGGTATTTAAAGTCAAGATTTAGCTCAAAGTGTGGTTTTGAGAGTCCATCCATGCATGCATGCATAAATTTCCATGCTTTGAGTTTGAATTCTAAGATTTCTTCCATGCATGTGTTAATTTCACTCACATTATGGTCATTCATCTTGTTGTCCATCAAATTATCAAGTTTGATCATGTTTTGGAGGGTTTGGATTCAATGAGGTTCTTGCATGTTGTATTAATGGCATGTTCATAGAGTTCATATTGATTTTGCACAAACTGGGTTGCTTTTGGGCCATGATTTCTTGAAATGATTTTTAATACATATTGTTTTATGAGTTAATACAGCATGTTGTTTGACCCAAACATGCTCTGATATCACTCTGTCACGACCCAAACCCGTCCCTGTAGGTTAGGCATCGTAACTGGCCAGTAATCCGTGGATTACCAAAGGCCTCTGAACAGATAAGCATATAATAAGGGGCTACGGAAGCAAATATATAAAATAGACAAGGTCCAATGAGCTGTGGTAACGTACATGAGACAGTAGATTTCAAAACTTATATATATATACATGAGTATGCCAGTCAAAGGACGCCAATATTTACAAAGTATTTACAGAAGTGTACATCCCAAGACCTGTCTTTACAAAACAATCACAGAGACTAGCATGAATACAAAAACAGCCATGGCATTAGACTTCGATCGGAACCTCCTCGGGAGGCACAACGGTTGGCTGACAAAAAATAGAACAGAAGGCCGTCAACTCTGGCCCTGGTCACACGCCGGCTCACCTACATACATAATATAAACTGTGAGCGAAAGCCTAGTGAATAATAACAGAGTAAAGGGGTTTCAATGAATGAGTCCGTACAGATTCAGAAATCATAATTCAGTTTCGTATCAAATCCATAATTGGTCCAGATCATATACAGAAATAATAAGTCATGCTTGAGTTTACGTGATACATCCATTAGCAATAACAGAGCAGATACAGAACAGAGGCAGACACGTGAGGGTTACAAGTAACCAGTTTCTTTATGGAACTTATATCCGTCTGCACTCTGTTACCCGTATCGGAGGCCCCGTCATGGGGACTCAGCTTCTGTTCTGTTACCCGGATCCGGAGGTTAATACCACTCTGTCACGACCCAAACCCGCCCCTATAGGTTTAGCATTGTAACCGGCTAGTAATCCTGGGATTACCGAAGGCCTCTGAGACAGATTAACATAATATTAGGGGCTAGGGGAAGCAAATAACAATATACAACGTCCATTGAGCTGTGCAGACATATATGAGACAGAAAAATTTTAATTTTTTGTTGAAACAGGGGTCCCGCTCGAGCGTGGCTTTCTCCGCTCGAGCGGACATGCAGACAAAAGAGCTACGCTCGAGCGTGACTTTCCTCGCTCGAGCGGACTGCAAAAGTACTGGATGCATGAAATTCACGCTCGACGGGCGCTCAACCCTCTGTCACGACCCAAACCCGCTCCTATAGGTTTAGCATCATAACCGACCAGTAATCCTGGGATTACCGAATGCCTTTGAGACAGATTAACATAATATTAGGGGCTAGCGGAAGCAAATAACAATATACAACGTCCATTGAGCTGTGCAGATTTATATGAGACAGAAAAAATTTAAACTTTTTATATACACCTATATACATTATCTTTAAGATATCCATGGCCTCGAATTGATGATTTGTTTGACCAGTTACAGGGTGCCTAGGTTTTCTCTTAAATTGACCTTAGATCCGGATACCACCAATTGAAAGTCAAGATAGGGGACACTAAAAAACTGCTTTTCGAATGAGGTATGGACATTACGAATTCCTTGTTATGCCTTTTGGAGTTACTAATGCACCTGCTGCATTTTTGGACCTAACGATTTAAGCCAATAAAAATTTTCCTACTTGATGACCGAATAAGTAACACCTCAATTTCGGATTCGGCCGCCGATAAGGCCTTCAATTTGCAGTGAAAACATAAAACATGAACAGATCATTTAGCAGTCAAACAGATAGATTTGCATTTAAACTAATACACTTAATCAATCAGTCAAAATTTCAGTCAATCAGTCACTTAACATGCTTAATCATAGATTAGTACTAATCAGTGGTGAGGGTTGTCACAGTATCCCCTCCTTACAAAGAGTTTGGTCCTCCAAACTCGAATTACCTTCATTTTGGAAAAACACTGGATCCAGAGGGAACAGGTCAGGATATCTAATGCTATGGCTGTTTTTGTATTCATGCTAGTCTCTGTGACTGTTTTGTAAAGTCAGGTCTTGGGATGTAAACTTCTGTAAATACTTTGTAAATATTGGCGTCCTTTGACTGGCATGCTCATGTATATATATATATAAGTTTTGAAATCTACTGTCTCATGTACGTTACCACAGCTCATTAGACCTTGTCTATTTTATATATTTGCTTCCGCAGCCCCTTATTATATGCTTATCTGTTCAGAGGCCTTTGGTAATCCACGGATTACTGGCCGGTTACGATGCCTAACCTACAGGGGCGGGTTTGGGTCGTGACAGAGTGGCAATGAAGACATTTCGACACAAAGTCAGCAATCTCTTTCTTTATTCCCAGCCACCATAAATTCAGTTTCAAGTCTTGGTACATTTTCGTACTTCCTGGATAGATAGACAATTTTGAATTGTGGCCCTCTTGCAGAATTCTTCTTTTCAGTTCAGAATCACTCGGTACACACAATCTTCCCTGGAATTTCAACACATTGTTCTCAAATTTGAAATCCGGCCTCGGTTTAAATTCTCATTCATCAATGATCTTTTTCAAAAAGTTATCCTGTTGCTGTTTCTCTTTAATTTCCTCAATCAGTGCCGGTTGAGCAGAAATAGTGGCTAAGGTTCCACCTTGTTCACGCAAAACAATTTCAACCTCAAATTTTTCAAGGTCACATAGTAATTCTTTCTGCCCGGTGAGTAAACATGCTAAATTTCCAACTGATTTCCGACTCAGTGCATCGACAACGGTGTTAGCTTTCCCTAGATGGTACAAAATTTGCAAATCATAATCCTTTATCAGTTCTAACCATCTCCTCTGCCTCATGTTCAGTTCTTTCTGTGTGAAGAAGTACTTCAAACTCTTGTGGTCTGTATACACCTCACACGTTGTCCCATAAAGGTAGTGACGCTAGATTTTCAATGCAAACACTACTGCAGCAAGTTCCAAATCATGGGTCGGGTAGTTCTTTTCATGCGGTCTCAGTTGTCGGGAAGCATATTGTAACATGCCCGGGGGGTACCCGCGCGCGTTAAATAGTTCGGACCCCCGAGATCTCTTTGATCTAGCCTCATGAGTGCAATGTGAAACATAGATGAGAGTCTAGATTTGGCAACTTTTATTAAAAATCCATTTTATTGCAATTTTGTCAAAAACGGACTGCGTCATCAGATCTCAGAGTCGCCACCTAATATTTTGGGAAATTAAGAAACCTATGACTCAGTGCCAAGGCTACTGTTCATCGTAACCAAGGATGCTTGGCTCGGAACCTTAGGTATGAGAGGGGAAGGTCAATAATGAGCACCCCCGCTCACTCGATCAAAAGATCGGCCTCTACTAAACCATGATATGAATTTTATTTTCTTTATATGTTTATGTTCTGATTATTTTAGTAAATCCTAAAATTTACTATGTGAAGCATACAAGGTATAGACTAGTTTGCTCAAATTGGAACAATTCAATTTCATGTTTATTTGTCGAAAAGGGTTTGAATTTGCCACTTGACAAAGTGGGCTTAAAGTTTGTGAATTTGCCACTGCAAAGTGGGCTTAAAACGTACATTTATTGAATTATTCCAATTCAAACAACAAGCCTTCATCCACAGGCATTCATACAGTTATATTAAGTAAGCAAGTAGCCTCATGGTAGAATACTAACACATAGTAAGAAAAACACACACAAATGGGATACTCAAGCATAAAAACTCACAGATTGACCGACGTCCCTCGAACAACTACAAAACAAAGTTAGTAAAATATGCATGATCTTATATACAGAATCTTAATGCAATTCACTCATGAGATGCACTAAAGATTCGGCTTCTAAAATATGGCATGTGAATCATCTTAATAACATGAGGTAGCGCATAGAATCATAGAAGAATTGATTAAATCCACACATGTAAATGTAGTCGAATCTTAATGCATGAGACATGAATGTAAAACATGGATATGCATGGCATGTTAGATATATACATATGCACAGTTAGGGAAAGCGATTAAAGAATGGGATAGAAAGAAGCGGGGTGGGGGATTATTACAATCATTTTAAATATTACAGATCCGAGGGAGATGAATAAAATAAAATCCTCACAAACACTCAAAATAAAAAATAAAATTCATTAACTAGTAAAACAAACTATTTGTTTTCACGCCTCAACCCATGCAAACTCATCTTCAATGGAGGCCCCATCAACACTCAAACAAAACCGGCCCACTGTCAAGCCGGCCCAATCTCTTCAAGACCAACCCACCGGCCAATAAAAAATGCACCAACCCAACATGAATGATATCCACATGGATTATTATTCCGCAGCACCAAAATCCCACAACTTTATGGCCCAATAACCATGATTTTTCTACAAGTGCTGGATTGTTAAACTAGCCCAATAAAATATGAACCTTGGCTTAATCACACGAAGTGGCCCACGGACAGCCCACTATGGGAATTTTTGTTACACCAGGAGCCCTCGTGCTTCTGAGGCCCATAAGATTGAACCATTAACACAATTTGAATTCCCTTCAAAATTCATTCCCACGTGATTATCATCCCTAAGCTCATCAAAATTGAAGGGTAGTCCATGGGTAAACGAGATTAGAAACCGAAGAAACCAAACTCTCAGTCACTTATTAACATGGCCCAAACCAGTTTCTAAAATTTTATACCCTTCTGTTAACACATGAGAGGTCTGTTTTGAAGAAGAGGTCTGCTGAGACCTCATATTGGTTGCTCACAAGGTGGTCAAGAAAAGCTCTGTTTTGTTTGAAGCTTTGGCAGAGAGAGAGAGAGAGTGTGTGCGTGTTCATCTCAGAGAGCCAATGAGAGAGTTGTGTATGTTGGGTGTGTATGGGCTGCTGTGTGTGTGGGAGTGGTGTTGCCTTGTGTATGTGTGTGTTGAGTGTATCATAGTGTGTGGTCAGCTGCCATGTTCATGCATGTGTGTGTTGGCAGCCGTGTGTGCTGTCTGTGTTGTGTGCATGGGAGTGTTTAATGTAGCTGTGCATGGTGCGTGTGTGATGGCAGTGGTGGTGGCTCGGTGCAGAGTGGGTATGGAACTGGGGTGGTGCCGCAGGAGGGGCAGTGGTTGACGACGGTGGAGCAACGATGGCTCTCCGTCTGTGTGTGTGATGGCCAAGTAGAGGACCATCAATTTGGACAATAGAAAATATAGAGAGAGAGAGAGATTGAAGACGCCATTGGTATGTCTTTGTTTTTTTTAGCTTCTGGTGAAGTTCTCCCCTCCAAAAAACCACTGCTGAGAGAGAGAGTAGATCATGAACGTGCATATATGGATCTGTGTGTGAGCAGAGGGAGAGAGACAGTGTTGTGTTTGAACCCCGAGAGAGAGCAGAGGCAACTTTGAACAGCTGCTGCCTGTGTGTGTGTGTGTTAACTTCCAAAATCAAAAATACTCTCTACCTATGCACCAAGAGAGAGAGAGAGGTCCGAGAGAGTTCAGCCAAGGAGGCCGAGCCTCCTGTGTGTGTGTGTGCAGTGTGTGTGTGGAGAGAGAGACCCAGCTAGAGAGAGATGAGAGTGAGAGAAGTCTCTTCTGGTGTGTCTCCCCGTGCCTGTGTGTATTGTTTGTGAGCTGGGTGTCTGTGTTGGGTGTGTGTGTGCATGAGCTGCTGCTGTGTGTGCCGTGTCTCAGTGTGTGTATGTGTGTGTAGCTCTCAGTTGTGCGTGTGTATCAGTGTGTGATAGCCGTGTGTGCTGTGAGAAGATGAAGTTGGTGGTGTGTGTGTGTGAATGGTGCTATGTGTGTGATGAATGTGGGTGTGCCGTGTGTGTGTTGAATGTGGGTTTGCAGATGAAACTTCCCTCCCTCTCAATCTCCCTCAGAAAATATCACTCCTCTCCCTCTTTTCTTATGAACACCACTCTCCTCCTTTTTCAATCTCAGATTATCTCCCCTCTAATAATACACCATCCACTCCCTCTTTTCTGTCCCTCTCTCTTTTTAATATTTTCCAACTTCTCACCTGCTCTATTCTCTTTTTTGATTATTTTTCCCCCCTGACCATGCATGCTCCCTCACTTTCTAAAAGAAAATAATTGTTCTCCACCGCCCCACACAACCTCACCAAAAATCTTATCTCCATCCCCCCACCCATTCATCCTCTTTTTTATTTTATATATATATTTTTTATCATTTTCTTTTTTATCAAATATCAAAATTATTTATACCAATTTAGATAAAAACATCAAAAACTATGTACAACACATAAAATTATACAATATTATGAAATACTAAAAATTAATAATTTGGCCAACATGGGTGAGGTTTGGGATTAATTTTTTTTTTTGATATTTTCTGTTGAGAAATTCATAAAATAGTATATTCCAACTTTCATCATGGAGTGTTCAAAAGAAAGTGCCCAAGTCTTAGGGCCGGTCAAAATAGGGTGTCTACACATACGCAATAACTTTACCATTCTGCATTAAAACACATCCCAAACCCTTATAAGAAGCATCACTAAATATAGTATAACCATCCGTACCTGAGGGTAGGGTAAGAATCGGTGCAGTCACAAGTCGAGTCTTTAACTCTTGAAAGACTGATTCTCTCTGATCGATCCAGTTAAATGATATCCCCTTTTGAGTCAATTGAGTCAGTGGTAGGGCAATTTTGGAGAAGTCTTTGACAAACCTTCTGTAATACCCGGCTAAGCCTAGAAAACTTCGAACTTCGGTAACATTTGTCGGTCTAGGCCAATTCACCACTGCTTCAATTTTCTGCGGATCAACTGAAATTCCATCCTTACTGATCACATGTCCCAAAAACATTACATTATCAAGCCAAAATTCACATTTTTTCAGTTTTGCATACAGTTTCTGTTCTCTTAGGGTCTGCAAGGCAATTCTCAAATGATGTTCATGTTCTTCCGTGCTTTTGGAATAAATTAAAATGTCATCTATGAAAACAACTACAAATTCATCAAGGTATGGTTTGAAAATTCTGTTCATAAGGTCCATAAATGCAGCAGGTGCATTAGTAACTCCGAAAGGCATAACAAGGAATTCGTAATGTCCATACCTCATTCGAAAAGTAGTCTTTTCAGTGTCCCCTGTCTTGACTTTCAATTGGTGGTATCCGGATCTAAGGTTAATTTTAGAGAAAACCTGGGCACCCTGTAACTGGTCAAACAAATCATCAATTCGAGGCAATGGATATTTGTTTTTCACTGTTACCTTGTTCAATTCACGGTAGTCAATGCAGAGTCTCAATGAGCTGTCTTTCTTTTTCACAAACAAAACTGGAGCGCCCCACGGTGAAGTACCGGGCCTGATGAACTTCTTATCTAACAGTTCCTGCAGCTGAATTTTCAATTATTTCAGTTCGGTAGGTGCCATTCTGTAAGGAGCTTTAGATACTGGCTGTGTACCCGGAATCACATCAATGGTGAACTCAATCTCCCTATCAATCAAATCCCCTGGCAAATCATCTGGAAAAACATCTGGGAATTCTCTGACTATAGGAATACTGTTCACATCAGTTTTAGCATCAGTAGGTACAGTCAATACATAACACAGATACCCTTTACACCCCTTCTTAATCAGTTTAAATGCTTTCATGGATGAAATCAGATATGGGGGAGGTACTACTCCAACTCCGTTAAACACAAATTCAGGCAGTCCAGGTGGACGGAAAATAACTTGTTTTGTTACACAGTCTATGGTAGCATGATATTTTGTTAACCAGTCCATTCCCAATATCACATCAAAGTGGTCAATATTCAGAGGCAGGAAATCAATATACAAATGAACATCCCCAACAATAATTTCACATGCAGGGTACATATAAGCACAAGTCATGGATTCCCCAACGGGTGAAGATACAGCTAGCAAATAGTTCATGGGTTCCAGTGGTCTATTCAATTTTCGTGAAAAAGCATGCGAGACATATGAATGTGTAGACCCCGAATCAATCAGAACATAAGCATTTTAAGCACAAATTGAGAGTATACCTGACACAACGGTCTTGGTATTCTGTCCATCTCCCGGTACGAGTGCGAACACTTGGCTTTGCCTTATAGGCTCTTTTCCAGTAGCTTTGGGATTAGGTTTTGGTGCAACAGTTGATGCTGCGGCGCTGGCTGCAGCTTTACTATTGGCCTGAGGAGCAGAAGGGCAATCTTTGACCATGTGGCCCACCTTGCCACACCTGTAACAAGCAGCTGATATTTTATAACAAATCCCTTTATGCCTCTTACCACATTCAGAACAAGGCGGTATGGAACTATTTCCCTGACTGGAACTGGTTGTTGACCTCGTATTTTGCTTTTTGTTCAATGGGCTGTTCCGGCCTTTCTTAAATTTAAAACCCCGTATCTTACCGTGCCATTCAGTCGCTGGTGTTTCAGTCTATTTTAATGCCTTGATGTTTGACTCAGCCATTATTGCTCGGTCAAGAACATCCACGTATTTCAGTAACTTCAGAACATTTATCCTGTCAAGTATTTCAACATTAAGGCCGCCTTTAAACTTCTTGGCCTTTTTGTAATCAGTGTCCACCATGTGTGGTGCATATCTGGCGAGTTCGGTAAACTTTGATTCATACTCTGCTACTGACATGGTACCCTGCTTTAACTGTTCGAATTCAGTTACTTTACGATCCCTGACACACTGAAGAAAATATTTCTCAAAGAAGGCTTTTTTAAATTGAACCCAAGTCATAACAGTATTGGTGTCACGGACAAGCATCCACCACCTTCTGGCCTCTTCTTGTAAGGTGAAGGTAGTCAGTAGCACTTTGTGTGCTTCAGAACACGGAAAGACTTCAAGCAATTTCTCGGTCTCTAGGACCCATGCTTCGGCCTTTAGTGGTTCGAGGCCTCCTTGGAATGACAGCGGTTTCATTTTACTGAACTTCTGCGTTAGAGCAATTATATCATCATTCATATTCGGTTCCGGCTGTACCGGAGGAGGTGGGGGCTGTTGGTTCTGTTGTTGCCTTAAGGTCTCAGTTAGCAGTTCAACTGTTCTTTCTAGCCTTACCA
The DNA here is from genome assembly GCA_030407325.1 of Camellia japonica. Taxonomy (NCBI): domain Eukaryota; kingdom Viridiplantae; phylum Streptophyta; class Magnoliopsida; order Ericales; family Theaceae; genus Camellia; species Camellia japonica. The sequence continues at coordinate 152,408,387 of JAPPVO010000016.1, forward strand.
TTCTGGCCTCAGATGATTCAGATTCATCAGCATTTCTTGCGTTATCCATTTCACTATAGACAATTATGGCAATTATAAACATAGACAGTTGCATACTTAACATATTAACACATTAGCACATATATTCATGTCATGGCCACACACATTTTTTCAATGGCCATGCAATGCCCTATTCACTTTTCTAGGACATCCTATAGCTCATTTGGACACGTGTGTGCGGTATAACTCGTGGTTTGATATCGCTCTGATACCACTCTGTCACGACCTAAACCCGCCCCTATGGGTTTAGCACCGTAACCGGCCAGTAATCCGTGATTACCGAAGGCCTGCTTAACAGTAATAACAGTAATACAGAGTACAGGGGCTGGCGGAAGCCAAAACAGTAATAAAAGATGTCCAATGATCTGAAAAGTCTTTTTGCATTCAGACTGTCACAGCTTATTGGACATCTTTTATTACTATTTTGGCTTCCGCCAGCCCTTGTACTCTGTATTACTGTTATTACTGTTAAGCAGGCCTTCGGTAATCACGAATTACTGGCCGGTTACGGTGCTAAACCCATAGGGGCGGGTTTGGGTCGTGACATAAACAAAAAGAGACTGGGCCCTATTTACAAAATAAACAAAGACTTGTTTAACCAAACAAAACTTAAACTTTAATCACATAGCCAAAACCACTTGACATATCCGGAACCTCCACGGGAGACACATAGGTTGACTGACAAAAATAGATTCCAGGCAGACGTATCTAAGCCTGGTCACGCGCCTGATCACCTACATACATAAATAATACAATAAGCTAGAGCCCAGTGAACAATAACAGAGTAAAGGGTTTTAATGAATGATATCCATCACATAGTTAGAAATAAGAGTTTATATCATAAACAGATTCTTATCAGAAACAGAGTCTTATGCATATTTAGATTTCAAATCAGAAACGGATTCATATTCATATTCATATTCATATTTAGATCATATACAGAAATCAGAGTTCATGCCTAATCTTACATGGTACATCCATTAGCGCTAACAGAACATATACAGAATAGATACAGAACAGATGGTGGTTATGAGTAACCGGTTCCATAAAGAAACCTCCGGATCCGGGTAATAGAGAATAGACATGTTGAGTTCCATGATGGAGCCTCCGATACGGATAACAGATTGCAGACATATTAAGTTCCATAATGGAACCTCCGATACCGGGTAACAGCTAACAGATATCACATGATGCTAAGGATACCAAGAATACATTGTTAGAAATTGGATAATCATTCATTGTACAAAAAATAATATTTCAGAAACAGGTCATCTTATATCATTCAGAAAATACTTATAATTGAATATAACTTTACAAAGTTATTACTCACAGATGGCTCTGCTAGCAAATCAGATAATGCAGACAAATCAGATAGATCAGGCAAAAGATAGCGTGTGACCTACACAAACCCATAACATATACACATTGAAACACAATATTAATTCTTTGATCAAACTTGACTTTTCTTGTCTTTTTCTGTCTAAGTAGTCTGGAGTTTTACTATGCTTATTCTTTCTTATTTAAATGAATCGGGTTCTCATTTCATATATCTTTTCATTACTAAATCATTCTTTTCTGGATAAACCAATTTCTTACTTGGCTTCTCAATCAAGTACTATTAAGTTAATGACTTATTCTTTTAATCAACTAAGTAATGTTGATTGTTAGTTTATTAATCTTTATTGAGCCATAAATCATGTCTAGAATGCTTTGGAAAGAGATGAGAATAAAAATGTGAATTAAATGCAATTTTCCAAAATATGTTGAAAATATGGTCTTCGCTCGAGTGGACCTTTGGTTGGTCGAGCGGTTTGCAAAACTTTATAAAAATACTTGTTAGCCTTAATGTTCGCTCAAGTGGTGTCTTTTCCGCTCGAGCGGCTAGCAAATTTTCTGTGCTTTCAAAATCAACAAATAATTTCCAAACACATTTTCAAAATTTAATCTCTTGCATAAACCAATTTAAACATGTAATTTTATTAATAAAGATAAACCCATGACTAATTTTCCAATTTCTAATACAAAAATTTCTTTGATCATTAAGATTAAAACCAATAATTTCATGAATATAATAATTCCAACATTCTTCTTCTTTGTTTTATAAAACATAAATTAAAGATATAAACCCCTTTCAAAATATTTACATGTAAGAAATTTAAATCAAAATCAAACTAATATTTTATTCTCAAATATAAATTATAACTTATTTCCATATTGATTAACTTTAACCATGTTCATGAATTAATTCTTTAATTCCTCCAAATTACATGCATGTAGAAATAAGATTCAAATTCATATAAAACATTCAAAATCAAACCCAAAATAATTAATTTCTAAGTTAATTTCCATAATCATGAACCTAACTTATCTTCTTGCTAATTTATTTTTGTTTACATAAAATTGACTTCAAACTCTTTTCTATCTTCCTTCAAGACATGAAATTAAAATTATAAACTTCTTAGATAACCATTTACATGTACGGAATTGACATCAAAATTACTAATCTTATATTCTTATAAATTTTCTTCATTATTCTCTTCAAAATATGAAATTGATCAACTTAAATTCTTCAAAATCCATGATGCATGGATAAAACACTTATCAAAATCCAACCAATCCTATTTTTTTCTTGATTTTCAAAACATGAAATTAAACATGTGAGCCATAATTTTGTTTTTGCAAACATGCATGATATATATACACTCTTATGTTATGCAAGATCTTCAAAACCAAGTTCAAAATGATGAAAGATGAGACATGCAACCATGGATGTGAACTTAGTTTACAATTCATCATCTTCTTGACATTTCTTAACAAATTTCATGTAATTAATCCCAATTAATTCATGAATTCAACCCTTAGATGATCCCTTTACAAGAAAAAAAGGACTAAAATCTTACTTAGAGTCTTTAGTTTGAAGAGTTCTAGCCAAATTTTCAGCTTCTCCTACAATTCTTGTTCTCTTCAAAACTTGGAACTCACTCTTTCAAAAGTTGGTCTCTCTCTCTCTCTCTCTCTATGGTGAACTCTCAGCACAACTAAATGAATAACTCATCTATAACTCACCAACACATAACACTTACACACACAACACCTCTTCACACCACATAAGCACACGTGCACTCTTCTTGAATTCCAACACATCACTTACATACACACACACAGATTTCTCAGTACACCCACAGAATTTTCAGCACACCCACACCCACAATTTTAGTGTGTTCCATAATTTAATTTATGTCTAGGATTAATTTAATTAAGCATCACTTAATCTGAATAAATTTTGATTAACACAAAATTAGTTAATTATAACTAATCTCAAATCCCACATAATTTAATTAGTCTAATGGACTTCCATTAGAGCCTAATTAAATATATTTAAATTTATCAATCCGAATCAGTTTTTTAATCTAACTTCCAAAAGGCTCCAAATATCAAATTAAATTTATTTTCATTATCAATTTTGGTTTCTTGAATCATTAAGGTCTTCAATTTCATATTAAACTTCAAATCTTCGCCAATAAATCACATACTCAATGAATACCTTAATTGGATGCCTCATAAATTAATTTAATTCATAATAACCTTAATTCCCAATTTTCATAACTTAATTAACTCTAATTCGAACCCAATTAATCAAATCTCAATTTTATAAATCTGAATCGAATATTTAATTAAACTCCCATACGGTCCGATACTCGAAATTAATTCCATTCACCAATTATACTTTCTTGAGCCATGTAGGCTTTCAACTTCTAATTTCAAAATAAATCCTCAATAGAATTATATACGAACCAGTCTCCATAGTTTTTATAAATCTCGGATTAAATTGGAATAATTAACAATTAAAATTCAAATCTTCTCGATTAATTAAGTGCTAATTACTATACGTGGTAGGGTCGTCACACTTTGAATGGATGGACCAGCAGGAACAGAATTGAAAGACAGACTCGTGACAGCTCCTATACTAGCACTCCCTGTGGGAATGGAAGGGTTCATAATTTATAGTGATGCCTCATACAATGATTTGGGCTGCGTTCTTATGCAGAATAGAAAGGTCATTGCATATGCCTCACGTCAACTAAAGACCCACAAGAAGAACTACCCGACCTACGATCTGGAATTAGCCACAGTAATCTTTGCCCTCAAAATTTGGCATCACTATCTCTATGGTATAACCTACGAAATTTACACTGATCACAGGAGTCTTAAATATCTGTTTACACAAAAGGAACTGAATATGAGGCAACGACGATGGCTAGAATTTATAAAGGACTACGATGTAGAAATCCATCACTATCTAGGCAAAGCTAACGTGGTAGCAGACGCATTGAGTCGAAAGACGACTAGAAGTTTGGCATATACCTTCGTTCCCCGTAAGATCAATGGACTGCTCGCTAACATAATCGTAGAACCTGAGTTGATTGAAGAAATTAGAGCCCGCCAATGTAAAGATAAACTTTTGAAGAAAAAGTTTGAGGAGCAATAAAGCACGCCCGATCCTAACTTCACGATAAGCAATGGGATACTTAAATTTCAGAATCGAATTTGCGTACCCAACCTTTCATAAATGAAGAAAAAAATATTGGTAGAAACTTATACCTTGAGGTTTGCGGTCTACCCTGGCAATACGAAGATGTATCACGATCTGAAGGAACACTACTGGTGGACAGAAATGAAAAAAGACATAGCAAGCCACGTCTCCAAATACTTGCATTATCAATGGGTTAAAGTAGAACATCAGAGATCTGCATGAATGTTGCAACCACTCCTTTTCCTTGAATAGAAATGGGAGCACATTACTATGGACTTTGTGGTCGGGCTACCGTAATTAGTCTAGAAAAATGATGCAATATGGGTTATCATAGATCGGTTGACAAAGTCGGCGCATTTTCTACCAATCAGAATCATGTACCCCTTTACTAAGTTCGCCACTCTATACATTAAGGAAATCATTCGTTTGCACGGTACCCCAGTTTCAATCGTATCTGATTGAGAACCTCGCTTTGTGTCTCACTTCTGGAACAAATTACAAGAAGCTTTGGGAGCCACTCTAAAGTTTAGCACAGCTTATCACCCGCAAACTGATGGGCAATCTTAAAAAACAATCCAGACTTTGGAAGATATGTTACGTATGTGTGTGCTAGACCTCAAAGGTAATTGGGATGATCACCTACTTTTGGTGGAGTTAGCCTATAATAATAGCTACCATGCAAACATTGGAATGGCACCTTACGAGGCATTGTATAGAAGAAGATATCGATCACCTCTGTGTTGGACGGAAGTCGGTGACAGGAAACTATTAGGCTCCGAAATCGTGCAAATTATAAGTGATAAAATTCAACTCATCCAATAGCAAATTTGCACTGCTCAGAGCCGCCAGACAAGCTATGCAGATACGCAGAGACGTGACTTTGAATTTCAAATAGGCGATCATGTGTTCCTAAAGATCTCACCAACAAGAGGGGTTATCCGATTTGGGAAGCAGAGAAAGTTAAACCCATGTTACATCTGGCCATTTGAGATACTAGAAATGATTGGTCTTGTGGCACATCGCCTTACGCTTCCACTCGAATTGTCCAACGTCTACAATGTGTTTTACGTTTTGATGCTTTGGCGGTATCTTCGAGATCTAGAGCATGTTGTTGATTATGAGAACCTGAAAGTTCAAGAAGACCTCTCTTATGAAGAACAACCCGTGCAGATTCTTGATTGTCATGCTCAGGCCCTTCGAAACAAGACTATACCTCTTGTAAAAGTTTTATAAAGGAACCATTGTGTCGAACAAGCGACATGGGAAACTGAAAGCCAAATGCGAGCCAAATACCCACACATTTTCGAAACCCAAGGTACATCAAGTTTGGGGACAAACTTATTTTAAGGAGAGGAGAAATGTGACACTCGGATTTTTAATTTAATTCAATACCGTGATTATATCAATTACTTATGAGTAGGATATATATATTAAAAATATATATATATATATATATAATAATAATAAATACATAAATAGAATTCCTTAGTATATCAAAAAGTGCTTTGTGAAAGCTTGTGGTTTAAAACGTTAGCTGTTATTAATTTTAAAATAATAGAAATCTTTGATGTTTTATAGTTTGATGGTGAGTTTTTTTTAGACGTGAACCTAACGTATAACCATAGGTAATTTTAGGAATCATAATCTTTAGAATTGAAATAAAGTAATAATAAATAAATAAATAAAAACCAACTTTACCGAAGAGTAATAACCCTTAGAACGATAAAAAGGCCAAGGATTAAGTGGCTCTTGGACAAATTCGTGAGGTAAAAATACCAAGGGTCAAGAACAGCTGGCATCACTTCTCATCATCAACAGAGTGGAAACGTAGTCGTAAACGAGAAAGGGAGCAACGTGACAGCAATAGACCTTAGGACCTTGGGCAGCAAGCAAGAGAATAGGGCCTATAAATAGTGAGGTCCCAGTGCAGTGAGCTTCGAAAAAGTAAGGACAAGAAATTGGAATCTATTCGTTGTAAGGTACTAGTGAGCTTCGAAAAGTGAGGGAGTATAGTTGGGAATTGTGGTAACAAAACTAAAAGTACTAAGACCTAAGGGTCAATCTTAAGGTAAGTTATATTATACCTTAAGCTACCATAACATGTTTTATATATGTCTAGAGTTATTATAATATATTTTACCAATGTTTTGAATTGCCACAATTTATTTTATATAATTTATGTTTCATGGTTGAGTTAATGTTTCAATTACATGGATTATTTTATGAACTCTATTTGTTTAAATTGAAACCAATGGATATGTTTGTTTAAATTTTAGAATTTATTTGATAATAATTTTATAAATAATTATTTTATGTAAGTACCACCATGGGAGTCCTACGCCTTGGGGGACTTAAATAAATCATTGGCTTCTGTTTAGCCACTTTGTGGTCCTTTATTTGTCATGGATCCATTGACCTCTATTCTGTTTGTCACTCAAGTGACTTCTGTTCTATTCTGTACCATGGTTGTGGTTATTTACATAATTTTTGTATTTCAGTTTTTGCCACTTAAATAATTTGTTTATTCAAAATAAGTTACGTTAATATTTTAACTTAAATAACTATCCATGGTTATTTTGTACCCTATACTCACAGTATAATATTTCTCACTCTGCTATGTGCTTATAACTGTTACCCCTTTCAGATGATGAGATTTAGCGAGATCGAAATGGGGAATAAATCACAATTTTTTAATTATTTATTTACTATCTGTATTTCGGATCGGATTTTTGTAATAAAATAAAGAGTCCAAACGGCTAGTTTCCCTTTTACTAAACTTTTGGTACCTATTTATTTTACTTTAATTTATTCACTCGCGCTACTACAGCAGGAATTTTTAGAATGATTTTATTTTTATAATCTGATTGCAACATCGAATCTTTAGATATCGGGTACAGGTCGTGACAAAGTATGTGTATATGTCATTTTAAACATTGCATGGTTGCACCTAATTGAAGGTGCATACCCTTTACCTAAAATCAAATCGACTGACAGAATCCACCTAGTTCAAATGGAGATGTTGATGTTCCTAGTGATTAGTGTCTATTAACACTGGTATTTAAACCAGAGGCTGCAGGAGGTCCTAGAGTCAAAATACCTTTGGGGTCTCATTTAAAATGCTACCACTTGCATTGGGAGACTGTTTGAAATCCAAGGATGATAATATTACACCAAATTGAGAAATCAAACCTTAAAAAATAATTACAGCAGTGTTGCAGAGCTTTAATTAGAGCTGCACTGCAGGAGCTCTAATGAGTTGGCGCACATAAAAAAAAAAAAAAAAGACAGTGAAGTAAAAGACAAAATATGAGGAAGAAAAAGACAAATTAATGCTCCATTAGAGCTCTTTTTAAAGGTCTAACTCATTTTTCAAATAATTAATATGATGAGCTGAGAAACACAACCACTAGCATGTCTTCCTCTCTAGTAAATGGTAAATCAAAATCCACCACTGACTGCCGCCACCCTACCCAATATATATATATTTGTTCTACCAAATAAAGAACCAAGAGATTACCCAAGAATCATTCCCAAACCCAAAATAAAATCATTTAAAGTTATAAATCGTTTGAACCTAGTGATTGGATCAAGATGCAAACGGTCTAGAAAACCAGAAACCCCAGCAGCCCAAATGTCATCGAGTAATCCACATAGACATTACCATCCAAACATTGAAATCCCAGCACCATAGCAAAAAGTTATCATGGGCTACCATTTTTTTGTACTTAAGAAGGTGGTCAATCATTGTAATCAAATTAAACAATATCCACGTTCTTGTAATTTTCTTTAATCTGTATCTTACCTAAAAAAATAAAAATAAAAATAAAAATTCTTTAATCTGTAAACAACATCGAACCAACAAGCAGAATGAAACCAAGATTTAAACAAAACAACAAAAAGTTAATTGTCATAATTCTCAGTGGATCTGCTTTCATACCCACAACAAGCACCACAATTTTGTACAAATCACCTCAATTTCTATCCCATCTCTTAACACAAAAACTAAAAAAATAAAAAATCTCACAACCCCAAGTCAAGTTACTTAATTCATACACAGACAACACGTCTACATACATGCATCTACACATCTACACACATATACATACATACATGCACAAAACTAAGAGAACTCAATCAGATTAATCGCAACAAAACAATTCAAGAAACAAAAACACAACAAAGCTTATACAGCACAAATTTAGGCACAGGCATAAAGATTGACTAATGCTATACGCACCAATTAATATACTAACTAGTGTATCAATTGATGATGTGACATAATTTAAGATATTTTTGGTATTTGTAATTTGTATAATGAGTAGAGTTAATAATAATGTCGTAACTAGTGTTGGTACACTAATTAGTATTCTAGCCGGTGCATGTAGCACCACTCATAAAGATTATGATTCAAAAATAAACCCAAGAGTGAATGGATTAAGAGATGCGAATCAAGAAGTGAATCGTAAGGTACCTGAAATCCTGATTGATAGGATTCTAATTAATTTTTTCGATTTTAGATTGAAACCCTAGGTGCCTAACCTTTATTTATCACACACTTTCAGATTACTAACCATGGTTAGTCAGTGAACTATAGGACTTCACCATGGTCAAGAAAAACTATGCCACTGCCGCTAAAATTATTTTTTTCCTTCATATTTTAGTTAAAAATTTTCAATAATGTAAGAAACAATATTTGTAAATTAATTTAAAAAAATTAATAAATATACTTTTTGATTTTAGTAAAAATTTTCAGATTTTTCATAAATATTTAATTTTTTTACTAAATTTTTTTATTAAAATAAAAAAAATTCATTAAAAACGAAATATAAATGTAAATAAATAAATATCTGAAAAAGTTTATTAAAGACACTAAATTTAAAGAATAAAAAATTCAAAAATAATTTGAAAAAATAATCAAAATAATTGCAAGCTTAGTTTATTCTATATGAGGTTAGAATTTGCAAACTCAATTTCTAAATACATTTATAGATCATGTTGGATTCTCAACATCTAATCTATTTTACATAGATTTTTAAATCACAAAATGAGGTGAAAATGAAGATTTTGAGCTATTTTGTGATTGCTAGTAAGGTTGGTGGAAGTAAACTTTAAGTTGGTTTTATTGGGCTTCAGCCCAATGGTCATAATCTGGGCTAAGCTAGATCTATAAATAATACAATTCAGATAAGGCCTAGGTCCAAAGCCAAGCTAGGGTTGATTGGGATGAACTTGGGTTGGGTTGGGTCAATTCAATTCAATATGCAGCCACCTTAACAATAAGCAGGACATAATCAAAATAATTACAAAACCCACGACAAAAAAATAGCGTTTGGTTTAATGTTGAAATTATGATTTCAATAAAAAATTTTAAAATTCTTTTTAAAACTCATAACCAAACATTTAATTCAAAATTCTTTTCATAATTCAAAACTCTATTTTTAAAACAAATAAAAATTCATTTTTTTATTTAAATTTATTTTTATTTTTTATATTTTTGAAAAAATATTTTTTTCAGAAAATATATATTTTTTAATTGTTGAAGAAAAATATTTTTTATTTTTTCAAAAAATTATTTTGTTATTTTTTTAAGTATTGACCAAATAATTTGTTATGATTTAGATATATATGGGTGATCCATTTTTTTTTTAAATTAAAAAAATTAATATGTAAAAAATAAATAAAAATACTCAAAAAATTTAAAATATTATTTTTAAAAATAAAATAAAATATTTAAAATAAAAAATAAAAAATATCTAAAATAAAAATTATATATTCAAAATAAAAAAAAATTATTTTTAAATTTGTTTTTAAATATTTAAAAAAAATATAGAGCACAAATGTAGTAAATACAACATACATTAAAAGATATTTACAATAAAAAATATTTACCCTAAAAAAAATAAAATTAAGAATTTTTTTAAATATTTAAAAAATAAATAAACAAAAAAAATAATAAATTCAACATACACTTAAAACTCAAAAACTCAAAACCCAAAATACAACTTAAAACTCTTTTCAAAACTTATAATCAAATAAATTTTTTCTTTTCAAAACTCATTTAAAATAATTAAAACTCAAAACTCAAATTATGATTTCAAAACTAACCAAATGTTTGGTCTCAAGAAAAAGACCTAAAATGACTTAGGAAGGGGAAAAAAAAAACAAAAAGCAAAAGAAGAGCATGAACTATAAATTTAAAATATAAAAATACAAATGTTATGCTCTTCTAATTTGGTTACAAGGAACCAACTCCTGTATACTCTTATTTTGGAAGATCAGGTGAGGGTTATGAAATGTTTGTTGTGATTGTTGTGTTTGTTGACTATTGGTTTTCTAGATATGTATTTTTGTACTATTTTTTGTGGTGTTGATGGTTGGCTTTCTAATTATGCATTTTTGAACTATTGTTGTTATATAATTATTTTCATTTTTTAAATAATATCTTGTCCATTGATAAAATATATAAAAAATTAAAATTGATTTGAAGGGTTCAAGAAGACCTTTAGGCCATGTTTGTTATCCGAGACAGGTGAGGGTTGGATTGGTAGCGAGGGAAGTCCCACAAATTTTATATTTGGTTTGATGAAATTGGACCAGATTAATAATCCCTTCAAATTGCTAATCATATCGTTGAGGTAGATTTCTTGTCTCATTTGCTTGGCGGATTAGGTTAGATAAGATTATTAGATAAGGTTATAAGTACAATAGGATTGAGTGAAAAGATTATTAGTAGGGTAGTATTAGGTTGGACATGTAAAATAAAGTATGTTTATGCACTAGTGTGGCAGTATTAGTCAGTTGTGATTAAATCTATAAAATTACCTAAATACATTTACCACATAGAAATATAAACTTCTTGTTTTGTAAAATAGAGGATCAAGTGGTCTCTTCACCACCAATCTTGGTGAGGGGATTACCAATCCTAACTCTTTTATAGGAATGCTAATCCTGGCGTTAGGGGATTTCATACTCTTATGGATTACCAATCCCATACCATTTTATTGTAAATCAACTAGCAGTCACCCTGTGCGATGCACGAGATTTTATAAAATCAATAATCATAAAAAAAAAATTGCTATTTTGTTGTATTCTCCAATATGGATAAAATAAATTTTTTTTTTCAATCAACAGGAGATATTACATTAATCATTCCACATAGTATAATGAGTTAAAATAAAATTAATTTTAATTCTCATTATATTTAGTTAGTGGTTAAAAAGTTTTACATGCTTTTTGTTTTTTTTTTTCTTTTCTTTAATTTTATATTGATTCACTAAACATAAATAGGTTTGAAAATGTATTAAAGTTGAACAGACAACCATAAAAAATAGAATTGTTTAATTTTTTTTAAAAAAAACCTAACATTCGCATTTGCTCAAATTCTAAATCTACATAAAAAGACATTTAAAAAAAAGAAGAAATTTGTGGTTTAGGTATCAAAAGAAATGGGTTCCTAAAAATTAATTTAATCATGAGTTATTTTAATGATTAAATTTAAAGTATAAACTCATATTCAAATAAATTCTGATGCTCTCTTCACTTCCAATCTAACATCTGCATCCAAAAAAATTAAACACAAATGTCAATAAGTGAGAGAGTTACAAATTAGTAATAGTATAGTAGCACTTCAAAAAAAAGAATGAAATTTCAATTAAATGACACATTATTAGTAAAAAAAAGAAAGAAATAAAAAAAATATACAGATAATAGGAAAAAAAGAAAAAGAAACAAAAACAAAAATAGAATTTAAAGAAGAATAAAACAATAATATCCATTTACATAAATTTCCTTTCCCACACGTGCAAAAGTTCATGTAATTACATATTTCAAATATAAAGTAGATACAATTGAAAGAAAAAAAAAAATACCTTTGACTTGACTTTAATACAAGATTTTTTAGGTACCTTGAAGGGAGTTGAAAATGGCTCAATTTTAATTGTGATTTTTTTTTTTTCCTTTTAATTTTCAATCTCTTGTTCGTGCCTCCTTTTGCAAACATTTGTTTTTATATGGAAAAAGTTTAGACAAAAGATATACTTAAAATTCTATCATATTTGAAATTTATGTAAATAATTAGTTGATGATTTTAAAAGATAAAATATTAAGTTCAACTTAAAGATAAATTTTGAAAAAATTAAGTTGAAATATATGGATATTCTACAATGGATACAACTTCTTGTCAGTAATTGAAGGGTGTTGTTCGGCATTGTTGGATCCTGATCTGGGCCCATGGTGATGGCTTAAATCGTTCAATCTGTAAAATCCATCGAGTACATCATTTCTGTAAAAAATCACGTTGATCGAATATCGATAACCACTTGATTAAATCACATTTTTATCACAATTTATTTTGAAAATTCCATTTGCAAATTATATTGAAATGTGATTCGATGATGTGATCTGATCAAGTGGTTATCGATATCTGATTAATGTGATTTTTTGAAGGAATGATGTGCTCAACGTGTTCTACACATTAAATGGTTTGGATCATTGTCATGGGCTCGGATCAGGGCCACCAATGCCGAACAACATCCTCTAGTTATTAGAGAGGAGTCGAGACAATCAAGTTCAAATATAAAAAAAAAAAAAATCAAAATTTCAAATTAGATTTGTTTAGATAGACTTTGAAGATTTTTAAAATTCAAAATTAAATATTGAGAGGCAAAATAAAGATTTTAGTTGAATAGATAGAGATAAAATTTATTAATTTTATCTATTTACATATTTAATTTATATATTTTTTGTTAAGTTTATTTTAAATAAAATTAGAAATTAAGGAAATGAGTAAAGGAGACTCTAGAGGATGCCATCTAGAAAAAAGAATGCCTGAGAATTTAATATTAAGAGTTTGGAAGTTTCTCATATTCTACACTACATTCTTATAATATATAAAGATATATATATGGATTAAATGATAAGATTATTAGTCCAATCCTCCTCGGTCGTTCGGACATACCACCGAGCTAGAACCATCTCACTTGGTTTATGCAGTGAGGGGGGTGTGAAAGGATAAGCATTATCTTTCAGGAGAGTGATTCCTAGGAGGACTCTACATGAAGGAATCAGAGTCCTACTAGGATTGTGCTATGCGGAACCTATAAAAGCTTATAACATCACCTTTGGAAGAGGTAACACAACTTTGATTCTCGAATACACAGAGCTTTTTGTCTATTTGTCTATTTTGCTGACTTAGGCATCGGAGAGGTATCCGGCACACACCTGCCGGCTAGCTCACATTTGTGTTTTCAGGGAGTAAAGCGACAACGTTTAGAGGAGTGCAGACTTGATCAACAGGATTATACGAGAACATTATTTCTTGCTCGTACAATTGGCGTCGTCTGTGGAAAGACCAGAAAGAACAAAACCTCTTGATCAAGTTTTTCCTCTCTAATTGGAAGTAATGGCGCACAATGAAGATTTGCCGCAGTCCGCTATCGACGGACAAACCCAAGAGGGGGGTGGGAGGCGCGAAGGTTTGCTTTCTATCCCTCCTATGGCGGATTTAGAGCCCCAGCGACAGAACCCCCGGAGGGATGCAAGGGGGAGGCGGGCTAACAGCCCCCGTCGCTCTCAAAGTCCTGAAAGACAGAGGCGGATGATCGATCCTCAAGTTCTGGAGGATCGCGTAAAGGAACAAGACGAGTTAATAAGGAAGATGGCGGCAGACATGGAGTTTATGAAGCGCCAGATCAAAGGAAAAGGGGTGGCGACAGGAGAGGGGCGCAAAAGCAACACGCCCCCTCGCCACTCGGAAGATCGTGGTAGGCGTACCACACCATCACAAGCAGAGAGTATGAGCTTGAGAATAGGCGACACTCAGTCAAGAACTCCCAGGACTCGTTACTCCAGGTCTGAGAGAACGAGAACTGAGAGGTCATATATTGAGGGAAGCACCTATCGGCCCTCGCGCATGCACCAGATGTCATTCAGGCAGACGGAGTTGCTTAGATCATCCGATTTGCGAACTGTGCTAGAAGAAAGGGCACGATGAAAGGAAGATACCAGGGCGCGTGACCCGCGCAGAGTATCAGCCCTTCAGTGGTTGACTTCTTGGACGCATGGGAGCGTCGAGGTAGGAATGCCAATACCGCGCCTTGCTTACGAACCAACATACAAAGCATTAGCAAGGCTGCAGACCTCGTCGTTCGTTCCGACAATTGAGAACGCACCACTACCTTCGGGCTTTCACCAGCCCAAATTCACTACTTATGAGGGGAAAACGGATCCCTACATGCACTTTCGCCAGGTTATGGCAGTATACCGGCGAAACGAGGCTTTAATGTGCATCCTGTTTCCGTCCAGCCTAGGTGACCTGGGTCTAACTTGGTTTGAAAGGCTACCAGAAGGCGGCATCGCCTCCTGGGCACAATTGGTAGAGGCATTTGTGACAAGGTTTAGAACGAACACCAAGACACCAGTGGAGATCGATCAGCTACTCTCCATTGACATGGGCGATAAAGAAACATTGAGGTCCTATAACAGTCGCTATTGGGAAACTTTCAACCAGATAGGAGATTGTCCTACAAACCTCGTCATCGCACAATATAAATGGGGCCTGCCAGTCGACAACAAATTGAGGGATTCAATTACTATGACGCCTCCCCTCACGATGGAGGCCTTAATGGAGAGAGTGCACCAACATATTCATGTGGAAGAAGATGGCTCCTGTGCTAAGGCGAAATCTGGCATGACAGCAATACCAGATAAAAAGACTTCGGCAAAAGTCAACACGGTAGAACGACCAAGCAGGAATGGGTGAGACAGACGGGCTAACAAAGAGGATCCAGTCAAAAGGTGGCTAAGAGTTCGCACGGCCATTACCACGGTATTCAAAAAACCCATCTACCGAGTTCTCAGTGAGATACGTGATGAACCTTTCGTCCGATGGCCAGCAAAATTGGGAGAAGCACAAAAAGACTATGACGAAGGATCCTGGTGTACCTTTCATAATGAAAAGGGGCACTGCACAGAGAATTGCATGCCGTTGAGACAACACTTGGAGGAGTTAGTGGCAGCTGGGCACCTGGACCAGTACATAGAAGGGAGGACACAGCTAGCCCCCCAGAACCACGACAACCCAAACGGAATGCCGATCGACGCCCCGCCTCATGGCATGATTAACGTAATACATGGGGTATTCGAACCTGAGCGAGTATGTGAGCTCAGGGGAATGGTCAAGAAGGCTGAGCATTTAAGGGAGGTATTAAGTGCACAACCTGCCATCAAAAAGGGGAGAACAAAAGCCACGAATGTCATATCTTTTTCAGACAGAGACTTGGCAAGGATATATTGCCCTCACAATGATGCACTAGTCGTCACACTCCGCGTCAAGGATTACGACATCAAACGGATTTTGATCGACCAAGGAAGCTCGTGTGAGACAATGTATTACGAAACCTTCAAACAATTGAAACTGGAGGACAAAGACTTGGTGCCTGCAATATCTCCCCTAATCGGATTCAACTCAATGCCAGAGTGGCCAGTGGGCAAGATAATCCTCCCAGTCAGAGCAGGAAGCATGACGAAACAAGTGGAATTCTAGGTATTGATAGTCCTTTTCACTTACAACATAATCTTGGGAAGGACATGGCTGCATGTCATGTGATCGGTAGCGTCAACCTACCATCAAGTATTGCGGTTCTCCAACGAAGCTGGAGTAATTGAAGAGGTCTTTGGAGACCAAATTATGTCCAAACAATGCTTCGTCACAGTAAATGGCAGCCGCGCTGCCAAGGGATATGTACAGATAGTGGAAGAACCTGAGAGCAATGAGCTGTTCGTAGATGTTGGCAAAGCAGCTGAACAGAAGGTGGTGGAAGACTTGGTATAGGTAAGGATAGATGAAAAAGACCCAGAAAAGTTCTTTTTGCTCGGCTCGTCATTATCCAGCACTGAGAGAATAGAGGTCATGAAATTCTTAACCTTTAACATCGAAGTGTTCGCCTGGACGCCGTATGACATGCTTGACATTGACCCAAACTTCATCTGTCACCAATTCAATGTCCATCCAACTACCAGACCAATTATACAGCGCACTCGCAGATCAGCACTCCACCACGCCGAGATAGTGGCGGAAGAAATGGGAAACCTTCTAGAGGCAGGAGCTATCAGAGAAGTGCACTATCCCAAGTAGATATCCAATACTGTGGTGGTGCCAAAGAAGAATGGAAAGTGGCGTGTCTGTGTAGACTACAAAACAGTCAACAAGGCATGCCCAAAGGATAGCTTTCCCTTACCGCGGATAGACCAACTGGTAGACCTAACGGCAGGACACAATCGACTTAGCTTTCTTGATGCGTACAGAGGTTACCATCAGATCGCTATGTATGAACCAGACCAGGAGGTCACATCCTTTACAACGCCAAGAGGACTGTATTGCTACAAGGTCATGCCCTTTGGCCTAAAAAACGCAAGGACAACATTCCAGCGGATGGTCACCAAGATGTTTGAACCATTGTTAGACAGAACAAGGGAGGCATACATAGATGATATGGTGGTCAAAAGCAAGGATGAGAATGACCATCTCAGGGACCTAGGTGAGATGTTTCAGATCCTGAAGAAGAGCAAGTTACGCCTTAATGCATCCAAGTGTGCGTTCGGCGTAGGATCGGGCAAATTCCTAGGCTTCTTGGTGACCAACCGAGGTATAGAGGCAGACCTCTCTCAGATCAAAGCAATTCAGGATCTAGAGAGGCCCAACTCAGTAAAAGAAGTGCAACATCTCACTGGTATGGCAGCTACGCTCAACCGGTTCATAAGTCGGTCGTCAGACAGATGTCGACCATTTTTCCAAGCATTAAAGGCCAAGTTTGAGTGGGATGAAGAATGCGACCGCGCCCTAAAAAGCTTGAAAGAATACATGTCTTCTCCACCATTGCTAGTAACCCCGATACTTGAAGAAGAACTCTTTTTGTACCTAGCAGTTTCACAGCACGCAGTCAGCGTGGTGTTGGTCAGAGCAGAAGGAATCCAACACCTGCCCATCTTGTATGTCAGCAAGACATTGCTGGGCGCAGAAACCAGGTACTTACCATTGGAAAAACTGGCCTTAGCCTTGATGATGGCTTCAAGGAAGTTGTCGCATTACTTCCACGCCCACACCATAATCGTTCTCATAGCTTTTTTTATTAAAAGCTTTGTTTGAGAGGTTGAACTTTTCTGGACGAATCTTAAAATAGGCGGTGAAATTGGGACAGTTTGACATCAAGTTTCAACCCAGAACCGTAATAAAAGCCCAAGCTTTGGCAGACTTTGTGGCAGAGTTCACACCAGGAAGTCATCACATCTGCCCAGTTGACTTGACTGGTACAACTGAAATGGGGATGGAAAGCGCCATAGGAAATGCGCAACCCCTGATACAGGATGCCCAGCCACATCCCAAAACAGACCGGAGTGAAGAAAGGGAGGAAGGAGTAAACCATGCTACACCAAGCAAAGACTCATCAATAAGTAAAAACTTGGTACAATCAGATAGTGAGAGGCAAACAGTAAGTGTGGACTTTGAAGAAAACACCAGTAACACTCATGACCCCAAGGCATCATCCGATCTCTTCACTTGTTGGAAGTTGTTCGTTGGAGAGATGTGAAAGCTTTTCGTGGATGGAGCGTCTAACAGGCACGGTGCAGGACTTGGCATAGTCCTTATCTCACCAGATGGCCTAATAGTAGAACAAGCAGCCAACCTTGGCTTCCCAGCATCAAACAACGAAGCGGAGTATGAAGTGTTTCTGGCAGGACTAAAATCAGCACTCTACATGAAGGCCACCGAGCTAATGGTTTACAGTGACTCACAGCTGGTGGTAAACCAAATTTCAGGCGACTACGAGGCAAAGGATGAAAGGATGACTAAGTACCAAGAGTTAGTCAGAAAAGAGATCATGAAGTTCGAAGTAGTGCGGATAGAGCAGATTGGCCGAGAAGAAAACAACAGAGCAGACGAACTAGCAGGCTTGGCTTCGATGGCAGATACATCCATCCCACATCCGTTACTGATTGACTACTTACCAAGACCAAGCATTGAAGAACCCGAAGTAGAAGAGGTATGTTGCGCTGAATTAGGCCCTTAATGGATGGATCCAATTATAGTGTTCTTGAAAGACGGCGTCTTACCCGAAGAAAAGAAAAAAGCCAACAAAATTAGAGCAAAGTCGCAGCGATTTTGGCTCTCCCCATCAATGGCCTTGTACAAAAAATCCTTCACAGGACCTTACTTAAAATGCGTCTATCCCAACAAAGTCGAGGCATTTTTGTTCGAGATACACGAAGGCGTATGCGGAAGCCACCAATGGGAAAGATCATTAGCTTACAGAGCAATTTCCCAGGGATATTGGTGGCCTTATATGCAAGCGGATTCAGAGAAGTATGTCAAGAAGTGCGAGAAAAGTCAGAAGTTCGCACACCAAATACATCAACCAGCCAGAGAGCTTTTACTATTAACTAGCCCATGACCCTTCGCAATGTGGGGCTTGGACATAGCATAGTAGGACCACTTCCAACAGCACTCGGCAACATAAAGTTCTTTCTTGCAACAACAGACTATTTCACAAAGTGGGTGGAGGCGGAAGCACTCGCATCAATAAAGGAGAAAGATGTGAAGAAGTTCGTCTGGCAGAATATCATCACTCGATTCGGCATACCAAAAGCTTTAATAACTGACAACGACACTCAGTTCGATGGCAAAATTTTTAGAGGCTTTTGTGAAGAATACAAGATAGAATTCTACAATTCTACACGGGCATATCCCCAAGCAAATGGCCAAGCGGAAGCGTCAAACAAAGTTGTCTTGGATGGATTGAAGAAAATGTTAGAGAAAGCAAAAGGAAAATGGGCTGAGGAGCTCCCACATGTTTTATGGGCTTACCGTACCACACCTCGGCGGTCTACTGGAGAAACACCTTTTTCCTTGGCCTATGGCATGGAAGCAGTAATCCCACTAGAAGTTGGCCTCCCCACTATTAGAAGTGAAAACTTTGATCCAGACTTAAATAGAGAAGCCATAGCATTAGAGCTCGACCTTGCAGAAGAAAGAAGAGAAAGAGCACTGGTTCGCATCGCCTCATACCAGCAAGAGTTATTCAGAAAATATAACAAGACAGTACATCCAAGGAAATTCAAGATTGGAGATTGGGTGCTGCGCAAAGTAATGGGAAACACCCTGGTATCCGGAGATGGCAAGTTAGGGCCCAATTGGGAAGGACCTTACAAAGTGGTTGGATTAGCAGGAAAAGGGGCATACCACTTGGAAGATGAAGACAACAAAGTCATTCCTAGGCCGTAGAACACTGCCAATCTCAAACTATTTTATTTTTAGCTTTTCTTTAAACGTACTTGTAGTTTTTCTTTTTTCAATAAAATAAGTAGTTTCTTTTTCAGCATAAATTGTTTTTTTCTGTAAAAATAGTTTTAGCGTACTAGGGGCAATGAAAACAGAGTTGGCCAGAATAACCAACTTTGAGCTCTCTTCAGCTAAGATTAGGATCTGGGCTGAAGAGGTTGGCTGGAAAAACCAACACTTCTCCTAAGCCGATGATAAGGATCTGGGCTGCAGGACTTTTGGCAGGAATAACGAAACACTTTGCTCTAGGTTTGCAGGAATAACCAACTTTGAGCTTTCTTCAGCCGAGATAAGGATCCAGGTTGAACAGTGGTTGGCTGGAATAACAACTTTTAGTGATCTTCAGCAGAGGTAAAAACCTAGGCTAAAGAGGATGGCAGGCATGACCAGGTAGATTACAAGGTTAAGACCGAGGTAGGTATCTCGACTAGAAAATGTTATACTTCATTCAGATTACAGTTGGAAAATAAATACAAGTATGGAATAAACCGAACAAGCAGTTGAGAAAAAATAAAAAAGATTTCATTCAAGATGCAAGAGTTACAAAGGAGCGGGACTTCAGCTCGGTTACACGTTCTTTCCAAAACTAAGAAGAAGAGAGTACAAGATCAGGCAAAAAGGTCGTCAAGATTCGCATTCAGTTCAACTCGAAGCCCGGTTTTAGCAGGTAGCTCGGTCATAGAATCAACTAAGTCTGCCACCGGTGGCTCCACTCGAGCTGACTGAACAGCAGGATCAATGGCGACGACCGGGGCATTGTTAGGCTCTGTTGCCCCTCTTCGTTCTCTTCTTCAAGAAATTTTTGCTGAATGGCAGTAGCATACTTCGCCATGTAGCTCGGTATGAAATGAGGAGGAGGGTTAAGGAAGATCTCGGTCTCTTGGCTATGATCGAGTTGCATTACAGCCGCCTTCCATCCACATTTGAAGAATATGTCTTTCGCTGCTTCGCATTGTTGGATGTAAGTGGCCTCCCCCTCCTTGTAACCCCGGTTTTCGGCGTCTTCCACGCTCTTCTCCAACCGAGCGATCTCAGCATTCTTCTTTCCCTTGAGCTTGGCCAGCTCGCGCAGATATTTATCTTTTAGCATGGCCGCAGCCTTCTGCTTATCAACTTCGGCTGAGTTGACAAGACCGGTCAGGCGGGCCACCTCAGTCTGTAGCTCGGTCATGTTCTTCTTGGCCTCGTCTAGCTTGGCTGATTTAGCATTTGCCTCAGCTATGGCCTGCCTTGTGGTTTTTCGAAGCTCCAACACGCGCTTGTGAGCAATGTGGTTCTTCTGCAGGGCCTGCAAACAGAGGAACAATTTTTTAGCTGGACCAAGCAAACAGATGAAAAAGGAGAAATAAGAAAAATGAGAAACTTACGAGCACCATTGATTTTGTTGCCGAGCGAATGGCCTTCAGCTTGGTAAGGTGATCGTGGTGCTCCATATCGGCTGGAAGACAGACGCTCTTGGCAAGATTAAAGGCCAACAAATTGTCTTTTTCTGCGACCACTGAGTCGGAGTCAGTGATAGCGCGGTTCTTGTAGGTGATCTTTGGCACCCATTTCGAGGAGGTAGCTCGGTCAGAGCACTCCGGTTGTGGGCTCGGTGGTGTGGTCTGGGGAAGGATGGTTTCATTGTGGAAGTCCGAGCACGCTTGTTTGGTCGAGATGATGATGGCTGAGAGGTGGGAAGCGCTACCACGACCTTGTTTGTCTGGCCGGCTTGTGGTATCTCGGCCTGGTTTGTTTCGATGATCAGAGCTCTTACTGCTTTCTTTTTGGCTATCTCTTGTTCTGCAGTCAATGGATAAGATTGATTTGTGGGAGGGTTGGATCAGGTTCAGAGAGAGGGCTCCAAGAGGAAATCTGTCACCCTGGTCTTCCTTCGGCTGCTGTATCTGTATGTTGGCTCAAAATTTAGTAGCTCGGCCTAACCTCGATTTAGATATCGTAGTGCGGCGCGGAGGGCGTCAAGGTTTGGGTAACAGTACAGCGACTTTAGATGGTTCAAGTCTGCATAAAGAAAAAAGACAACGGTTAGTACGGTTGTAAGTATGAACAACAAAGTAAAGAAAGCACAAAATAAGCCGAGGTATTTATACCGGCTACTCCTTTGTTCCAGTTGATCCGGTATCCTGGTATTTGGGCTTTTGGTCTTCGAAGTTGCCCGAGACCCAAAAAAAATCATCATCGTTTACATCTTTGTCCGGGGTATTTTTTATTATTTTCTCTCGGCGGCGTCTTATTCTTAAATAATAAACCCATCCATCTTCGTTTTGGCCTAGAGAGTACTGGTGAAATAGCTCGGCTAAACAGAGGTTGAGGCCAAGCCGGCGATTCAACTAGGCGATGCCATTTATTATTCGGTAAGAATTGGTGGACAGTTGGGTAGGGCAAAGATTTGTTTGTTTGAGGAACTCACAAAGGAGTGGCTATACAGGGAATCTGAGTCCGGCTTCTACAATGGATATGACGTTGAAAGGGACAAAGCCTTGTTTTCCCCAGGGAATGGTGTCTAGTTCGGCTAAACTAAGGTGGACATCATCGGGGATGTTATAATCCTTGCGGAATTCGGCGATAGCCCCTGGGGAGTTTACTAAGAATCTATATTTACCCATTTGGACTTAAATTAGGTGTAAGTTAGCTCAGTGTTGAGAAGGTGTTGATTATCTCGGTTGAAGCGGTCAAAGGAGTGCCTGGGCAACCTAAGTCAGTCTGCAAAGTGAAAAGGAAAAGTGTCAAGCATAGATCGTTGGACCGTGCTAAGTACATATGCAAAATAAGTATAAGCCTAGCTCGGCTAAAAGGAATACTATCTGTTCTTAGTTCGGTTGTTGCAAAGGAACTTAGCTCGGCTAAAATAAACTAAAGGTTTGGCATGAAGTTTTAGTTTGGTCACTTGCAAGAGTTATTTAGTTTGACGTGACGTTTTGGTTCGGTTATTGGGGAAGTCATCTAGTTTGGGTGGGTGCACACCTAGAAGGTTCCCTAGTTCGGTTGAATCTAAGCCTTAAGTTGGCCAAACAGATTTTAGCCTGGTCACACCACGATTCTCGATTCAAACTTCATAATTTTTGAATCCAGAGGGTGTGCTCTTAAATACGAACCTATGGGTTGGGGGTTTGGTTTTTGATGCTATCTGTTCTTACTCATAACATGTTTACACAAAATATGTTTTGTGATATATATGAGTATATGTGTATCTATATCATGTATATTCACGAAATAAATGGAAAGAAATAGGAGATTCAGCTGCTTACCACTTCGAAATGGAAGAACTTGAACAGTACCAGCAAAGGATACGAGCTTTTGCAGATACGATATTGAGGAAAAATGAAAGCTCAGAAAGTAGAGAGAGAAGAAGATGAATAGTGGTACGTTTGGTTCAAAGAGTAGGGTTTTTGTGAAGGGCACAAGTTTGAGCGGGACTGTTCAAATGTTGCGAGGTACGAGGGCGGCTATAGCAGTCGTACTTACCAATGAGAGTCAGCCACGTGTCCACGCGAATATGAAACGATTCAGATGTACACACTAAAAGGACGTTATGAACCGGACTAGTCGGCAGCCCGGTAGGAAGTGACCTTGGTTGGCTTGATTGCTTTTAGCTCGGCTGGAGTAGAGTAATCCCAAATCATGCTGCGCAGATGGAATTAAGGGCAATTGAGAGGGTAATTTGTGAACAAATTGGGCCGAGCTAAGGAAGGGCTTTCTTTGTAAAATGGGCCGCGCAAATGGGCTGGGGTAAAGGTTGACTTAGCCCGGTCTTAGAGCTAACGCGTTGGATCCAGGAGGAGTTGGACAGAGCTAAGCTTCGCACACAGTAGCGCCGAGCTAAGGTCATCTTTGGGCGTTGTTCGATCAGTCTTAGGTAGATATCTCTGTTGGAGTGTGCTAGGCCGAGGTATAAACAAAGAAAGGAAGACCCGAGCTAGATAGAGCTCGGTCTAACCTGCCACTTAGGCGTGGCAATACTAGCTCGGTCGTTCGGACATACCACCGAGCTAGAACCATCTCATTGGTTTATGCAGTGAGGGGGGTGTGAAAGGATAAGCATTATCTTTCAGGAGAGTGATTCCTAGGAGGACTCTACATGAAGGAATCAGAGTCCTACTAGGATTGTGTTATGCGGAACCTATAAAAGCTTATAACATCACCTTTAGAAGAGGTAACACAACTTTGATTCTCGAATACACAGAGCTTTTTGTCTATTTGTCTATTTTGTTAACTTAGGCATCGGAGAGGTATCCGGCACACACCCGCCGGCTAGCTCACGTTTGTGTTTTCAAGAAGTAAAGCGACAACGTTTGGAGGAGTGCAGACTTGATCAACAGGATTATACGAGAACATTATTTCTTGCTCGTACATATAAGAATAAAGAAATTGGTGATGAATCCAATCTAAGAAGGGTGTAAGGCATTAGGTTTAGTAAATATTTTTTGTTGGTGAGAAATCTACACTTTATGAAATAGTTTGGTAAAAAGTCTTAGAAGATATTTTGTTTTCAATTCTACTCCATTGACTTTTTTTTATCTGATACAGTGGATGTTACCACCTGCAGGGAAAATCAAGTTAAATGTTGATGGCAGTAGGAAATTGGGAGGTGGAGGAGGCTTTAAAGGAGTCTTCAGAGATGAAAGAGGCGCTTGGGTGTGTGGCTACTATGGAAGGCTGGATAGTGGAACAAGCTTGGAGGCGGAATTGTGGGCTCTCTATAAAGGACTGACAGTGATGCTCCAGAAGGGTATGCATGAGGTGATCATTGAGATTGATGCAAAGCAAGTAATGCAGCTGATGGAGGATGCCACAGATGACAAATTCCCTTATAAGAGACTGTTGGAGGATGCAAAAATAATTTTCAAATAATGTGAATGCACCATCCACCACATCTATAAAGAGGGGAATTTGTGTACGGATGCTTTGGCCAAATTTGGAGCGGAGCAACCTGAAGACATTTTAGTGGTTAATGAACCACCAATGGAAATTCAGAGTTACCTTGTTGCAGACATGATCGGCCTCTCCAGAGAGAGGGCCTAGTTTGTTTTTTTATTTCTGTTGTACCTAAAAAAAAGATCAAAGGAGTCTAGAATTTGCAAAATTGAAATTGAGAAGGTCCAAGGACTTGGTTAGCTAGGGTTTTAGGGGCAAAGGTCACAGATCTGGCTATTAGAAGTTGTAGATCTGGCTTTCCCTTCTTGATAGAGGGCATCATCGTTGATCTGGACTTCTCCGGTAGTATTGACGGTTTGCACTGCTGACGAGCGTAATCTGGTTAGGGCTTAGTCGTCCTTGTCGTTGGTACTAGAGGAGGCAAATGATGGTGTGGCCTTGGCGACTAAAGCTTTGGTGGTGGTTGGTGGTGAAGGTGGAGTGGAAGAAGGATGAGGAGGTGAGGAGTTGACAGACATAGAGAGAGAGAGAAAGGGAAAGACAGAGAGGAGAAAGGGAAAGGAAATAGAGAGAGAAACTATCTTCTCCCTCTAAAGCAATTAAACAGATAAGCTTATCTCTTTCTTTCTCTATATATGTATTTGTGTCACAATTTAAACAGATAGAACAGTTAAATAGATAAAATAAAATGTAAGGTTAAATTGATGGATTCCTTGTTTCTATGCCTGTATGTATTGAAAGGGGTATTTTTGGTTATTTTGCAAAACTGGGTATTTTTAGTCATTTTGCAAAACTTGTTCTTATGGACATAATAAAAAAGCACGCGGACCTCTAGACCGAAAAAATTTAAATTTGGATTTGTCGCCCGAGCGTTCAAAATAATAATATATTAAATGATTATAGTGCCAAAAAAATATTTTATTTATAAAATGCAATTTTTAATATTAAGATATATCAAAAATACCAAAATATTTATTGGGATGAGCTAAAATAGCTCATTCCAGGCTAAAATTGTCAACAAAATAAAATATCCCATCACATTACTCTCTCTATTTTTTTATACGTTTTTTCTTAAAAATTCAAATAGTTTGGGCTAATCCCATCATAGAATATCAAAACAAAAAAGAATTTTACTAGTTTGGTGGTCATTAAATAAATACAACTTTTTAATCATCTTATTCAATCCCACCACACTAATAATCTTTTAACTAACAATCTTACCCAACCTAACTCTAAGATAATATTTGGTTAGAATGGAGTGGAATGAAATAATGATTTCATCAAAATATTCATTTTCGTGGTTGATTGACCCCAAAAAAAAAAAAAAAATTTGAGAAATACATTATAAAGGATTGAATGATCACTTTATAGGGGAGCTTCAAGAATGACCATTCCATTTCATTCCATCTCTTAACCAAATATAGCATTAAAACAAGGATTTGGTGTCACCGCTGTGTGCAAAGCACAACAATGCAGCTTTTGAGACTCATTTTAGGTTTATTTTGATAAGTTGAACCGTTAAATTTTTAGAAAATATTGAGAAAAATAAACCTACAAAAAAATAATTTGATCGAATATCGATAACTCTTTCATTAAATCACATTTATATTCTATTTGATACATATATATTTATTAATTTTTTTATACACATGTGATTTGATAAACGGGCCGTTACATCCAGGGCACGAATCCCTCGTGCGCATTACGGAACACTACAAAGGCCGCCTCTTGACGTGGAGTCCAAATGAGAACCATTTGAATCAAGCGGTGGGTTCCACAATTTTTATTGATTTTTGTTTTCAATGTTGTCGTATATATTGATTAATAAAGTTTGACTTTTGTTAATAAAAAAATTTAATTAGTATTGCTTGGCATAGTTTATTTAAGTTATGTATTATTTTGACTTAAGGTGTGCTATATAAGCACACTTTTGTAATTTTGAGTGAGGATTACTTTTGTAACTTTTTTATCTTAGATTTGTCTATAAAACATGGACATAAAAATTTTATAATTGTTTGACAAAGAAAAAAAAAATTTTTTTAGCTGTATACGTCAAATTTATCTGAATATCAGATTTGAATTTCATCATTTTGCGATAGAGATTATATATATTTCTATTCTTTTCACACCGACCCAAAAGCCGACAGAACAAATTGAAAGACAAGGAATGAGTGAAATAAGAAACAAAGAAATGATGCAAAGATTGTAACTGAAATTAGTTGTGACAACATTGCTTAGTGTAACATTGCAAACAAAGAGAGAATGAAGCCAAAAACAAAACAAACAGCACATGACAAAAGAACAAAGAGACAATAAGATCTCACTCTTGAGACAAAATCATATGCAAATAGGACATGAAAACTTTTAAGCAGAGTTCTACACATTGCAAAACAACCAATATTACATGATAAAGGAGTTGTAACAAACTCTCATTTATTTCATTTTTTTCTTCATCTTGGCATTATTAACTATTAGCACCAATAAATAAAGTGCAAAGGAACCATAGAAAAAACTGGGGTGGGAGTTGTAGCAGTTGTACAAAGTACTAAAAGCCTCATATTTCTACACACTCTCTCGCCATTGCTCTAAACTACATATCTCAAAACTTAGCCAAGACATGGCCACTCCCCTGCTCCTCTCCAATCCAACCCTGGAACATTCCAAGTAGTCCCCGGTCTGTGGAGAGAGGAGTTGAACCCAATTGGACTAACTTTATTAGTTCGCTATAAACATAAACTAGTCATAGTTTTGGACACAGAATCTATATTGATTGACAAGTTTTTAAAAGTTTAAGAGTTTACTTTTAAAAAATCTTATCCGTTCATATATATTCTGTGTTTGGTTCTATGACTGGTTTTGTATTTGTAGACTTATTCATTATGTATCAACTTGTTCACCGGAATTGGCATTGAGAAGAAGCTTGGGCTTGATATTGTTTTGCCCGCATAAGTTGAGCACCTATGCATATGGTCTCCCCCCTTCTTGCTCCTCTTCTTTCCCCATGGTTCCGGCATAGAAGAAGCCAATAAGATCGTTGATCCCTTTTGCTCCAACTGATCACCTACCTCCTCAATTTCCCTCATGTTTCCCTCATCATCACCATCATTTTCAGCTTCAACACCTTCATCTATGGCTTCCACATCCTCATCCTCCTCATAAACTGAGTGGCAACACCTAATCGTGTCATCAAGAGGCACAAGATTTAACATGAGCCGACCATTTTCTCTTTGGGTTTCAAAGTATTCATAGTACTTCACTCTTTGCTCACTAAGAACTAGCCTCCCATCAACATAGTGCCGGTTGAAAATCCATGGCATACGACCCGTCAAATTCTCTGTTCTTGCCAGTGATGGTATTGGTGGTGGAAATTCCCTCTTAGTTTCAATCTGTTGATTTCTTTTCCTTTGAATATAGTTGCAGGGTTTTGTTTCCTCCGATCCACCCAGTAATGTCTCTTCGTTGGAAATTACATAGACACCACTCTCAGTCCCTAGCAGATCTCCCATTGTCGATGACCAAGATGAAGAAGAGGAAGATTCTAACAACAATGACGATGACGATGAAGATGACGAAGATGAGGATGAAGATGAAGATGGTGATGGTGATGAGACCATGTAAGAATGGATAGTGCAAGCGCAGCGGTTGAGATTTTGGGCTGTTGAGGAAATTAGGGCACCAATGCCCAGTTGGAGATGGTGGTGGGATGGTGATGAGTTTGGTGTTTGCATGGCTGATGATAAACTTGTCACCCACAAGACAATACTGTAGATTACTGAAATTACTGATTTGAGCTTCCTAAGAAGACATTGTTTCATGGGTTCCATTTCTTTTGTGATGGGTGTAAAAGGGTTTGTATGTATAGATGTATTGTTTTGCAAAGCTAGATAGATTGGTTCTTGGGTATTTGATCACTTTCCAATGTAGTAATCAACCTGCAAAATAAATGAAAATAAAAGAGATTTAGAATGTCATTTGATGCTTAAATGGATAGTAAATACAAATTTTGAGGGAATTTTGTGTGTGTGCGTGTGTTGAACATGTATGTGTAGGATTATGAAACTAGTATTTTTAATGCAATTGTTAGGATGCATTAAATAGTTTAATTTTAAATAAATACAATTATTACTAATGATTGTATGTAATGGATATCTTTCATTACAAATGTGTAATGGAGAGGATCTAAATCCTTAATCTTCTTATCAATAATGTTACATTTACCTAATTTATCACCATTAAATGATTTCTAATGATGTGACATTGATGTTAGACTTCACAAAATAAAATATTTGACAAATTAAAATTTGACACTTGTCAAATATATCATTAGGAGTAGTTTTTAAAAGTAATAAATTAGATGTCTGAAGCAATTTTTTTCTTCTTATCCTTCTAAATCTTGTAAACATAATTTTAATGCTGCAATGCGAATTATATACCTTGTCATTCAATATTAACACAAAGTCATCTCAAGGAATTTTATTTTTTATTACTTTTTTATTTTATCTAATAATTTCAAACAGTCAACAAAAAGTTATAAACAATGTCCAATGTTTTATAAATCAAAATACCAAAAACTCAACTCCTAAACACTAACAATTCATGACAAATGACCCCTATAAAGTTCATTACTATCAGAGTTCTATTATAGCTCTCAGATTTTTCAACCCCTTTTCAAGCTACCACAACCATTCCATTCCACTTTATTACCTTAAAATTATGGTAAACTACCAATAGGTCCTACTTTGGAGACTTATTACCCAATAGGTCCTATTTTGAAAACTTATTACCCATTAAATCCTATTGATAAATTTATTAAGTGATAAAAATAAATTTATCAGTCTTTTATTTTTATGAATAAATTTATAGTGATAAATTTATCAGTCTCTTTGCTTTTATGAATAAATTTTTAGTGATAAATTTATCACTCTTTTATTTTTATAGTGTTAAATTTATTAGTTAGGACCTGTAGGTAAATAAGTCTAGTTAATAGGACTAATTGGTAAGTACCCCTTAAAATTACATATTAAAAATAAAAATTGTAATTATCCATAAACCGAGGCATTAGAAAGAGCATATTGATCGAATGATAAAAACTTACCATTGGCATCTTGGTAGTTCAAGTTCCAGTCACATTAGTTACTCGTCTAAAATCTAGTAAAAACTATTTTGGCATATTGTTTTCATTTAAAAAAAATGAAATTAATTCCAAAATTTTTAATAAAAAAAAAAAAAATCACCTATTTTGAAAAGAAGTATTTTCACTCTGTTTTTTTCCCTTCCCCACCACTCCAGGCCATCACCCATTGCCGGCGAGTTACAACAAGCTTCGGATCGGTTAGTCACTGCCGGTCACCTCTGACCACCTTCCGAAGGGCCTTTGGCCACCCCACTGACACTACAGCCACTTCTAGCCACCCCACTGCCGATCACCACATCGATTTACCCTCCACCGATATGTGTATGCAAACTACTAAATGAAACAAAAACAAGTGTGGTATGCATTTTCAGAGAAGTTAAAATTTTTATGAGATAGGATAGAGGTAGGTTTGGTGGCATGTGGGCCATTTGCCTGTCAAGCAAAAGCATAAGCCACCTAGCAATTTTAAAAAAGAATATTTAAAGAGAGCATCCAAACAGTAAGCAAAATAATACATATCTGGCATGAACACGTGGGAATATGATATTTTAGTAATTTTTTAATTTTATGATTAAAATATGGTATAAAAAAATTAGTATGTTTGAAATGACTTTTTGATTGTTTACGAAAAGATATGTAAAAAGTAAAGAAAAAAAAAGAATCATTGACCTTTTAGTATAAGTTATAAATTTTTTGATTTTTTTAATAATTTTTTTACTTTTAAGCTAAAACAATGACATGCCAAATGAAACACTAGCATTACATGAACGTGTAAGTGAGCTTTCACAAACAACAAAATGGTTCCTTCTTTAGAGATTCCATTTTCCAGATCATGTATGACAAAAAACCAAAGAGTTTCGTCCACTTCTCCCCCTATAGATATGATATGGCTACTACACACACATGAATATTACCATTTTTGTGGCTTGAAAAGCTTGCTCTTGATGATAGAATTCATATGACTTAACAAGAAACAAGGAAAGGAAAACGATACGCGCACCGAATATTTGTTTTGAAATTAGTGATTTCAGTAATCGATATTTTTGGTGATCAAAACACTGCTGAACAAAAAATTATTAGGAATTAACTGCTCAATAAGCTAGAATTTTTACATCTCACCAAGAGGGCGCAGGTTCAAGTCTTGTGACAAGCAAGACCTTCATTGTTCAGACTGTGACTTCTTATGTATTTAAAAAAATAAAAATAAATAGGGAACCCATTTTAAAACAAGTGTATTAACCCCTTAAACAAAAAAGAATTTTACAAAACTAGTGAAAATATTAGATTTTACCATTTTATTATTATTATGATTATTTTTTTTGGGTCGGCAAAATAAAATTTTACGAACTTGTTCAAATAACGAGTACATTGAGATGCATCTTGTCTTTTTTGTAGTGATAATATAGTGAGGGAAAAGTTTGTTGAAAATTGAAGAAAAAAAAAGACAATCTCATGCACAAGTCTATCGTTAAAATAGGGTGAAAAAAGGGAATAAAAAACAAAGAACAGATGTCCAATTTACTTGAATCTATAATAAGATAAAATGAGATTGAAAGACTGGAATAGAATGAAGACGCAAATGTATCACGTAACAATTTTTATGTGGCAAATTTAAATAGTCTCGTTTAACATGTAACAGTTTTAACTTAAAAATAAAAAAGTTACTAAAAAAATCAAAAAACTTATAACCTATATTAAAAAGTTAAAATTTCTTTTTTTCACTATTTTTTATACATTTTTTTATAAAAAATTAAAATATCATTTCAAACATATTAATTTTTTTTATCTCATATTTTAAATAAAAAATTAAAAAATTATATATGTACCGAACGAGATGTTCTTAACCATGTGTTTGACACGGACATCACTGAGATCTATATCCGCATGGAAAATTGTGGGACCAAGCAAGTCTTTGAAGGTAATATAAAAATGTTGTACCCAAACCAATACATAAAAAATAAAAAATAAAAACACATGTTATGATGGCCAGACTAAAAAAAAAAAAAAAAAGAAAAAAAAAGAAAGAAAAAAGAAAAAAAAAAGAAGGTGATGAATGCCGCCAACATCAATTGTCAATTATTGAAGCTCTCTATTCAAAGGAGAGAAGGGTGAGATGTACTTACTCTGTCAACATGCATTCTACCTTCACTTTGTAATGGAAATGACAGGCTTAATGAAAAGACAGGAATATACTCACTCACAGACTCTGTAGAGAGGAAGAGAGAGAAATGTGTCAGATTTACACAAATACTCTTTTGAAATACTGGAGTCAATTGCACTCTCTCTCGAGCCAAGTTTGGCATCCCAATATAAGTGCACTTATTTCATCTTTTTATCTTTTTTGGGTCACATCAATCAACATCTTCTCTCTACTTTTTCTACACATAATACAAGAAAAGTCAAAAAGTGCACTTATTCTAAACTTCCCAAACTTGGCCTTACTAGGACACTCACCTTCAATACTTTTCTGTCCAATTTAGTGCTCAATTTATAGGCAGAGGCTGAGGGTTTGGGGTGCTTTTAAGGTTAGGAAAATTTCAATAGAGCCTAGAGTGTAATTAGACATACATTTTTTACATAGGTGGGTAGTATGGTGATTTCACTCTTGAGAACAAAGCGGCTCCACCTATGAGTTTGGTTCTCATGTGATCACAACAGATCTATAGGGTTACAATCACCAAGTGATGAATCTCAAGTCCTGGTGTAGATTAAAAAGGAGAAATTATTCAATACTCTTAGAGTACGACATGTTCATATTCCAAATCAATCATTAATTAGTTAGTCTCATGTTATTCTTTCATTCTCAACATAAATCGTGGGTCCTTGTGTCTCTCTACCAATCAAAACCTTATGGAGTATCACGTGTCCATACTGTAAGAATTCTTAATAATCACCCATTAAAAAAAGCCCACTAGAACATTGTATGACACTTGTACATAATGTTATAAATACAACACGATGTGGCAAACCCACATTCTGCCATCTAATTTCACTACCTACATGACTATTTGCTAATTGATAGATTTATTCAATTTTAACTCTCAACTATATTGTGGGTGTTTGGGAAGTAAGTTTTTTTTTAAAAATTTTTTTAGTTATAGGATATTATTGGAGAAATTTTTTTTTGTGTTTGGGAAGATAGTTGTGTTTTTTTGTGATTGGATGTGATGTTTGTGACAGAAAAAGTGAAATGATTATGGAGTTTGATGTGCTATTTTGTTTGGATTTTTTTTTTTTTTGGTTTTGTAACCAATTTGTCTTTTAGTGAAAAAAAATCAAAAAAAACCAAAAAACCTCCTTCCCAAACAGCGCCTTATATAAAAGATTTTTAAAAAATTGATCTATTTTATTATATAATCAACACTCAAAAAAAGTCACTATTCTATTTAAGCCTCCGTTTGGGAAGTGGGTTGGCTTTTTGGCTTTTTGACTATTTTTGCCTGGGCTAAAAAACTTAGTTTGGGAAGGACTTTTTAGCTTTTTGACTTTTTTGACTTTTTTTTGTGAGATAATAGTGTAATGATTATGGGTTGGATGTGATATTTTGTTTGTTGTGGCTAAAATAGCCTATTTTATTTTTTGTGGCTAAAATAACTAAAAAAGCCTGAAAACTTTCTTCCCAAACAGTGCCTAAGTCACATCATCTCTCTACTACATCACTTCAAACCTAACCCATACCCAACCCATATTTCATAAAAAGTTAAAAAATACACTTATTTAGTTTATTTCAAACAACCCCTTATAGGCCAATAATATTATAATGATCATATTTATATATTACACTTGGTTTATTATGTAATGCGTCACTATTATATTAATAAAAAAAAAAAAAATGAGTGGTAGACCCACTCAACTAATATAATTGTGTTAAATGAAATGATTGATTAAATATAATATTTATATGTATATATATATATATATATATATAATGTAGTCATTTTGACATTACTAGTTTTATCATCTTTGAAATAATCTTACCATTCAAAAGAAAAGAGCGAATTACATGAGTTTTATTTCGGGCTTTATAATTTTAATTGTTTAACTGTCACTAGGTGCTATCAGCTTTTTAAGATTATGCTCTTGAGTTTTGTCTGAAATTTGCTCGATCCACATGGATGAGATGTTTTACGTGGATTTCAAGACTAGTCAAGGTACACATAAATTGGTTCGGCCATCTGGTCATAAAAAAAAAGATTTTAAGAAAATACATTATCTTATAGTTATCTAAGGCCCCGTTTGTTTTGGGCTATAGAGAGGGTATTGGGATTAGTAATGCCAAGGTATTACTAATCCCTTGTTTGTTTGCAGAGAAAGCCTTGGGACTATTAGTCCCTTGGTATTGCTAATACCCTTGGAGGGGGGATTGGTAAGGAGGAGGTAGAGATGGTATTAGAAAATAGTGAGGGGATTAGAAATTTTTTTATTTTTTTTATTTTTTATATATTGGAAAAAAAAATTTAAATATAATTTTTAATTTTTTATATTTTTTTATTTGCTTTATTATTTTATATAAAAATAATTTAACAATTCCTCACTACTAATCCCCTCACTATCAATCCCCTCACTACTAATCCCTTCACTATCAATCCCCTCACTAACAATCCCCTCACTATTAATCCCCTCACTATCAATCCCCTCCATTCTATCTCCCAAAACAAACGGGGCCTAAAGGCCTAGTTTTTTTTTTGAACACCCTCTAAAGGCCTAGGTTTGGCAATTAGTTTTTTTTCTTCATTTTTTTTAATATTTATCTTTAATGATTTTTTAATTTTTTTTAAAAAAAATGTTTCAAAAATTGAAAAGAGTCTACTAAAGATTAAAGAAAAATGCTTTATTATTATTATTTTTTTTAATCTTTAGTGAACATATTTTAATTTTGTCTTACAAAAAACTACTTTTATGATCCTTCTAAATTAGATGGACCTAAAAGGTAAAAAAAAAATTGACATAATTTTTTTCTTAAAAAATCACTAAAAATAAAAATAATAAAAAATAACAAACTATTGCCAAACACAGACTTCGTTTTCAATAGCGCCAACTAGAAATTGAATTGGATTGAAGTTCACGAAACCACAACGTGATGAATCAAACGGTAAGTGTTAATGGGGGTTAATTATAATTTTGTAACAAACTTAATTCATATAATAATAATAATAATAATAATAATAATAATAATAATAATAATAAAAGGACAAAAACGCACAATGGTAAATAATTTTTCATCGATAAGTGTGATCATGTGAGTTCCTAATTGAAAAAAATCTCATCGATAAATGAGGTCTTTATTTTATTCTCGAATAGTTTTTCAAAATTAAGAAAATACATTTATTTAATTTTTTTTTTTATAGAAAACTTTCCTCAATTTTGATTTTAGAAATAGTTTGCCAAACAAATTTTTCATGTCAGTTTTTGTTTTGTTTTTAAAATATATTTTTTTTCAATAAAATGAAACATAAAACAAAAATGCTACCAAGTGAGAAAATTATGATGCATTTTGAGGTGTAAGAAAAGCAATTTTGAAAAGGAAACTTATACTAGTTGCTCAACATGGCTATGTGAAAGCTAAGACTTCCTTTACCATTTTGAAAACTACTTCAATGTGTTTGATAAACTAATAAACTTGCAATGTAGGAAATAATATTGAACAGATGTTTAATGAGGACATTCATATTGATTAACAAAAATTCGCAATGGCAATAATAAAAATATTAAATTGAAAATGAGACAAATTCCAGTTAGACGTTTGATTTTATTACAACAATCTTAATTACGACACGTAGACCAATAATAGGTTCACGTGTTAAAAGTTTAAAGATAAGAAATTTGAAAATTTCAGGAGCCGAATAAGATTTTTGTGTTATCATTAAAAGATCATGATCATTTCAAGTTTGGCAGTTTCTCGACTAATATATATATATATCAACAATGATTCATCCCTCCTTTTCCCTCCACCCTCTTTGACCCCCTCTCTTTCTCATTGGTCCCCTTTTCTTTTTCTTTTTCTTTTTCTTTTTTTTCCTGCTCCTCCAATCACCACTCGCCACGTGGCAAAGGGGGGTGAGGGGGTGACCCCAAAAGGGGGTCCCAAGCATTATTCTATATATATATAGACAGACTGAAGTGATAATTACAACCGTTTCTCAACCAATCAAGTATTGTCACTATAGATTCAAACTAATTTGAATTTGTCGCGATTGGAGTTGGAGTCCGCCTCATTTTTAGTTCATTAATGAATGAGATATTTTAGTTCTTTTATCTTCGTTTTGATCTATCTTTTTACTAGCTTTCTAATTGATTTTTTTTTTTTTTTTACTGCTTCTTCTTCTTCTTCTTCATTTTTTTTTTTTAAAAATTGTTTTGGTTTTGAATTAAAAAAATTAAAACTCACCCTAAAAACCCTTAATAGTTTTTTTTTCCTTAAAAAAAAAGTTAATTAAAAAAAAAATAAACCTATTAAAATTAGACTTTTAAGCTGATTCCATACGAGAGCCTCAACATGTCTTTCCAAGATGAACATTAGTGCATTTTGCACATATATGAAGATGCTATTTTTTTTTATTTTTTATTTTTAATAGATATATATATTAAAATAGTGATTGTAACAATTACAGTCTGCATATGATTTTTTTTTTTTTTTTCTTTCCTCATAGCCTGTCATTTTTGGATGGTTCATTTTAACATTGGTCCAAATCCACAAGAGACATGCCCATTCTCCATATGGGTAGAAAACAGGCCCAAGATATACAAAAGATCACTTCATAACCAATCGACCTTTGGAAACCCAAAGTAATTTGATTGTTAGCCAAATAAATCAAAATTGGCCTTTTATTTATTTATTTATAAAAGCAATACACTACAACATATAAGAGTTTTAGAAACAAAATATTTTGATATCTAAAAGTAAAATTTTTGTTACAAAAGATATTCAGAGACCAATTTCTATCGTTATGAGGATAATTGCTAAAAAGTTGTCCCGAAAAGTCAAAAACAAAGCTTTTAGCGACAAAATTTTGAAAATGTTACTAATAAATAGATTTTTAGAGACAAAATAATTTAGTCTCAAAATGATTTATTTTTTAAGACAAAATTTGGTCATAAAAGGATAATAATTTATCATTAATGTCTAATTTTCGTTGTTAAAAATATAATAATGAATACTTTTTACAACAAAAATATTTAATCCCTAAAAAAAAATTGTCCCTAAATTTTGATCTTTTAATTTTTTTGTAGTGATATTAGTGACAGTTTAATATGTTTATCAATAAGAAGAGAAAATACTAAGGTGCCGTTTAGTAACACTTACGTTTTTTATTTATATTTACAAAAATTTAAAAAACTCAAATAAAAACTTGTTTGGTAAATTTTTGATTTATAAATCAGTAGTCTCAGTTTATAAATTTGGCCAAAAAATGTAAACTCAAAAAATGTGTTTCCGTTTTGAGTTTTGAGTTTTTTTTTTTTTTTACCACCCAACACTAGCCACCACCCGCCACCATTTTCTACCATCGTCTTCCGTCACCACCACCCACCCCCCACCATCACCTGCCACCACCACTCACCACCCACTTGCCACCACCAGTCACCACCAGCCACTAACCACCACTACCCACAACCCACCTGCCACCCACTCGCCACTACCACCCACCCCTCACCACCACCACCACCACTACCCACCACCTACCGGCCATCCACCTGCCACTACATCCATCGCCCGCCATCACCACTACCCGCGACCTATCCACCACCACCACTCACCACCCATCTACCACCACCATCCACCACCAGCCACCTGCCACCCATCTACCACCACCACCACCACCACCACCACCTACCACCTACCACCACCACCACCCACTCGCTACCACCACCACCGCCACCGTCACCCACACACCTACCACCACCACCACCACCACCAACTGCCATCTGCCACCCACCTGCCGCACCACCACCCACCACCGCCACTACTACCACCACCACCTACTCGCTACCACCCACCACCCGCCACCGTCACCCACACCTACTCGCCACCATTCACCACCACTTGTCATCCGCCACCGACCTGCCACCACCACCGCCACCGTCACCCACCACCTACTCGCCACCACCACTCACCACCCACTTGCCACCACCAGTCACCACCAGCCACTAACCACCACTACCCACAACCCACCTGCCACCACCACCCGCCACCACCACCACCACCACCACCACCACCACGGCCACTGGCCACCCACCTGCTACCACCACCCACCACCCGCCACCACCACCACCACTTACTCGCTACCACCCACCACCCGCCATCGTCACCCACCCACCCACCACCACCCGCTACCCATCACCCACTGTCACCACTTTCCAGCACCGTCTTCCACCGCCACTTGCCACCACCTGCCATTTCTCATTCTTTTTTATATTTTAAATTTTTTTAAACATTTTGTCAATTACCAAACACGTTTGTAGTTTATTATTTTCTAAAAATAAACAAAAATCAGTTTATAAATTTTTTATAAATATAAACTGAAAACGTAAACGTTACCAAACAGACCCTAAAAGTTTTTCTTTGAGGAAAGGTTATTATATTGCATTAATATAACAAGCAAAATAGTCAACAACAGCGACCAGCATTAGACCATACATCACAAACCCATAGCAACTAGACACGTGCAAATCAAAAAACAAACGCAACCTAAAAGCTAAGACTCAGATTGCTACCAGCAATTGCAACTCAATCAACAACCTGCACGCAGCAACATCACAAACCCTGCAAGGATAACAAGAATACACATAACTAGGTTAGCATAATCCGAGCTATTGAATCAAAAAGCTCAACGCCGAGGTGGTTGGAAAAGACTTGGGCTGTTGAATCTATCATCAATCCTTGACTCCCTCTTGCGTTTGCTAGGATCAGGGGAGTAGAGCTGAAGAGCGTCAGTTGTATTAGTCAATACATTTGGACCTGAAAAGCAGCATCTTGGAGCTCTAACACAAACATGAACAATATGAGTAGAGTTCGGTGCCAGTAACTGCTTAGCAGGGGAATTTGGTGCTTGCAATTGCTCATCCAGTGCTCGAGAACTTGGGGATGACAGTGATGGTGATGCAACTTTACTAGGATCGGATGTGGTAGGCGGAACTTCAAGATTTGGGACCACTGGGGAGTGTTGTTCAGACACAGAACTATCCTTTGAAAGTTGTTGAAGTGGTCCAAGAATGTGAGATTCTGACATATCAACTTGCACGTCTATTTCGGAGAACTCTTATGACTGAACCTAACAACAGCCAAACTAGTCCGATGTAAAAATTGAAATTTACTATCTTTTAGAGATTGACACAAATTTCGATCAATGAGTAGATAATTTTTTCCCGTGAACACTTTTTTCCTTCGCCTCAAAGGCATTTTTGGAGCAGCCCCCTTAGTTATATCCCCTATAAACCTACTGCCATTACCTACAACAGAACCTTGAGGCCAAGATGGGCCACTTTGTCCAGCATAACTACTACCCTCACCACAATTTGCAAAGGAAGGTATTGCTTCACTCTTCGTTGGTGAAGCAAACCTTCTTTTCTAAATCTTCGTTCATAAAATCTGGACCATTTTTTAGAGACTGTTCGATAGATT
The DNA here is from genome assembly GCA_030407325.1 of Camellia japonica. NCBI lineage: Eukaryota > Viridiplantae > Streptophyta > Magnoliopsida > Ericales > Theaceae > Camellia > Camellia japonica. Next base: position 152,447,922 of record JAPPVO010000016.1, read on the forward strand.
CCCAATCAAAACAAAAATCATCACAAAGGGTATCTTTGATTAAAGCTGTAACGTCATATTTTTATTACTCGGATAACATTACCAAATCATTATTATAAACAATTTCAAAGATAGCAAACTGAAGTTTCAATATCTTAATAAAGATAAGTAAATGAAGGTTCTCTCATTCATATAAGAAGCAAATGCAATATGTGACATAATTAAATAAAACTGTCCTCAGGCTTACATCATTATATAAAAGAGAAAGGGTTTAACCTTTTTACAACAACGACATTCAACCAATAGTTAAGAGGCCCCATGGCTAACAGATAAAGAAGATCCTCGATCTTGAACCACTTCTCGACATTTACCTGAAAAAGGATTAGCAACATGGGATGAATATAAAGTCCAGTAGGGATCTCAACATGATCCTCAACAATAACAACATACAAATAGTTATGATCATGAATGTTTTAAGTCATACAATATACATAAGTGCCGGTTTATACATAAAGATATACTTACATAGGTATTTTTCTCAAAATCATTCAATTTGTCTAACAATCACAAAACCGTTCACTCTTCTTTCTTCTTGTTACCTCTTTATCTTACATTTGCCAGACAATAATAGGTATTTTAAAACAAATCAAGAAATCCAATTACTTTCCCCTAATTACCAAACTCACACCCAATTCCAAATTACAATTTCTTAATAGAAGTATCCCAAACGAACATGAAGGCGACACATATGAAATACTCCTCACATAATCATATAAGACAATTGACATTCTTCACAAAAATAATCATCACTATGCATAAAACACTTAAATAGGACTGAGATGATAACGAGAAACCCAATAACGCTCTACCTACTTCAAGCACGGTAAGCCAATGATACACCTTTCCAATACTCAAGCCAATTTACCAGTCACAAGTTGGAAGGTAATGTTACCTCTGCTAAGTTCTCCAAGCGCTGGCTGGAAGGTATTGGTACCCCACATTCTTAGCATAGTGAATTCTCCAGACACTAGCTGGAAGGTAATGGTACCTCTTATTCTCAGCGCATACACATTTCCAACTATCATATAATTCAACAAACATAAATAATCTGATGTGTACTACATACACAAAATCTATTTAACATCACAATGTCATCCTCCACCGATGACTAAGGACAAAGATGCTCACTTGACTTTAAGTCCAAAACTAATGATAATAACAACAATATTTAACGGTTTCAAAATCCAGTCTCAAGTTCAAATTCTAAATTTACAATAAATCATGGTTTTTTTTTCTCTTTTCAAAATCAATTCATTTATTTTCTAAATTAACTTGCCCAAATCATTTTCTTTCAAAAGACCAATTTCCACATTTTCGATAAAACCATATCCATGAAAGCTATAACTCAAATCAACTTAACATGATTATCTAATTAAAATTCCAATACCAAAATTGATTCTCCCTTTATGCTAACAACACAATAACACAACACAAATGATCAATACACAAACATTATTCAACTTTACCCATTTTTAATTCATTATGTCAAATTATTAAATTAGGGCTTTCCCTTCCTCACGACATAAACAAGTTGAACTTGTCATGACTCGAACCCACCCCTATGGATTAAGGTCAAGTAATCATGAGATTACCTACGGCCTCAAACGAGGTTAAAGATATCTTAAAAGAAATAAAGGGGGCCAAAATGGAAGCAGACTTAAAAATTGTCCAAAGCGCTGTGCTTACATGGCATAACAAAATCATTTCATAAGCATTCCATAATTACTCACACATATAAACAGAGTTAACGTCTTGTAACATCTTGTACAACTAGGGACTTTTAGACATATAGTCAGCCAAACAAAAGTTTATATACATAGGTGATCCAACCTAATCACCAAAGGTAGCAAAAGGGTAAAACAAAAGAACGAAAACAAAGTCTCGTGCGTGAGACGTTTGGGTTGACTTCACAAAAACTTGGATTTTTCTCACAGTTTTCACTGAGGCTGGGGTTGGACATCTCTTTGCTCGCCTACATACATATAAATAAGAGTGAACAAAAGCCCATCGAATAATACCAAAGTAGAAAGGTTATATGAATGAAATTCTCTAATAGGTAATGTCCTTGACATGCACATCAAACGGCCTTATGCCCATTCATATTCTTATCAAATATATCAAATGGCCATAGGCCCAAACATATCAAGTGGCCTTTAGCCTATTACATCAAATAGTCTCAGACCCAATTCATTCATATCAACGGCCTTGGCCCAATTCATTCGTGTCAAATGGCCTTGGGCCCAATCATCGTATCAAATGGCCTTTGGCCCAATCATATCTAACGGCCTTTGGCCCATCATTTTCATATTCACATTTATGCATATTTCATATTCATATTCGTGATCATGATCATATTCATATTCAAACGGCCTTAGGCCTAACACATTCGTATTCAGACGGGCTTAGGCTTATTCATATCCTTATCAAATATATCAAAGAGCCTCAGGCCCAAGTATAACAAGCGGCCTTGGGCCTAATTCAAATATATCAAACGGCCTCGGGTCCAATTCATATTCTTCACAAAACCTTATACAAAAATTAGGCATATAGAGTACTCAAGATATTACTCACAGTATTCCGTCGATGGATTTGCCCTTGTGCTTGACCTTACACATTTCATAACACATTGGGTCACAAGCAATTCAATCCATTTTTTACTTGATTATTTCTCTTAGGCCACTTTCTTATTTCTTTAATTCATTTACAATGCTCAACGCATGCCTAAGAGTGCTTAGAAATGAAGAAGAACGAAAAACGGAACATAAAACAGCTTTTCAAAAGTTTCTAAAACAGGGCCCTTCGCTTAAGCACAACTTTAGTCGCTCGAGCGGTTTGCAAAACTCTGTAAAAGTACTGGTTGCATGAATTTTATACTCGAGCGTAGAGTCTTGCAAAACAAGGTTCGCTCGGGCGTAAGATTTGTCACTCGAGCTACTGTGCAAATCTCTGAAAAACTTCTGGGAGCTTGATTTTTACGCTCGAGTGAGGCTTTCTTTGCTCGAGCAGGTCAAATTCTGGAATTTCCAGAATTTTGTTTGAAGTTCAAAACACACTTCCGAAGGTTTAAAGCTTACAAATTTGGTACAAAATCTTGGAAAAACATTGTATAACATAAAAACTTAGGTAATTTGAAACCAATTGTCCAAAATCATGGTCCATTTCCCAAATCATTTCAAATCTTCTTGCCAATTTCGAAACTCATGCAATCAAGCTCCATACCTTTATAAATCATGCATGCATGTAAATTATTAACTATAATTCCATTTCAAATAGTACAAATAGTGCTCAAAGTCATGAAGCTCAACAAAATTATGCATGCATGTATGATTTGGTATCCAATTATTCATATTTAACATGCCTTATGCTAGATTATACAAATTCATGGCAATTCTTTACATGCATGGATATATTGACTTCAATTCCATCATATACTATTCAAATATTGTTCTTAATTACCAATTCTCTTTGAATTCATATAATTACAAGCTCAAACTCATGAATTAAGGGTTGGTTACTCACCTAAAAGCTCCAATCCTTTCAAATATGGCTAAGTCTTGAGCTAATCCACCTAGTTCTGGAATTCCTTTGCAAAATCTTCAAGGATGAGCTCTCTCTCTCTCTCTCTCTCTCTCTCTCTCTCTCTCTCTCTCTTTCTCTCTCTAAATTTGGCTCACTCTCTCTCTAGAGTGTATATTTTAGATTTTTGAGCTCATAATATGAGCTTAAGTGTAATTAGCCCATATATATACTAGGTGATTAGATTAAATTAATTAATCTCAATTAAAGTTAATGAGCATCACTTAATTAATCTAATTATTTCGATACGAATCAATTTTTAATCAAATTTCACCATAAGCTCTAAAAGCACGCTAATCACAATGATACAGACAATTTCAATTTCTGTCGCCTTTACGGCCTTAAATTTTCAAATTATAGCAGTAAGTTGGACAGATTTTCCTATGGTGAACAGATATAGATTCAAAAACATAATTAATCACATAATGATCACTCAAAATCATATTAAGCACATAATCACAATCATAATTAAGGTTAATTAATATGACACAGAACAAGGTTATCACAATCTTTTCCCCTTTAGGAAGTTTGGTCCTCTAAACTTATTTTACCTCCGTTCGTAAACAAATGTGGATAGCGTAGCCGCATCTCATCCTCCTTTCCCCATGTAGTGTCCTTCCCATAGTGTTCTTTCCATTCTATCTTCACCATTGGGATGGACTTGTTTCTCAATTGTTTCACTTGTTGGTCAATGATTTGTTCTGGCCATTCTTTGTATTCTATATTTTCATCAAGTACTATCCGGTGGTAGTCTATCACATGAAATGGATCTCAAAGGTAGCCCCTCAACATCGATACATAGAACACATTGTGCATTTGCTCGAATCTCGGTGGCAAGGTAACTCTATAAGTAATTGGACCAAGCCTTTTCAGAATTTGAAATAACCTAATGTAATGGGGTGACAAATTACCCTTCTTACCAAATCTCAACTGGCCTTTCATCAGGATCACACGAATAAATACATAATTGCCAACCTCATACTCAAGAGGTCTTCTTTCAACATCCACATAATTCTTTTGCCGACTCGATGCTCTCTTGAGCCTTTGTTAGATGATTTTAATTTTCTCCGAAGTGTCTTGCACAATTTCAAGTCCAAGTAAAGCTCTATCCCAGACTTCTGTCCAACAAATTGGTGATCTACACTTTCTACCATACAAAGCTTTGTATGGTGCCATATCGATGCTGGAGTGAAAACTGTTATTGTATGCAAATTCATCTAGTGGCAAATAATCCTCCCAACTCCCTTGAAAATCTAAAGCACACATTCTGAGCACGTCTTCCAAAGTCTTCCAAAAAATGTCTTCCAAAGTTTGTATGGTCCATTCTGATTGCCCATTTGTTTGTGGATAGAATGCGGTACTAAACCTCAGTTTTATTCCCATAGCTTTTTGCAAGCTTCTTCAAAGTCTAGACACAAATTTCGGATCTTTATCCGATAAAATAGATACCGGAAGTCCATGTAAACGAACAATTTCATCAACATATATAGTGGCTAATCTATAAACATCAAAAGTAGTCTTCAAGGATAGAAAATGCACAGATTTAGTCAGTCTATCAACTATAACCCAAATAGAGTCCATACCTCTAAAAGTTTGAGGTAGGCCAACAACGAAGTCCATGGTCACATGTTCCCACTTCCATTTCGGAATAGGGAGAGGTTAAAGTTAACCGCCTGGTTTCTGATATTCAACTTTAGCTTGCTGACATTGAAGGCACTGGGACACATATTCTGCGATATTCTTCCTCATTTTGGGCCACCAATAGCTTTGCTTCAAGTCCCGATACATTTTGTTATTACTCGGATGCATAGCAAACATCGACTTTTAAGCTTCATCTAGGATTCTCTTCTTTAGTTCAGGAATGTTTGGGACGCATAATCGGTTTTGAAATCTTAATACTTCATTATCAATGCTGAATTCTAGTTTCAGATTCGCTTTAAACTCATAAATTATTTTCTTGAGGAATTCATCATCTTCTTGCCTTTGCTTGACTTCATTAACTATTGTTGGCTCAGCTAAAATGGTAGCTATCAACCCAGCTTGTTCATGTAACACAACTTCAATCTCGATTTTCTAAAAAACTTGCAAGATTTCTTTTTGTTCAGTGAGCAGACAAGCTAAGTTTCCCGTTGATTTTCTGCTCAATGCATCGCCAACTGTATTGGCTTTTCCCAGGTGATATTGAATCTGAAGGTCATAATTCTTTATCAACTCAAACCATTTTCTCTGTCGCATATTCAGCTCCTTTGAGTAAAGAAGTATTTTAAACTTTTGTGATCTGTGTAAACTTTACATCTTGCCCCCATGCAAGTAATGCCGCCAAATTTTTAAAGCAAACACAACTGCGGCTAATTCCAAGTCGTATGTTAGGTAATTCTTTTCATGTGGGCGCAACTGTCGAGAAGCATAAGTAATTATCCGTCCTTCTCGCATTAACACACAACCCAGATCCTGATAAGAAGCATCACTATAAATTACAAAGTTTTCTGTGGGCAAAGTCAACACTGGTGCAGTAGTTAATCTCGTTTTCAGTTCTTGGAAGGCAGATTCTCTTTCATCGGTCTATTCAAACGACTGTCCTTTGCGTGTAATTTGGGTAAGTGGTACGACTATTCTCGAAAAATCTTTCACAAACCTTTTGTAGTACTTGGCTAAACCTATGAAATTGCAGATTTTTGTTACATTTACTGGAGTAGGCCAATTCACAATTGCCTCTATCTTCTGTGGGTCTACTGAAATCCCATCTCTATTAATAACATGGCCCATGAAGGACGACTTCATCTAACCAAAATTCACATTTCTTTATTTTAGCATATACCTTCTTTTCTCTGAGAGTTTGCAAAATAGTTCTCAATTGTTGTTCATGATCAGTTCTACTTTTTGAGTATATCAAGATATCATCAATAAAAATCACAACAAACTCATCAAGGTAAGGTTTAAAAATTCGATTAATAAGATCCATAAATGTTGTAGGGGCATTAGTCACTCCAAATGGCATAATAAGAAATTCATAGTAACCATGCCTTGTTCGAAATGCAATTTTCTCAACATCTTCTACTTTTACCCGAATCTCAAATTAATTTTGAAAAATACTTGTGATCCCTGCAACTGATCAAACAAGTTGTCAATTCGGGGTAAAGGGTATTTATTCTTTATCGTTACCTTGTTCAGTTCCTGGTAGTTAATACATAGGCGTAAAGTCCCATCTTTTTTTTTCCCACAAATAATATCGGCGCACCCTATTGCGAAATACTTGGTCGAATAAACCCTTTGTCAAGTAAGTCTTGCAATTATTTTTCAGTTCTTTCATTTTAGCAATAGACATTATATTAGGGGTTTTTGAGATAGGCTGAGTGCCTGGTACAATATCAATAGTAAATTCTATTTCCGTGTCAATCAATTCTCCTGATAATTCATCTGGGAATATATCCAGAAATTCTCTAACAATAAGGCTACTGTTCAATTCAACATTCATAGATTGTTCAGACAATACACTACACAAGTAACCCTGACACCCTTTTCTAATCAATTTACATGCTTTCATTGCAGATATCAAATAAGGTGGAGACACTACCTCATTACCCACAAACACAATTTCTTCTTGCCTTGGTGGTCTAAATATAACTTGTTTCGTTACACAATCGATGGTGGCACAGTATTTAGATAACTAGTCCATACCCAGAATTACATCAAAATGTCTAAAGTCCAAGGGTAACAAATCTACATACAAGGTAGCACTCCCAATATGCATATTACAAAATCGACACATAGATGTACACAACACAGATTCCCCGAATAGAGCAGATACACATAACAAATATGACAATGATTCTAGAGGTTTACTCAATCTAGATGCAAATGCATAAGTTACAAAGACGTGTGTTGATCCGAAGTCAATTAACACAAAAGCATTCTAATTACATATAGAGATAGTACCTGAGACAACTGCCTCTATGTTCTGTGTATCGCCCGGGACAAGTGCAAAAACTCTCCTATCCCATGGTGTCTCTGGTGGTTGTAGGCCCCGTAGTGTTTCCGGGTTTTGGGATCAATCCAGTTGAGCTAGCAACTAATTTTTCACTGTTTTGATTACAATCCCTGGCCATATGTCCTGTTTTACCACATTTAAAACAGGCCCCTAAAACACAATAGAAAACCTCGCGATATCTTTTACCACATTAGCTACACATTGGAGACGTATCTCTGAAAAATTTGAAGTACTCGAGGAGCTCGTATTTGTTTCTTTGAAAGTCTTTTCTTTGAAAAGAAACCTTGCCTTTTACTTTTCCAGTCAGTTAAGGTTTACTCTGCCTGGCTATGTTAGCTTTTGATATTATAGCCCAATCTAACTCATCAATATAGGTTTTTAGCTTTAGTACATTCACATTTTCTAAAATATCATCTCGAAGACCACCTTCAAACTTTCTCGCTTTCTTATTGTGGATGTCGACCACGTGCGTTGCAAATCTAGCCAATTCAATAAATTTGGTCTCGTACTCAGCTACTGTCATCCTGCCTTGCTTAAGTTCCATAAATTCTGACACTTTTTTGTCATGGACACATTGTGGAAAATATTTGTCGTAAAAGATTTCCAAGAACCGGGCCTAACCAATATCTTTCTTGCTTTCACACATCAACATCTACCACCTTCTTGCTTCATCTTCTAGTGTAAAGGTAGCTAGTAATACTTTCTGTGTTTCAAGACATGGAAACACCTCAAACAGTTTCTCTATGCTAAGGATTCACGCTTCAGCCTTTAATGGATCCAATCCCCCATGAAATTGTGGTGGTTTCATCTTCTTAACCTCTTTGGTGAGAGCTATGGTTTGGTTATCATTTTGCAAGTCATGTATAGGCTGTACTGGAGGTGGAGGTGGAGGTGGAGGTGGAGGGTGTGGTTGTTGCCACTGTTGTTGTTGCTTCAATGTTTCTGCCATTTCCTGTATTAATCTTTCCATCCCATCCGTTCTGGCGATAGAAGATTCCTCTAACTCATTGGCTCTTGATCTCACCATTATCTGATTAAACTTGCATTATTCTTCATACAAAGTGTATACAAGTAGGCATATACAAGTAAACAACAATTCTTATGTCACATAATCATTCATTTTAAACATTTAAGCATGTTCTTGATGCACTCCATTACATACTCATCACATGAATGCATCCTAGATCTTTTCCAGACATTCTATTGCTCCTTTGGACAAGTGTGTGAGTTATTAACTCGTGCTTTGATGCCACTCTGTTATGACCCGAACCCGCCTTTATGGATTAAGGTCATAACCGGCCAATAATCATGAGATTACTTACGGCCTCAAACGAGGTTAAAGATATCTAAAAAGAAATAAATAGGCCAAAATGGAAGCAGACTTCAAAATTTTGTCCAAAGAGCTGTGCTTACATGGCATAGCAAAATCATTTCATAAGCATTCCACAATAACTCACACATATAAACAGAGTTAATGTCTTGTAACATCTTGTACAACCAGGAACTTTCAGATATACAGTCAGCCAAACAAAAGTTTATATACATAGGTGATCCAACCTAATAACCAAAGGTAACAAAAGGGTAAAACAAAAGAACGAAAACAAAGTCTTGTGCGTGAGACGTTCAGGTTGACTTCACAAAAACTTGGATTTCTCTTACAGTCTTCATTGAGGCTAGGGTTGGACATCTCTTTGCTCATCTACATATATATAAATAAGAGCGAACGAAAGCCCAGCGAATAATACCAAAGTAGAGAGGTTATATGAATGAAATTCTTTAATAGGTAATGTCCTTGACATATACATCAAACGGCCTTAGGCCCATTCATATTCTTATCAAATATATCAAACGTCCTTAGGCCCAAACATATCAAGCAACCTCTGGCCCATTACATCAAAGGGCTCAGGCCTAATTCATTCATATCAACATCTTCGGGCCCAATTCATTCGTGTTAAACGACCTTGGGCCCAATCATTGTATCAAATGGCCTCTGGCCCAATCATATCTAATGGCCTCTGGCCCAATCATATCTAATGGCCTTTGGTCCATCATTTTTATATTCACATTTATGTGCATTTCATATCGTGATGATGATCATATTCATATTCAAACGGCCTTGGCCCAACACATTCGTATTCAAACGGCCTTAGGCCTATTCATATCCTTATCAAATATATCAAACGGCCTCAGGCCCAAGTATAACAAACGGCCTTGGGTCCAATTCAAATATATCAAATGGCCTTAGGCCCAATTCATATTCTTCACAGAACCTTATACAAAAATTAGGCATATAGAGTACTCAAGATATTATTCACAGTGTTCCGTCGATGGATTTGCCCTTGGGCTTGACCTTACACATTTCATAACACATTGAGTCACAAGCAATTCAATCCGTTCTTTACTTCATTATTTCTCTTAGGCCTATTTCTTATTTCTTTAATTCATTTACAATGCTCAACGCATGCCTAAAAGTGCTTAGAAATGAAGGAGAATGGAAAACAGAACATAAAACAGCTTTTCAAAAGTTTCTGAAACAGGGCCCTTTGCTCGAGCGGTCTACAAAACTCTATACAAGTATTGGTTGCATGAATTTTATGATCGAGCGAGACTCTTTTCGCTCGAGCAAGAAGTCTTGCAAAATAGGGTTCGCTTGAGCGAGGAGTCTTGCAAAATAGGGTTCGCTCGAGCGAGGAGCCTTATAAATCTCTACAAAACTTCTAGGAGCTTGATTTTTACGCTCGATCGAGGCTTTCTTCGCTCGAGCGAACGGGCTCGATTCTGGAATTTCCAAAATTTTGTTCGAAACTCAAAACACACTTCTAAATGTTTAAAGCTTGCAAACTTGGTACAAAATCTTGGAAAAACATTGTATAACATAAACACTTAGGTAATTTGAAACCAATTGTCCAAAATCATGGTCCATTTCCCAAATCATTTCAAATCTTCTTGCCAATTTCGAAACTCATGCAATGAAGCTCCATACCTTTATGAATCATGCATGCATGTAAATTATTAACTATAATTCCATTTCAAATGGTACAAATAGTGCTCAAAGTCATAAAGCTCATAATATGATGAGCCCTCTCTCTCTCTCTAAATTTGGCTCACTCTCTCTCTAGAGTGTGTATTTCAGATTTTTGAGCTCATAATATGAGCTTAAGTGTAATTAGTCCATATATATACTAGGTTATTAGACTAAATTAATCAATCTCATTTAAAGTTAATGAGCATCGCTTAATCAATCTAATTATTTTGATACGAATAAATTTTTAATCAAATTTCACCATAGGCTCTAAAAATCATGCTAATCACAATGATACAGACAATTTCAATTTTTGTCACCTCTACGGCCTTAAATTTTCAAATTATAGCAGTAAGTTGGACAGATTTTCCTACGGTAAACAGATATAGATTCAAAAACATAATTAATCACATAATTATCACCCAAAATCATATTAAGCACATAATCATTCTCATAATTTTGGTTGATTAACATAACATAGAACAGGGTTATAACAGAACTACTCCCCAATTAACCCAAACAACCATCAATTTTACAATTTTATCCCCAAACATTCAAACCCTAGATCCCCTTTATATGCTTTTCAAAAATTCATAATGAACATGCTTTTTATGTAATAAATCTATCACATGTTTATCTATAGACGAGGTATTGAAGAGGAACAAAGGAATCCCTACCTCTTCAAGCGACAAGTAGAAAGTCGAAAAACCTATGACAATGAAAACACGATCTGCCCAAATTAAAATAAAGCCCTCACGACTGTAGACACCCCATTTTTGACCGCCCTTAAGACTTGGGCACTTTATCCAAACACTAGATGATGAAAGTTACACTGTGCAATCGTTCGAATTCTCAACAAAGAAATTTGGATTCAAGCTCTAATCCCAAACTTTACATCCCATTTTGGCCAAACTATTTTAGATTTTAAAACCCTCTTTTTCAAAATATTTTTCCAAATGTTTCTACGATGTTTTGAGACTCGTATTTCGTTTAAAATATTGCACTTTTCAGTAAACCGAGTATGGACAAAGTGGGAATAAATGGAAGGAGGTGAACTCTTTGAAAAGTATTTAAAAACATCTTATTCATAGGTTTGGAGTTGAAGGAAATAGGAGGAGAGAGAAGAAAACTAGTTGGGGGAAAGGTTGGGCATCAAGCCGTTAAGAAAGAAATGAGCAGCTTTCACTAAATTAGGCATATCTCTTTGTAAGACCACCACCATTGGAAAGTAAACTTCTGGGGCTTCAATTTAGACTCAAGAATGACCTAAAACAAAGTCCAGATGAAGGAGATATGCCCTTTTGAAGTCGGGCCTGAAGTGTAGATTTTTGGACCCGACCAGGTTTGTTTAGACCCAACTAGGTTTCAATGAAAACTTCTCCAAAGTGCCTTTTTAGACCTAGCCTTGCATTATTGGGCTCGACCGTGGGTTTTAGGGCCCGACCTGGTCTCATTAGCACCAAACATGACAGCTAGCGAGAATTCGCCTGCTGTTGTTTTCAGAAGATATTTTTGACCAATTTAGCTCGAATTCTATAAATAGACCCTCTGCATTCAGATTTAAAGGTTAGAAGATTTTCCTAAGGGCTTTGAGGGAGATTGAGAGAAAAACCCATCTTCTTGTTTCCTTTGATCTTCAAACATTCTTGAACAATACATACACAATACACCATTAGAGCTTGTTCTTAGAGCTTTTTGTAGAGATTTCAAACTAAATTTCAAAAACTTGAGGGTGTTTAGAATCAAGTTTGTTTAACTACAAGCATCCTATCTTTCAAGAGGTATAAGCTTGTCACATTTTTTCTTACTTTCATTGGTTTCTTATGTTTTCCTACTATTTTGGATACATTTCAAGTGTTGGAACTTGGGGTTGAATAGCTATCAAAGGTAGAGAGGCTTAACACCTTTTTTTGCACCTTGTTTCATGACTTATCCCCTTTGGTTTACCACTATTTTCTTGGCTTTACAAACTGATTTTCAGAGTTAAAAAAGGCTGAAAAACATGGTTTAGAAGTCCCAAAAGTGGAGGGGTTAGCCACCCCTCCTTAGTCTTGCTTACTTGTTTTGTATCCCTTTGTTTTTGCCTATATTTTGTGCTCTCTTAAACATGTTTTAGCTATTGTTTTTTCACATGTTAGGGGCTGTTTAGGGCTGTTTTTAATTCATTCAAATAGTTTATGCTTTGAATACTTTGCTTGTTGTATTGTAAGTCCTCATGACTTCGGTTGTTTAGGCTTTAGACATCGAGCTATTTGAGTTGATGGCTTTCTTTACTTAATTTTCATGTAAAGGGTCCTATTTTTGTAACAATCAACCTTGCATAATCATCTCTGCAATCTCACTCCTTTCTTGGTTTTCTCTTTTTTTGTAAGCATTGTTTCACATGAGTGTAGTTTAAGCTTGAGAAAGAGACCTTCCATGCTAAATGATTTAATCTCTTCGGAGGTTCATTACTAGGGCATTACATCTCTCTCACGCCAAAAACAACTTCTTGTTTGACACCTCTTTTCATTATTGGACTTAATTCTCATTTTCGGAGTAAATGATTAAAGAATGGAATGGTAAGTTGAAGGAGGTTAATAAAAAAAGGGCTAAAATCGATCAAACCGACATACAAAAGACTAATAAAATTGTTTGGATTCAACCGGATGTTATGCCGAGTCTATCATGTCAAGAGTCATCACATATGAATTCATGATATTTTGATGAATTTTGAGGTGTGTCTACCTTCCTTTTTGAGCTAACTTCATGATAGGAGGGAGGGGTGGTGTGTCTTTTATTGTATTCATTATTTTTTTGTCCAATAGTGACCAAAACCATCACGTAATCAACTTGCGATCATTGATGGTTTCGGAACCGAATATGTTCTTCTCTTGAGTTTCTCCATGATAGAGAAGAGCAGAAGGGACAAACATGGTTTAAAACTGCTCTGTCTGCACTACTTTCACCTCAGAGCACAAAAATAGTTTTCTGCAAGAAAATAGGGCACGACCGAATCTTATTGGGCTCGGTTGGGCCTCATTGGGGGCCGGCCGGGCTCCAATGTTTGGTAAACAGAGTACTTTCGGCAGAAACAGAGGGCAGTGGCTGAGGGTGAAACAGAGCAATTTCATAGAAGGTAGACATAGCAGCTTCTAAAAACTGTCTTCGTTGACGTGCATGCGATCCTTGTGCATTTTTTTATATACATTAATGTTGTAATATTATTGTTCATCTTATTGTTGTAATATTATATTGTTGTGATTATGGTTGTAATTATTATTGTTATCATCTCTTTAATGTCGTTGTAATAAATTAGATAGCTAGTTATTTGTCTGTTCATTCGATGTTGTAATAAGTAGTTTAATTTGGACACTTAGACATTCGGACCATCCTGCGAGAGAGCAACTATGTAATAATTTGTGTATGTTTTCTAACCCGCATTTCTTTCTTCATTATATTTATTTGCTTACCGTGGTTATATAGCATCATATTTTTCTTAGCATTTTCCCTGACTTGCATCCATCCATTTTGCATGCATAACAGTTCAGCTCATCATACTAATCAATGTCAAATTCAAAATTCTTTATTCGAATACATGCTTTGTCACATGTTTGTCATACTAGTAGCCGAGCCTAATAGTTGCATTTTGTATGAGTTGCATTAGCCATTTGCATCGTTAGGATCATATGTTTTTCTAACTATTTTTTATTTCTTTTGGCTTGTCTCGGTTGAGTACTAGGTGAGCGTTTTCACTATAGCATATTGCATGAGTGTTAGTGTTGCTATATCAAGCATGATTACCATGAGGCTAAGTGCTTAGTTGATATATCTCTTGAATGCCTGTGGATGGAGGCTTTTCGCTTACGTTCGGATAACTTGATGAATGTACATATAAGATCACTTTTTAAAGTGATACATATTCAAACACTTTTCAAAACAAACATGAAATCGAAGCATTCCAACTTTTGTGAACTAGTCTATATTTGTTTGACATCGCATAGTAAAATTAGCATAATAACTAGAACAAGAGCATATAGTGTAAATATTAATCACATCGTGATTAGTAGAGGTCGATCTTTGATCGGGTGAGTGAGGTGCTCGATTAATAACCTTCCCCTCTCATACCTAAGTTCCTGAGCCGAGACACTTTGGTGACGACGGACTAATGACCTTTTGGCACGAGTCACGGGTTTCTTAAATTTCCCAAAAATATTTAGGTGGCGATTCTGAAATCTAGCAAAGCTGTCCATTTTTGGCATTTTTGATTCAAATTCAATTTTCCAAAATATTTGCTGGATTTGGACTCATTTGTGTTTATCTATTTCACATTGCACTTGTGAAATTAGATTCAGAACCATGGGAGTCCGAAGTGTTAGGCTAATCGTATCCGAAAGGAGCACGACAAACAAGCTACAGTGACCCTCTACATGTTGGTCTAAGGGACTATGGGTCAAAGATGGTTAGAAGTAGATGAAAATCAGGTGGAAAGAGCTTGGAATCTCAACAATGGCCGAAGGAGAGAGAAGAGAGAGAGAAAAGTGATCCAGATGTGATTAAAAGTGGCTTTTATAGCTACTGAAAATGGACAGACCGCTGCAGCAAACAAAACACTACTGGAGCGACAAGACACAACAAGTGGCACCGCTCGAGTGGACAAAGTGACCGCTCGAGCGCACAAAGACACTCTTTCAGAAGTTGCAGAGTGCAAGAAGGATTGCTTAAGCTAAGACTGCTTGAGCGAAAAAAATACCACTTGAGCGAAAAACACCACATTCCCAAAAGTTTTGGCAAACCTGCAAAGATACTGGAAGACTCAAAAGACCGCTTGAGTGACCAATCCATCGCTCAAGCAATGAAGAAAAACTCAGAGTGCCACAAAAACTATTTCAAGTGGGTCCATATATCAGATCATGTCTTGTGGTGACATAGATCTCCTATTGTCTGGACTATATTATGAATCAATGGTAATTGCTTTACCTTTCTCTTCCCTTGATAATCTCCTAGTGGCCGGCCCAGAGTTAAGAAGAAATCCCTTTTTCAACATAGATACCAAATACCCCAAAACACAGAGATAGAAAACGCAAACAAAGAGAGATTCCTAACTTACAATGACTATAGAAAAAGGATAACTCACAAAGCAAAGAGCTAAAATTGGCAAAAAAACCAACACTAAAGAAACTAAGAAAACCAGCAACCTATTCATACACAAAAATCTCCTTACAAAAACAAACCAAAAAAAAAAACTTTAAAGGTTAAGGGAAGAAGTTTAGATCGGTAAAAACGGAGCCAACGAAAGGGAAACTAGGATCTGCTATGAAAAATAAAAGAGAAGGACTAGATTCGCAATAGCTAAGATTGATACTGAAATGAAAAAACAAACAGGGGAAAAAAAGAAGGGGAGAATAGATCTACGGGTAAAGGGGAGGGGAAGATCGATTAACGTTGAAAAACAGATGCCTTAATCAGCTCAAAGCATAGTCAACTTTAATACATACCTTAATAGCTCCCCTTTCCCCTGAACAATGAGATCTAGATTGCTAGATGAGCCACCGAAAATCTCCTTTCTAAACCCTAGACTGCCGGAAATTGCTTTAGAGAGTGAAAAAAGAAGAGGAGAACATATCTAAAACAAGTCTAAAAAGTTAAAATTTCAAAATATTCCTTACACATCTTATCATATTTTTATATATTTTAATACATCATTAAAAGATACAACTAGACTAGATGAATTTAAAAATTAAAAAAAAAATTATGATAAATAAATTCTAAAAAAAGAAAGTTATTTTGCCGTTGCCAAACAGAGAGCATGTGATACACATCAAATTCCAGTACAAATTAAAACCAACTAGAACAAATGAATGACACTCGTGCAAAATAGCATAATAAAGCAAATGTGTCACCCCCTATAACACTAAGTGGCAAATCCAAAGTCTGCCACTTAATTTGGCCTAATTATTGGGTGTTTCTAGAGTATGGTCACGTGGTGTTTTAAGGAGTTGTGATTGGTGGATAAGGTATAGTCCATAATTTTGTGTCAAGTGATTGAGAAACAAATAGGACATGGTATATGATGATTAGTGAAGAAGTATAAACATGTGACATTCTAGGAATATTAAATAGTTTTTTTCCTAATTTGCCCCAAAACCATATGAATGACAATTTGCGATTGTAGAAAAGCATATTGATTCTATAATGCAATACAAATTAAATATAACAGAGACATCATTTTATTATCGCAAATAGAACTAAGCAAGACACTCCTTTTCACTTACTAACTAAATATTGTTATTTTTACTAACACAATGTGACTTATTACTTGAATAATTATTTATTGTAATGGGATTTATTAGTGTGGATTCTCACCAATTCTCTTATAATGTGTTTGTAGTATGGTTTTAAGTAGAAATTAAAAATAAAAAAAATAATAAAAAAATAAAAAAGGAAAAAAGTGTATGAAATGTAGTAATATTTCCTTTACATTTCATTTGCCTTTTTTCCTTTTTCTTTTCTAATTCCATATATACTCCAAACACAACATTAGGAATAGGTATGGAATAAGTCTTGTATGAGTTCTTTAATCGAGTCATTCTTCTGTAATAGGCACTTTCTCGTAGCAGGGTTTGATTATCTTTTTAAGATTACCATTCAAGTATTAAATTTTTTCGCCTCCTCCCCTCTCCCCCCCCCTTCCAAAAAAAAAAAAAAAAAAATCCTTTATCACTCAACCTTAACCAATTCAATGTAACACTTTCAATACCCATACCATCAACCAAAGGGAAAACCATTTCGTCACCACTTACACTTAATGTAAGGGTAGGAGCGGTTTTTTCTGTTCTTGAAGGTCTTTCGAGGTAGAGGGATATTGGGCGGATGGGTTGCTGTTCTAGATCCTGTTATCAGAGGAGGAGGAAAGTTCTTCATCAGTATGTAAATCGTGTATATTATTATTTTGTATCCTTAATCTAATGTTGTCGTCTTCACTGTAAACGGAGAAACAACAATTTTGACATAGCTTGTATTTTACAAAATTCTAACTTACAAACAAAATATTATTGTTAGCCCAATTTTTTACTTCTTTATTTAAAAAAGGAAATTAATTAAAGGGGCTAGTATATGGGGGCCGTTCTCGTTTGTAATGATCCCTCGAAAATGTTTTTAATTAGAGGTATTTTGTTACGTAATCGGTGCTGCAAGTATTCTTCGCCAGAGTTCGTCTCTTTTCTTCGAAGGACTTTTCCCCTTAGATGAAAACTTTTCCTATTCTATGAAATCGCCACCTTTCTGTATATTCTGTCGACTTGCTGTTGGAGAATGAAGTTTTTCTATATTGAGATGATAGATTCTCTCGTTGGTTCCTGTGAGATCGAAAAATCTTTGGTTGGAGGTTTGGATCATCTTTGTGCATTGAACCATGGCATGAAGGTGAGGGTTTCCATCTTCATGGAGCTCCCTTGCGACAAATATGTAGTATAGCTGACAAGCTAGTTGGAGAAGGGATTGAAGGAGTTCTAAGAATTATTCTTTTGGACAAGGGCATTGTGGGTAGGTAAGGAAAATATTCTTGGCATAGAAACGGAAAGAGGCTTGGCGAGGCATTTTGTAATGGTAAATAGTAAACTCACACCAGCTGTATAAGGGCTCCCTATTAGTTAAAAAACCTAGTGTGAATGATGTGAGTTGGTGTAACTGGGGGGAGGGGGACACTGTATTAATATTACTAACGCCCCCCATTCGGGTGTTGATCTGGGCCGTCCATTCATGTACTTGTGGACACGTATATGGATGGGGTTAAAAGGAAGTCAAACCTGGGCCTAAGTGTGAGTCGTGTGAGTACTTTTGATTTTTTTGCCGGATAGTGCTATACACGTGTCATGTTTGTGGTGGTTTATGTGGTTGTAAAGTAAAGATATTTTCAGAATGATTGACATAAAGCAAAGGCAAGAAAATGATTATGCTTTTGAATTATTTTGAATGAGGAATCTTCGTCCTTACGCACGGGCCACTTTTGTTATTTATTTGGTATCAGAAAACATTTGATGGTACAGAGAAATATGTTTTTGCAATGGGATAGCTATTGTGGTGACGTTGTTTTCTGCTATCCCTCATTTTCTCTATTTCTTTTTTGTTGATTGTATTGGTATACAATGTTGTACTTCTTAGAAGAGTATCCCGAGAATTACGGGCAGTTCACTTAAATGTATGTAGATTGTTTTTTGAAGTAGCAAATAGGACTGTGGAAAGAGAGCCGGTAATCAACTCCAGCAAAGTTTGTTTGTGGGTACGAGAAGTAGAAGGAAAAAATATCAAAGCTAAGATATCTAAACAAAAGGGTTAACAGAGGTAACAGATCCTGTAGAAGTGTTCAGATAAAAGATTTGGAGTTTTTTATAAAAAATGGAAGGAGTATTAAGCAGTCAGTATTGGACTCCCCTTGCGTACCGGATGTTAAGAACACCAGTGACCAGTGGATATAAGCGTAGTTACCGTGGTCATACACCTTTTAAGGCAGTGTACATTCGCAAACGGTACATTCAAAATATTCCTCGATATATTAAGAAGACTAAGAGGGGAGTAAGGAAGTTACAACTGTACGATGAACAATTAAGGGACATTAAATTTGATAATAAAGGTGTAGCGAGATTGTTGAATGGTATTAAGTTATGTAATAAAAGATGGGACTGTCAATCAGACAAGATCGTGGTTAAGGGTATAAAATTAATTGGGAATGTTCAATTGGGACAAGAGGCTAAAGAAGAAGCTATGGTCCACCACGTTTTGTTTTTTGTTATAAGTGACAATAGTTCGTCAGATTTCGCCCCTACACTTGACAAGATATTTATTGGAGTTGGTGAGGGTAATCCTGAGACTTGGATTGTTTGATCTTGAGATTCAACCTTGTTGGTGGCAAGGACAAAGAGTATGCTCGTCACGGAATAAAAGTTGTGGACCAGTTCTTTCCAGTTGATGTTTGGACGGACTACAAACTCAAATGTGTGTAGATTATTTTTTGACGTGGCAAATAGGATTGTGGGAAGTGAGTCGACAATCAGCTCTGGCGAAGTTTGTTTGTGGGTACGAGGAGTAGAGGGAAAAAATATCAAAGCTAAGAGGTAACAAATCTTGTAAAAGTGTTTAGATAACAGATTTAGGTAGCGTTTGGTAGAGTTTTGTAAATGTGATTTGAGAGTATGAGTTGTATTTTGAGTTTGTGTATTATGGAATTATGATTTGAGTGTAGAAAATTTGTTTGGTCAAGAGTTTTGAAAAGGGTTTTGATTTGAGTGGGGAATTATTGATGTGACATTTGATATGTGATACAAAAATTTACAACTCATAACTAAACATACAACTCAAAATCATTTTAAAGCACATGAAAAATTTTAAAAATTTCAGAAAATGTTTTTTTTGATTATATAAATCAATTGTAAAAAAAAAAAAATTCACTATTCCGGTCAACCGGCCGGACGACTGGCCAGACGTCCCGTCAGGCAAAATTTTCAAAAAAAAAAAAACGCTGAAATGCGCGGCTAAGACAGAGCAGAGACTGAGCTCTCTGCAGAGCGTTTGAAACGTGATTCCAAAATACTAAACAAACATCATACTCAAACTATGGTGTAGAATCACGTTTTGAAATCACAACCAAACACAACATTAGAGTTTTTTTAATAAAAAATGGAAGGAGTAGTAAACTACAACTAAAACTATTAGCAGAAAGCATCTCATACATTAGAAAGTTAGCTAATATTGGAAGATGTCTTATAAGAAGAGATGAAGATCAATAAATTATATAAAAAAAAAGTACTATAGGAGGGGAATATAAGGGAAGATATACTCAAAGGGGCCCTAAATTTAGTAAATCGAAGGTCAAAGTGTCAGAAAGCAGGGCAGGGTGCCGAATCAGGATCCTCTTTTTCATCTCTCTCCTTAACTCCCTATTTTTTGGGCCATTGGGCCCACTTTTAGGCCCAATTTTGATGATCCGAACCATTCACATTTTAAGATTTGTTGAATATATCATACTTGTAAAAAATCAAGTTGATCGGATATCAGAAAGTATGTATTTGGAAAATTGTTTATTAATTTTTTTTAAAAAATGGTTTGTAATTTGATGATTTGAACATGTAGTTTCTGATACCCGATCAACTTGATTTTTTACATGTATGATATATTCAACAAATCTTAAAATGTACACGGTTCGGATAAGTGCGCCCAATAACTCAACAAGTAGGGAGTTAAGGAGAGAGATGAATGAGATGATCCTGATTGCAGGGTGCTTACCAAAGTTAGTTCACTAAGGTTAAAGAATTTGATTTTTACCATATAATGGGCTATTTTGAGAAGATGGCTAATAGTCATCTTTTAACTTTTAACTCATTTTGGATTATATTATCTCTCACATTTTTTATATATTTTTTCGAAAGAAGCTAAAAAAAGTCAAAAAATTAACTTTTAACCATCTTTCCAAAACATGCATTAAATTTTTTTAAGCTAATTTTTTTAAGATTTAATAAACATGCATTAAATTTTCTAATTTTAATATAGGAAAATGATTTTTCCGCTGAAATTTGTCCTCTCAAACAGCCCGAAATTTAGAAGAGAAAGAGAAAGAGAGAGAGAGAGAGAAGAGAGGGGAAGAGGAGATGGCAGCTCATCGTCGCAGCCTCGCCCGCCGTCATCTCCGCTTGATCATCGCAGTTCGTCGCAGCCCCGCCTCTGCCTCTGCCTTCTCCCGCCGTCGCCTCCGCCTTTGCCTCCGCCTCCGATCGTCGCAGCCCCCGCCTCTGCCTCCTCCTGCGCCCCCCGCCCACGCCCCCGCCTCCGCCCCCGCCTCCGCCTCCGCCTCTGCCCCCCGCCTCTGCCTCCGCCTCTTCTTCTTCTTTTTTTCTTCTTCTCTTCTTCTTTCTTCTTCTTCTTCAATTGAAAAAAAAAAAAAAATTCAAAACGACAAAACGATGTCGTTTTGAATTCGGGGGATTCGGACACCCTCTCTTTCGACCTACGTAGCACGATTCTTTAATATAATTACCACCCTTACAGTAGCAATAAAGCCAACAGTACTGACCAACAGAGCAAAACAAAACTGGTTATTGAATTGACTCATTCAATAATTTTGTAACAAAAGTACGAATTGATATTTCAATTTAAAATTTGATTACATCATCCATTTTTATCCACCGAGAAAAACTTCAGATTAGGGGAAAGTGCTGTTTATGGAAGTTAGTATGGAGTATCTTCTCCAAACTTCACATAAATTTTAGCTCCGTTCATTTTGATATAAAATATTTCATATAAAAAATATTTTTTATATAAATTAATTAAATATTAATTTTATTTTGGTTGACATTTGAAATAAATAAAGAAATTATTATTGATTATTGAAGCAAAATTCTAATTCAGTAAAGTCTCCATTATGATTTTTTATTAAATAGTTAGGCTATGTTTGTTTGGTCTCTTAGGTGGTGAGATCGGATTAATAATCCCGTAGGCCTTACCAAATCCAAGTTTGATCGTGCCACGTGCTAAGGGACTATGAGTCCCATGGGACTATCCATCCTACCTGGGGTAGGATTAGCATTTCCATGGAGGGGATGGGGGGATGGGATTGCTAATCCAATCCCCTTGGATTGAAGCAAATGTCTATTTTGTCTTCTATTTATCAAACACAATAAAATCTTTTTTTTTTAATGCTATAAGAGCTTTTATGTAATTCTATAGATTTAATTCTAACCAACTAATACCTTCACATTACTCTTCAAACAAACACATTTTATCTTATATTTCTAACTTAATACGATCACATTATTAATCTCCTCACTTAATCTTATCATATTTATAATTTCATTTAGTCTAATTCACCAAGCGAAACGTGCATTTTGAGTTTAAAAATATCTAAAAATGTCAAATGTGTGAACTTTGTGAAAATTGACTTGCTAGATTTTCAATAATAAGTCAATTTAGAGATTATTATTTATTGAAAAAATATATATTTTCTTTAAAAGATATTGTATTTAAATGCGTAAAATATATTTTAAAATAACGTTTTACATTAAAAGAAATGAAACCTCCATATAATTTACTTTTAACAAGAAAGCTATGAACCATAAAAAATTATCAAGAATTTTAATCTCAAAAAGTGATATATGGTTTAGATTTAATTAAATCACAACCCAACATTTTCTTTTCAAGAAAAAACATTATTAAGTAGTTCAGGAACAACACATGTTCTCTATCCCCACCAATCACCAAATGCTAAGTGAGAGGGGAAATTGGGCCGAGCTGGGTAAATGGGCCGATCCATGGGTCGTGATTAAAAAGGCTTGGAAGATGGGCCGCGGTCAAGTGGTAGCCCAGTTCAAGATGAGAAGCTTGCCGACCGGATTAAGTAAGAAGGCTTAGTTCGGTCACCGCAATTGGGTTAGCTCAGTCCAGAGTATGTTTAAGCCACCAAGTGGAGTAGAAGAAGTTAGTTCAGTCACGCCACTCGGGACCTAGGTATGACGGCTTTGTACAGTAAACCTAGCTCTGGTTAGCCCGGTCCAAGCTTGTTACGGATAGCTTGGTCTCACCAGATGAAACCGAGGTACAAGTTGTGAAAAGAGAGCCGAGCTAACTACAGTTCGGTTGTTTCTGCCTGTCTAGTATGGCAATGTTATGTCGTATGGTTGTCTTGCCGAGGCAAAACCATCTCACTTGGTTTAAGCAGTGAGGGGGGTGTTGAAGGATAAGCATTATCTTTCAGGAGTATGAATCCTAGGAGGACTCTACATGGAGGAATAAGAGTCCTACTTGGATTGTGCCACACAGAACCTGTAAAAGCTCACAAATATCACCTATGGAGGCGTAACGCAACTTTGATTTCCGAATACACAGAGCTTTTAGCTACTTGTCTATTTTGCTGACTTAGGCATCGGAGAGGTTTCCGGCATACACCCGCCGGCTAGCTCACGCTTGTGTTTTCAGGGAATAAAGCGACGACATACGGAGGAGCGCAGACTTGATCAACAGGATTATACGAGAAGGTTTATTTCTTTCCCGTACAATTGGCGCCGTCTGTGGGAATTGAGACAAGAACAAAACCTCTTGATCAAGCTTTTCCTCTTTAGAATCAATGGCACACAACGAAGATTTGCCACAATCCGCCATTGACGGACAAACACCAGAGAGGGGTGCAAGGCGCGAAGGTCTACCTTCTATCCCTTCTATGGCGGACTTGGAGCCACAACGATAGAATCCCAGGAGGGATGTAAGGGGAAGAAAGCGGACTAACAGCCCCCATCACTCTCGTTCACAAAGTCCTGAGAGACAAAAGCGGAGGATTGATCCCCAAACTCTGGAGGACCGTGCGAAGGAGCAGGGCGAATTGATACGACGGATGGCGGCGGACATGGAGTCCATGAAGCACCAGATGAAGGGAAAAGGAGCGGCGACTGGAGAGGGGCGCAAAAGTAAAACGCCCCCTCGCCACTCGGAAGATTGTAGTAGACGTACCACATCATCTCAAGCAGAGAGTAGAAGCCTCAGGACAGGCGATACACAATCCAGGACTTCCAGAACTCGTCACTCCAGGTCTAAGAGGACGAGATCTGAGAGATCATACACGGAAGGAAGCACTTATCGGCCCTTGCGCACGCACCAGACATCATCCAGGCAAATGGAGTTGCCTAGATCGTCCGACTTACGAACCGTGCTAGAGGAAAAGGCACGATGAAAGGAGGATGCCAGGGCGCGCGACCCACACAGAGTTTCTGCCTTACAGCGGTTGGCTCTTCGGACGTATGGAAGCGTCGAGGTTAGAATGCTAATACCGCGCCTTGCCTACGAACCAACGGACAAAGCATTAGCGAGGCTGTAGACCACGCCGTTCGTTCCAGCAATTGAAAACGCGCCCCTGCCTTCAGGCTTCCTTCAGCCCAAATTTACCACGTACGAGGGGAGACAGACCCCTACATGCACCTAAGCCATTTCCGCCAGGTTATGGCGGTATATCGACGCAACGAGGCTTTGATGTGCATCCTCTTCCCATCAAGACTTGGCGACCTAGGCCTGACTTGGTTCGAAAAACTTCCAGAAGGCAGCATAGCCTCCTGGGCACAACTAGCAGAGGCGTTCGTAACAAGGTTCAGAACGAACACCAAAACGCCAGTGGAGATCGACCAGCTTCTCTCCATTGACATGGGCGACAAGGAGACACTTAGATCCTACAATAGTCGCTACTGGGAGACCTTCAACCAGATTGGGGACTGCCCCACCAATCTAGCCATTGCACAGTACAAAAGAGGCCTTCCAGTCGGGAACAGACTAAGGGACTCAATCACCATGACGCCACCTCTCACCATGGAGGCCTTGATGGAAAGAGTACATCAGCACATCAGGGTGGAAGAGGATGGCGCCCGTGCCAAAACAAAATCTGGCACGATCGCAATACCGGAGAAAAAGGCCTCAGCAAAGGTCAACGCGGTAGACCGTCCGAGCAAAAACGGACGAGGCAGGCGGGACAACGGAGAAGACCAGGATAAAAGATGGTTGAGAGTCCGCACTGCCATTACCACGGTATTGAAAAAGCCAATCTATCGGATTCTAAGCGAGATACGCGATGAACTTTCGTCAGATGGCCTGCTAAGCTAGGAGAGGCTCAGAAGGACTACGACGAAAGGTCACGTGCACCTTCCATAATGAAAAGGGGCACCGCACTGAAAATTGCACGCCATTGAGACAGCACCTGGAGGAGTTGGTGGCAGCAGGTCACCTAGATAAATACATTGAAGGAGGGACGCAACCAGCCCTCCAGGACCACAATAACCCCAACGGGATGCCAATCGATGCCCCACCTCAAGGCGTAATCAATGTGATACATGGAATCTTCGAGCTTGAGCGTGTATGCGAGCTCAAAGGATCAATCAAGAAGGCCAACAACTTAAGGGAGGTACTAAGTGCACAACCTACTATCAAAAAAGGGAAGACAGAGGCCACAAACATCATGTCTTTTTCAGATAGAGACTTGGCGAGGATATATTGTCCCCACAATGATGCCCTGGTTATCACTCTCTGAGTCAAGGATTTTGACGTTAAGCGGATTTTGATTGACCAGGGTAGTTCATGTGAGATAATGTATTATGAAACATTTAAACAATTGAAGCTACAAGACAAAGACTTGGCTCCTGCCGTATCTCCCCTGATTGGATTCAATTCAATGCCAGAATGGCCAGTCGGCAAAATAATCCTACCAGTCAGAGCAGGAAGCGTGACAAAGCAAGTGAAATTTTGGGTGTTGAAAGTCCCTTCCACTTACAACATAATCTTGGAAAGAACATGGCTGCATGCCATGCGATCGGTAGCGTTGTCCTACCATCAAGTAATGCGGTTCCCCAACGAAGCCGGGGTAATTGAAGAGGTCTTCGGAGACCAGATCATGTCCAAGCAATGCTTTGTCACTGTGAATATGTTCATTCGGTGGAAGAACCTGAGAGTAATGAACTATTCGCAGATGTGGGCAAAGCAGCTGATCAAAAAGCGGTAGAAGACTTGGTAGAGGTAAGAATAGATGAAAAGAACCCGGATAAGTTCTTTTTGCTCGGTTCGTCGTTGTCCAGCACTGAGAGATTAGAGGTCTGGAATTTTTGACCTCTAATATCGAAGTGTTCGCCTGGACACCATACGACATGCCAGGCATTGATCCTAACTTCATCTGTCACCAACTCAATGTCCACCCATCCGCCAGACCAATCATTCAGCGCACACGCAGATCGGCACTCCACCACGCCGACATAGTAGCGGAAGAAGTGGGAAATCTGCTAGAAGCAGGAGCTATTGGCCCCGTTTGGTGTAGCTGTTAAAACAACTTATAGATTATAGCTTAACAGATTATAGATTATGACTTTAATCAGAAGTTGTTAATCTGTTTGGTGTAGCTGTTGGATTATAGATTTAAGTTGCTGAGTAGTGTTTGTTAAATAAGCTGTAAAATAACTTTTTCAATTAATTTTTATTTTTTGTTTGTCTACATTTCTCATAAAAAATAATAATAATCTATAGTCCATTTGAGTCTTTTTCTATTTTTAAAAAAATAAAAAATAAAAAAATTTAAGAGTATGACCATAAATTAACATGTTCACAGCAGAAGCTGATAATCAGAAGCAAGGGGTGAGCAGCTTCTCAGAATCAGCTTTTTTGAGTTAAAATAAGCTGTTAGAATCAGAAGCTGTTTGAAATAAGTTTAACCAAACAGTCCAAAATAACTTTTTCAAAGCTAAAAGCCATAAGTTGGCTCTGAAAAGCTGAAACAAACACCCCCATTAGAGAGGTGCACTACCCCAGATGGATCTCCAACACAGTCGTGGTGCCAAAAAAGAATGGCAAATGGCGTGTCTGCGTCGACTATAAGACAGTCAACAAAGCATGCCCAAAGGACAGCTTCTCCCTACCACGGATAGATCAATTGGTAGACCTAACGGCGGGCCACAACCGACTTAGCTTTCTTGATGCATACAGAGGCTACCATTAGATCGCCATGTACGAACTAGACCAGGAGGTCACGTCCTTTACAACTCCAAGAGGACTGTATTGCTACAAGGTCATACCCTTTGGCCTAAAGAACGCAGGGGCAACATTCTAAAGAATGGTCACCAAGATGTTTGAGCCATTGTTAAGCAGAACAATGGAGGCTTACATCGACGACATGGTGGTCAAGAGCAAGGATGAGAACAACCATCTAAAGGACCTAGATGAGACGTTCCAGATTCTGAAGAGGCACAAGTTGCGCCTTAATGCATCTAAGTGTGCGTTCAGTGTAGGATCTGGCAAATTCCTGGGCTTCCTGGTGACCAACCGGGGTATAGAAGCAGACCCCTCTCAGATCAAAGCAATTCAGGATCTGGAGAGGCCTAACTCAGTAAAAGAAGTACAGCATCTCACCGGCATGGCGGCTGCGCTCAATCGGTTCATAAGCCGGTCGTCAGACAGATTACGACCATTTTTCCACGCTTTAAAGGCCAAATTTGAGTGGGATGAAGAATGCGACCGTGCTCTGGAAAGCCTGAAAGAATACATGTCTTCCCCACCACTGCTTGTCACCCCAATACCTGGAGAAGAACTCTTCCTGTACTTGGCGGTCTCACAGCACGTAATTAGCGCAGTGTTAGTCCGTGCGGAAGGAATCCAACATCTGCCTATCTTTTATGTCAGCAAGACATTACTGAGCGCCGAAACAAGGTACTTGCCACTGGAAAAACTGTCCTTAGCCTTAATGATGGCCTCAAGGAAGCTGTCGCACTACTTTCACGCCCACACCATAGTCGTCCTTACAGCCTTCCCATTAAAAGCTCTTTTTGAAAGGGCAAACTTTTCTGGGCAAATCTTGAAATGGGCAGTAGAGTTGGGACAATATGACATCAAGTTCCAACCCAGAACCGCGATAAAGGCTCAAGCTTTGGCAGACTTTGTCGCAGAATTCACCCCAGGAAGTCATCATATCTGCCCAGTCGACCTGACTGAAACAACCGAACTAGGGATGGAAGTTGACGTCGGAATAACGCAACCCTTGGTACAGGTTACCCAGTCAGGTCCCAAGGCAGACCAGAGTGAAGTAAGGGAGGAAGAAGAAAACCATACTACACCAAGCCAAGACTCACCAACAAATAAAGAATTGGTACAATCAGATAACAAGGGGCAGACAGCAAGCATGGACCCTGAAGAAGATACCAGCGACGCTCTTGACCCCAAGGCATCATCTGATCCCTCCACTTGCTGGAAGTTGTTCGTTGGAGAGATGTGGAAGCTCTTCGTGGATGGGGCATCCAACCGGCATGGAGCAGGGCTGGGTATAGTCCTCATCTCTCCAGACGGCCTAGTAGTGGAGCAAGCAGTCAACCTTGGCTTTCCAGCATCAAACAACGAAGCGGAGTATGAAGCGCTTCTTGCAGGCCTCAAATCAGCATTCTACATGAAGGCCACCGAACTAATGGTTTACAGCGACTCACAGCTGGTGGTAAACCAAATTTCAGGCGACTACGAAGCAAAGGATGACAGGATGGCTAAGTACCAGGAGTTGGTCAGAACAGAAATCAAGAAATTTGATGTGGTGCGGATAGAACAGATCGGCAGGGAAGAAAACAGCAAAGCAGATGAATTAGCAGGCTTTGCTTCAATGGTAGATACTTCCATCCCTCATCCATTGCTAATCGACTACCTACCCTGACCAAGCATCGAAGACCCCGAAGCAGAAGAGGTATGTTGCGCCGAGTTAGGCCTTTCTTGGATGGACCCCATCATACTGTTCTTAAAAGATGGCACCCTACCAGAAGAAAATAAAGCAACCAACAGAATAAGGGCAAAGTCACAGCAATTTTGGCTCTTCCCATCTTTGGCATTGTACAAGAAATCGTTCTCAGGACCCTACCTAAAGTGTGTTCATCCCAGTAAAGTTGAAGCATTTTTATTCGAAATACACGAAGACGTGTGCGGAAGCCATCAAGGGGGAAGGTCACTAGCATACAGAGCCATCTCGCAAGGATATTGGTGGCCTTACATGCAAGCAGACTCAGAGAAGTACGTGAAGAAGTGCGAAAAATGTCAGAAGTTCGCACACCAAATACACCAACTTGCCAGAGAACTTCTACCTCTAACTAGCCCATGGCCCTTCGCAATGTGGGGGTTGGACATAGTAGGACCACTTCCAACAGCACCAAGTAACATGAAGTTCTTTCTTGCAGCAACCGACTACTTCACAAAGTGGGTGGAAGCAGAAGCCTTGGCATCAATCAAGGAAAAAGACGTGAAGAAGTTCGTCTGGCAGAATATCATCACTCGGTTTGGCATACCAAAAGCCCTAATATCAGACAACGGCACTCAGTTCGACGACAGAATTTTTAGAGGCTTTTGTGAAGAGTACAAGATAGAGTTCTACAATTCTACACCGGCATATCCCCAAGCAAATGGTCAGGCAGAGGCATCAAACAAGGTAATCTTGGATGGATTGAAGAAAAGGTTAGAGAAAGCCAAAGGCAAGTGGGCAGAAGAGCTCCCTCATGTTTTATGGGCTTATTGCACCACACCTCGGCAGTCAACAGGAGAAACTCTATTCTCCTTAGCCTATGGTATGGAAGCAGTAATCCCACTAGAAGTTGGCCTCTCCACAATTCGAAGCGAGAATTTTGATGCAGACTTGAATGACGAAGCCATAGCATTGAAGCTCGACCTTGCAGAGGAAAGAAGAGAGAGCACTAGTTCACATTGCCTCGTACCAACAAGAATTATCCAGGAAATACAACAAAACAGTGCATCCAAGGCAATTCAAGATCGGGGATTGGGTGCTGCGCAAAGTGATAGGAAACACCTTGGTACCGGGAGATGGCAAGTTAGGGCCTAATTGGGAAGGACCTTACAAAGTGGTTGGATTAGCAGGCAAAGGGGCATACCACCTAGAAGATGAGGACGGCAAAACAATTCCCAGGCCGTGGAACACTGCCAATCTCAAGTTATTTTATTTTTAGTTTTTTTTTATGTGTAATTTTTTCTTTTCTCAATAAAACAAGTCGATTCTTTTCAGCATAGTTGTTTTCTGTAAAAGATAGTTTTAGTGAGTTAGGAACATTGTAAACATGGTTGGCTGGAAAAACCAACTTAGAAGTTGGCTGGATTAAACCAACACCCTTCTTAAGCCCAGGATAAGGATCCAGGCTGCAGGACGTTTGGTCGGAATAACCAAACATTTTACTCTAGGTTGGCTGGAAAAACCAACTTAGAGGTTGGCTGGATTAAACCAACACCCTTCCTAAGCCCAGGATAAGGATCCAGGCTGCAGGACGTTTGGTCAGAATAACCAAACATTTTACTCTAGGTTGGCTGGAAAAACCAACGTAGAGGTTGGCTGGATTAAACCAACACCCTTACTAAGCCTAGGATAAGGATCCAGGCTGCAGGACGTTCGGTCAGAATAACCAAACATTTTATTCTAGGTTGGCTGGAAAAACCAATTTAGAAGTTGGCTAGATTAAACCAACTCTTGGTACTCTTCAGCCAAAGTAAGGGTATGGACTGAAGAGTGGTTGGCTGGATTAAACCAACTCTTATTACTCTTCAGCCGAAGTAAGGGTATAGGCTGAAAAGTGGTTGGCTGGACTAAACCAACTCTTATTACTCTTCAGCCAAAGTAAGGGTATAGACTGAAGAGTGGTTGGCTGGACTAAACCAACTCTTAGTACTTCTTAGCCGAAATAAGGATCAAGGCTGAAGAGGCTGGAAAAACCAAACTCTTATTATGCTTCAACCGAGATATAGATATAGGTTGAAGTGGTTGGCTGGTATGGCCAGTCTGATTACAAGATTAAGACCGGGATGAATTATCTCGGCAAGAGAATGCACTACTTCATTCAAACTACAGTAAGAAAGCAAGTACAAGTAGAGCAGCAAACCGAGATAGCACTTAGAGCAAAAGAAGATTTTCATTGATAAAGTTCAAAGCAAATTACAAAGGAGGGGCCCCAGCCCGGTTACAAACTTTTTTCCCAACAAAAAGAAGAAAGAACAAAATCAGTTGAATAGATCATCAAGATCAGCATCTATATTAACCCGAAGCCCGGTTTCAGACGGGAGCGTGGTCTCGGTTGGGAGCTCGGTCTCTGCTGGAAGCACGGTTTCAGTCGACAGCTCGTTAGTCAGGTCTTCCACCGTTGGCTCCAACCATGCTGATTGATCGGCAGGTTCATTGACAACCGGGGTATTATTGGGCTCGGTGTCTTCATCATCATCTGAACCCTGAAGAAACTGTTGCTGAACGGATGCAGCGTACTCCGCCAGTGAGCTCGGTATGAAGTACTGAGGAGGATTGTAGACCTCGGTCTCAGGCTCACAACCGAGCTGCACCACGACTGCCCTCCAACCGCATTTGAAGAATAAATCTTTAGCTGCCTCACATTGTTGCATATAGAGGGCCTCTCCCTCCTTGAAGCCTTCAGCATTTGCATCATCTGCCTTCTTTTTTAGCTCGGCGATCTCTGCGTTTTTCTTTCCTTCGAGCTTGACTAGCTCACGCAGGTACTTGTCCTTCATCACGGTTAGTGCCCTCTGTTTGTCAGCATTAGCCGAGGTAACCAGTCCGGTCAGACGGGCTACCTCGGCCTCTAGCTCGGCTGTCTTCTGTTGGGAGTCTTTTAGCTCGGTGGTTTTTTCTTCGACTTCGGCCATGGCTTGCCTTACTGTTTTACGAAGCTCCAACACACGCTTGTGTGCAATTTGACTCTTTTGCATGGCCTGAAAAAGAAGGGAAAGAAACTAATGACAAAACTGAGCAGAAAGTTGGAAAAAATTAGAAAGACAAGAGGAGCAACTTACCAGGATCATTGATTTCGTCGTCGACCGGATGGCCTTGAGCTCGGTCAGGTGCTTGTGATGCTCCATATCAGGGGGCAGACATACACACTTAGCCAGATTGAAGGCTAGCATGTGGTCTTTGTCAGCCACCATTGAGTCAGTATCACGGATAGCACGGTTTTGGAAAGTCATTTTTGGAGTCCATTTAGAGGAGCTAGCTCGGTCGGCAAGCTCCGGTTGCGGACTCGGTGGAGGGCTTGGTGGAAGGGTGGTTTCGTCTTCATCAACGAGGTGTTGCTCGGTCTGGGTAGTCCGGGCGCGCTTACTTGGGCGTGATGAAGAGGGTTGCTGGGATGGAAGAGCCACCACGGTTTCCTGAGTCTGGTTGGGTGGCGGTACTTCGGCTCGGTGTGTTTCGGTTAGGAGGGCCCTTACTCTGTTCCTCTTCGCTATTTCTTCTTCTTCAGTAGTACGGACCAAGTTAATTTGTGGCAAGTTGGGGTCCGGTTCAGGAGAGGCTTCCAGTAAGAAGTCTGTTACTCTGGCTTTCCGTCGGCTACTGTATCTGTACGTCGGTTCAAAATTCAGCAGCTTGGCCCAACTTCTTTCGGGGTATCGTAGTGCGGCGCGAAGAGTGTTCAGGTTGGGGTAACTGTATAGTGATTTAAGATGGGCTGAATCTGCATAAAGAAGACAACTGTTAGTTCGGTTCAGGAATAGGAAACCGAAATAAAACAGGAGCATGCAAAGAAACCGAAGTAATTATACCGGGGTTCCTTTTTTCCAGTTTATATTGCGGCCTGGGATTTGGGCTTGGTGGTCTTCAAAATTGCCAGATACCCAGAAAAAATCATCGTCATTTAAGTCTTTATCCGGTGTGTCCTTTATTATTTTCTTACGCCGGCGTCATATTCTTAAATTGTAAACCCAGCCGTCTTCTTTTGAGCCTATAGAATACTGGTGGAAGAGTTCGGCTAAGCCGAGGTTAATACCAGCCCGGCGGTTTAGCTCGGCTATACCATTTATTATGCGGTATGAGTTTGTGGAAAGCTGGGTTAGGCATATCCTAGTTTGCCTAAGGAATTCGCAAAGTAAAGGTTGTACAGGGAATCTTAGGCCGGTTTCTACGATGGAAATGAGGGTGAAGGGAACAAAACCGGGGTTTCCCCAAGGTGTGATATCTAGGTCGGCTAAGGTGAGGTGAACATCGTCTGGGATGTTATAATCCTTTCGGAATTCAGCCATGGCACCAGGTGAATTAACTAAAAACCTATGCTTCCCCATTTATGTTTTAAAGTTATGTATAAATTATAGCTGAGTGTTAGCTCGGTTGAAGATTTGTGCTGAGTAGCTCGGTTGAGCGTTCAAAGGAGTGCCTGGGCAACCTAAGTCTGCAAAGTGAAAAACAAAGGTGTTAAGCACAGATCGTGGGACCGTGCTAAAAGAAATAAGGCAAGATAAATGAAGTCCTAGCTCGGCTATGCGAGATGCTATGGGTTGTAGCTCGGTTTTTGCAAGTTATTTGTTATTTCAAGGGGTTTTAGCCTGGTTGAGCCTCTAGGGGCAGCGCTCTTAGTTCGGTCTAAACTAAGAAGGCTGGTTTAGCCCCAAGTTATAGCTCGGTCGATATTAGGACTTTCAAGCACGCTATTACGCAGACTTAGTTCGGTTGGATAGTCTGGATAAAGTGACATCAACTACAAACAACTTTTTAGTTCGGTTATACTATGATTTTGGATCAAAATCAATGGTTTCACAGATTATTCATGGAAATTGGTGGTTCTATTACATGGCTCTTCAACGATAAGAAAGGTATATGTTTTGAAAAAACATATAAAATACAGATATTATAAAAGCAAATACGAAAACAACAAAAACAAGGCAGATTTGTGATGCTTACCTAATGAAGATCAAAAGAGCCTAGAGGATGGGAGCAAACGACAGCAGCAAAACACGAGCTCTTTCAGAAAACAAAGAACAGAGAAACTCAGAAAAGAGAGAAGAGGAAATGAATAGTGTAGTGGTAGATCCAAAAACAAAGAATTTTGTTTTGATGCAAGGACCAAAGGCGGGAACTGTTCAAAAAACGCAAGGTACGAGGGCGGCGTGACAGCTGCCTTCAGCCAATAAGAGCATGCCACGTGTCACTGGAATGAGAAGCGATTCATTTGCTGTGATTGAAGAGACGTTTTGACCGGACAAGCAGAGCCCGGTGTGAAATTAGCTCGGATGGAAAGGCTTAAGAGTTTTAGCTCGGCTGGAAAGGCTAAAGGGTTTTAGCTCGGCTGGAAAGGCTTAAAACTTTAGCTCGGCTGATAGACAGGTAATCCCTATCATGCTAAGCAGATGGAATTAAGGGGCAATTGAGAGGGGAATTTATATGTAAATTGGGCCGAGCTGGGTAAATGGGCCAATCCATGGGCCGTGATTAAAAAGGCTTGGAAGATGGGCCGCGGTCAAGTGGTAGCCCGGTTCAAGATGAGAAGCTTGCCGACCAGATTAAGTAAGAAGGCTTAGTTCGGTCACCGCAATTGGGTTAGCTCGGTCCAGAGTATGTTTAAGCCACCAAGTGGAGTAGAAGAAGTTAGTTCGGTCACGCCACTCGGGACCTAGGTATGACGGCTTTGTACGGTAAACCTAGCTCTGGTTAGCCCGGTCCAAGCTTGTTACGGATAGCTTGGTCTCACCAGATGAAACCGAGGTACAAGTTGTGAAAAGAGAGCCGAGCTAACTACAGTTCGGTCGTTTCTGCCTGTCTAGTATGGCAATGTTATCTCGGTCGTATGGTTGTCCTGCCGAGGCAAAACCATCTCACTTGGTTTAAGCAGTGAGGGGGGTGTTGAAGGATAAGCATTATCTTTCAGGAGTATGAATCCTAGGAGGACTCTACATGGAGGAATAAGAGTCCTACTTGGATTGTGCCACACAGAACCTATAAAAGCTCACAAACATCACCTATGGAGGGGTAACGCAACTTTGATTTCCGAATACACAGAGCTTTTAGCTACTTGTTTATTTTGCTGACTTAGGCATCGAAGAGGTTTCCGGCACACACCCGTCGGCTAGCTCAAGCTTGTGTTTTCAGGGAACAAAGCGACGACGTACGGAGGAGCGCAAACTTGATCAACAGGATTATACGAGAAGGTTTATTTCTTTTCCGTACACTAAGCCTCCCTAATATCTCCATGTCCCTCTTGTCTATATTTTTTTTAAGGTTCTATTTAAAAATTAATTATTTTAATTGACTTTTTAATTTTTTTTTTTGTAAAACAATGTATAAAAACTAAAAAGAATTATATAAACTTTTTAACTACAAACTCATATCTTCAAACGGGACCTAAATATTTCTTGTGAATAATTTTTTTAAGTTGATAGAATTATAGTGTGTTTAGAGCATCTGCAGAAGACTAGCCACTTCAACCAAAATTGTGTAACAACTGGGCTTAACCCTTGAATTGATGCTCCAATAAACTCGTTGGAGGCTTGTTAAATTGATTTCTTGCTACAGATACAGTTCCTCGCTTTGTGCACCAACCTTCTACTGTTTTATTAGTTTTAATCTTGTACTTGTTTAGTGTTTGGAATTTTTATGTTGGAGCTTTTTTATTTTATAATCAATTTACCTGATAAAGTCTACGTACAAATAATACTTTTGATAACGAGTTACGTGAATATATTAAGAGCAAGAATTGTCTGAACGGACTAAGATTTTTTTGTAATAATTGTTGGTACTTAAGGTTATTGCATGTAATAATTGTCTGAGCAAGAATTGTCTACGTACAAACTCTTAAATTAATCTTAAAAAACTTGATTGATTGTGTTTTGGGATGTAAATCATTCTTAAAACACCATTGCAAGATTATTGCATAAAAAAGTATTAGACTCCCATTTGAATATGATTATTTAAAAAGTGAAATTTCTGGGAAAATTGATCGGAGATCTCTTCCCAACTTTGGGTAGAAGAAGAGGTCCACAATAATATTTTTTGATACTTAAGGTCCCTCAACCTTATTTTATGTTGTAAAATACCTAATCTACCCTCTTTTATAAGCTATGTTGTTTTGGATTTTGGCAAATTGAAGATTTTATTGTTATTTTGTAGGAGATTTCGTGGGGATTCCGTAGGTGTTGTAGTGGACTTGACAATGGAGATTTTGTAGGGATTTTGTAGGTGTTGCAGTGGACTTGACGATGGAGATTGTTGTGATCGTGTATGTGTTCAGTGGTGTTAATTGTTTTTTATTTGATTTCTGATGGAGTTGAATCAGGTATGTTTGGATATAGATTCCATATGGATTTTGAGTTTTGATTTGATTGGTATGTAAGGATTTCAATTTCACATTAGTTTTTCGAGTGTATTTTGAATTAGATTTTTGTTTTCAGTTTTGATCAATTTGAGAAAGAGGCCAGCTCGGTGGAGTTGTTTTTTGTTTTTGGAATTGATTTTTCATTCTCTGTTATTGATCAATTTTAGAGAGAGGTCAGCTCAATGGAGTCTATTTTGATTTTTGGATTTGATTTTTCGTCCTTCGTTTTTAATTAATTTCAGAGTTCAGTGGAGTTGATTTTGATTTTTGAAATTCATTTTTTGTTCTCTGTTTTTCATCAACATGCTTATCAATGATAAGTTTTGTTCTTTGTTTTTTCATCCACATGGTTATCATGGTTATCATTTTTTGATCTCGAAGTTTTGTTCTCTATTTTTTTTTGGACTTTTCTTTGTAGTTTAGAGAAAATTGCAAGTTTGTTATTATAATCTAATGAAAATCACTGAGAAAATTATAATTTTATATGGACATGTTATTTTTTATTTTTAATTTTCTCAATTAAATGTTTTGTAAGCAAAATTGATCTTCTTTGTGATTTTCTCTATGTTTGTGTGGAATAGTTAGCATTTTGTGTTTTGATATAAATGTATTTTTGTTTTTGTGATCTTGAAAGTGAATATAAGTTCGTAAATTTCTCTAGACTTTTATTTGTAGTCTAGAAAAAATTATGAGTTTATTATTATAATCCAGGGAAAATCATAATTTTATTTGGACATATTATTATAAGTTTGTTATTTTTTATTTATAATGTCATCTAGATTAGATATATGGATTGGGGAAGTAATTAAATGTTTTATGAGTACATCTGATTTTCTCTATGATTTTTACTGTGTTTTTGTGGAATAGTTAGCATTGATGAGGCCATGATTTTACCTCCATTGAGTAAGAGACCAACAGGGAGGCCGAAGAAGAACATAATTGCTTCTACCGGAGAGTTTAAAATAGTGATGAAGTGTAGTCGATGTAGAAGTATTAGTGGCCATAATAAGAGGACATGCAAAGAACTTTTAGTAAATAGTTGAGGATATCCATCCGTTTTAATTATTTACATTATATTTTATTGATTGAATAATACATTTGAGGATGTTAGAGGAATTTACGTTGCATTTTTTGATGTTGGTTAAAAGAGAGAAATTTGTATACGTATGGATCGTATTACAAGATAATGTGTCATTTGTGCATTGTGTTTTGTAATTTTCTCTAAACTTTTTTTGAATTTTCTCTGTAATTTCTAGATCAATGCAAAACATACTTTGGGCAGTGTATTTATAATACCAGTCAAATTCATCCAAAAAAAAATTTCAATACTAGAGAAAATTACTTTGTGCATTGTGTTTTTTGAATTGGATGGTTTGAATTACTTTGTATTTTTGTATCAATACAATGCACTACAAATTACATGATCAAATAGGCCCCCTCTTTGCATCATACCAGATAAATTTCTCTGTTACTAGAATTTTCTCTGTGAAATTCTGGTAATTTCAAATCAGAGAAATTTATTTACAAATATAATTTTCTATATGTACATTGTAGGGGTGTTCGCGGCTTGGTTACAGCCGGAGAACCTCTAATCCGCCATTCGTCAGCCCAATGGGCGAATTGAAAAAAATCAATCCGCAGTTATCCATCGAATTGACGGATGCTGATTAAGCAAATTGGTGGATTGGCAGATGGATATCGATATGGCAGTTTAAACTTTTACAAATTTTGAACATAATACAACAACTTGTCAACATTTTTTTTTTTTGGGGATAATAATCCAACTCAACATAACCAAAAGATTATCAAACAAATTGTCAAATAACATTAATAAACAAATATAAGAAAATAATGCATTATCAAAATTATTTCTTTACTTTTTTTTACTCAAAAACTATTTAATTTGATTTTTTTAAAAATGACAAAATTAAGCCTCATATTTTCCACACAAAAAATATCAAATATCAACTTTTGTCATTTGATAAAAGAATTTCTAAATTGAAAACAAATTGAAAACACAATAGAATATCTAAACTCTTTTTCAATTGAAAACACAAATAGAATATCTAAACAAATTGAAAACACAAACTCTTACAAATTACTAGGGGGCTCGTGGTTCGGTTACGGTCAAAGGAACCTCAAATTTGTCATTAGTCCAAAACTAGGCGGATTGAAAAAAATCAATCCGCAACCGTCCGCTCATCATCACGCATCCGTCCAAAATGCAACGGATCGATTCAGTTTAATTCGGTAGGTTTGGACAGATTAAAATATCTGCTGCTCACCCCTAGTACATTGTGTTGATAATCACCACTTAGCATGCATTATCCACAAGACATAAAGAGAATTCCTAATCATTAGAGAAACAAAAAAAAAACAAAAACAAAAACGAAAACAAAAAATTTATTTAACCATTGATAGCAACGAAATTTTAAAGTTTACATTAGTCAATACATATACATATACATATACATACATATATATATATATACCAACCATCATCATTCCTTCAATATATCAAAAATATATATATATATATATATATATTGAAAGGCTATGCCTAATTATATTGGTCATTTACTAGTTGCCTAATTATATATATATATATATATTTTTTTTTGTGTATGTGTATGTGGTGTTTGTTGTGTTTATGGTGTTTTGCTACTGTTGTGTTTTGATCTCAGATCATAAATGGCAGACTCAAAGACTTTATGTTTCTTTTTTAGTGTTTCTGGTGTTTTGTTGCTGGTGCATTTTGCCATTTCTAAACAATAAAAACATAAAGATGTTGAGAAAATTACAGTTACAAGCACACAATTAGCTAGAGAAAATCAAAGAAGCAACATAAATTAATATGATCACA
The DNA here is from genome assembly GCA_030407325.1 of Camellia japonica. NCBI lineage: Eukaryota > Viridiplantae > Streptophyta > Magnoliopsida > Ericales > Theaceae > Camellia > Camellia japonica. The sequence goes on from JAPPVO010000016.1 coordinate 152,487,005, forward strand.
TAAAATTACACATGCTAGAAAAAATTAAACATGGAAGAGAAAATTACATACACACGAGAGTATTAAGTGGTTTTTAATAAAAGGGGAAATTACAAAAATAACCCCAAGGTTTCGCGTGTTTTTCAAATTAAACCCCATAGTTTCAATTTTGACAAATTAAACCCTGGAGTTTCTTCCATGTTTCAATGTGAACCCTCTGTCTATATCCGTTTGATTGAACTAACGAAATCTGGGCAAAATTCTCAGATTTAAGCACACATGTTCAAACACTTGTATCTTCCTCGTCGTAACTCCGTTTCGCCTCATTTTTGCGTCGTTAGATTCACCTCATTGCCTAGTTTTCATTACATCCCTTATATGCCTTGTTCCACCTCTTTTTGTGTGTCGTTGGAACTCCGAAAGTTGGAAAAAAAAAGATTTTTCTCTCTTTGGGAAAAATTTTCAGATTCAAACACATTTGTTCAAACACTTGTATCTCCTTCGTTGTAACTCCGTTTTACCTCATTTTTGCTTCTTTGGATTCACTTCATGGCCTAGTTTTTGTTTCATCCCTCATAAACCTTGTTTCACCTCTTTTTGCATACTGTCGGAGCTCCGAAAGTTGGCCATTCTTTAGGAAAATTTTTCATATTCAAACCCACATATTCAAGTACTTATATATCTCTCATCGTAACTCCGTTTCACCTCATTTTTGCTTTGTTGGATTCAACTCATGGCCTAGTTTTCATTTCACCCCTCATGCACCTTATTCTAGCTCTTTTTGTATGCTGTCAAAGCTTCAAAAGTTGGTAACAAATATATATTTTTTCCTTCTCTATTTTCTATCTCCATGCTACTTCCTTCCTACTTTCTTTCCACAATTATTCTCTTTTTTCCTTTTCCTTCAAGGCCCTTCCACCGAGCTCGCGGTGGCCACCAAACCTCCGACGGTAGCGGTGTCGTCGAGTATGAATGTATATGACTTACAAGAACGGAAAGAAACATAAGAGTAAGGAAAGGGCCATAAAGGAAGAGAAAAAGAGAGAATAATTGTGGAAAGGAAGGAGGAAGGAAAAAGTATGGAGATATAAGATAGATTGGAGAGAGAGAGAGAGAGAGAGAGAGAGAGAAATCTTATTTTTAGCCAACTTTTGGAGCTTCGACAATATGCAAAAAGAGATGGAACAAGTCGTATCAGGGATGGAAAGAAAACTAGGCTAGGAGGTGAATGCAACGAGGCAAAAATGAGGCAAAATGGAGTTAGGACGAAGGAGATACAAGTGCTTGAATATGTGTGTTTGAATCTGAAAAATTTGCCCAAAGGGAGAAAAATCTTATTTTTGGCTAACTTTCGGAATTCCAACGGCACACAAAAAGAGTTGGAACAAGGCGTATGAGGGATGGAATGAAAACTAGGCAATGAGGTGAATCCAACGATGCAAAAATGAGGCGAAACGGAGTTACGACGAAGGCGATACAAGAGTTTGAACATGTGTGCTTGAATCTGAAAATTTTGCCCAAATTCCATTAGTTCAATCAAACAGACATAGACGGAGGGTTCACATTGAAACACGGAAGAAACTTCAGGGTTTAATTTGTCAAAATTGAAACTATGGGATTTAATTTGAAAAACACGCGAAACCCTGAGGTTTTTTTTGTAATTTTCCCTTAATAAAATTAATCAAACATGGCAGAGAAAAATAAACATGTTAAAGAAAAGTAATGTGGTCAGAGAAAATTATACATGCCAGAAAAAAGTAATGTGACTAGAGAAAATTGTACATGCCAAAGAAAATTACACACACACAAGAGAGTACTAGGTTTTTTTTAAGCAAATAAATCAATCTAGCCACAAAATTTTCACTCCCAAAGAAATTTTCATAATTGAGAAAATTAAACATACAAGTACACAACTAGCCAAGAAAAATATACAAAACAACATAAATTAATGCGGTTAGAGAAAATTAAACATGCTAGAGAAAATTAAGTTACGACGGAAAGAGGAACAACCTGCTTATGTTTTTAACATCTTGTTGTGTTTTGGGCAACATGGATATTTTGACAACTTTAATATTTGTTGGAATAGACTACACAATGGGCCCATAGGATTTATTACAGATGATTTATATTGGATATAAAATAGTCAATGTCTAAGCATGTTAGATTGGACGTTTTGAATTTCTAATACTATACTTGAGTTAAGGCCTTGTTTTGATCCAAGGCTAAGCATGTTGTCTAGTCTCATATATATATATATAGAGAGAGAGAGAGAGAGAGATAGAGAGAGAGTAGAGTCTCTATGAGACTTGAAACATTGTAGTCCTAGCCTACAGTGGTATACTATTCCTATTTCTTCTTTTGATTAGGAATGAGGGAAAAAAAAAAAAAAAAAGGAAAGAAGAAAGAAACATTTCCATAAATAACAGGGTTAGAGTTTCTTCTAGTCCAAGAATTCTCTTCCATTAGGTCACTTCATTTAGGCCTAAGGCTGGCTATGGGATATTTTTAAGGGTTGGGTCTAGTCTTTTTTTCCATCGTAGTTGTAATTCACCATTTGAGATCGAAAATTGAAAAAAAATAAACTATTGGAAGCACACAACTAGAAGAAACTCAAAGAAATAACATAAATTAATGTGGTCAGATAAAATTAAACATACCAGAGTAAATTACACATGCTAGAGAAAATTAAACACACAAGAGTATTAAGTGGTTTTTAACAAAATAAATCAAACATGGTAGAGACAATTAAACATGCCAGAGAAAAGTAATTTGGCCAGAAAAAATTATACATGGTAGTGAAAATTATACACACATAAGAGAGTACTAAGTGTTTTTTAACCAAATAAATCAATCTAGCCACAAAAAATTTTCATTCCCAAAAAAATTTCAATAACTGAGAAACTTAGACATACAAGTACACAACTAGCCTAAGAAAATCTACAAAGCAACATAAATTAATATGGTTAGAGAAAATTAAACATACCAGAGAAAATTAAACCGTGACCAAAGTCACAACCATCTGGTGTATTGAACCATCGTTTATGGAAACATTTTGTAGACTATGAACGAAAAGGTATGGTTCAATACAGAGCATGATATATGCACCCATTTTGGGATCCCAGATGCACGAAATAAGATGAGATAACCGGAGATGTAACCATGATGGTCAATGGCTTATTTTAAGTGGTTTCTAACAAAATAAATCAATCTAGCCATAGAAAATCTCAGAGAAATTTTTAATAACTAAGAAAATTAAACATGCCAGAGAAAATTATACAACGTAGAAATTTGAATGAATTGAACTTGAATCAAATTTGAAGGAAAGAGAGGTTTGTGTATATTAAAACATGTAAGGGAGTAGAGAAATTTAAAAACAACAGAGAAATTTTAAATAGAAAATCAATTCTACAACAGATAAAATCAATTCCATAGTAAATTCCACCAAATAAACATGCCAGAGAAAATGAGTTCCACAATAAATTCCACCAAATAAATAAATGTAGCCACAGAAAATATAGATAAATTTTAATAACTGAGAAAATTATGCATAGAAGTACAAAATAGCCAAAGAAATCAAAGTAGCCACAAAAACAGAAATAAATGGAGAATAAACATGCTAGAGAAAATTCAAAATAAAAACATAAATCAAGCAAATCACAGAAAATTCAAATGCCAGAGAAATTTACAGACACAAGCACATAACAAGCTTCAAGAATAAGCTCAAAACGCAAAGAAATTTCATTTTTTAAATCTACCTGGCTTTTATTACGAAATTAAAACCCTAATTAATGGAAGACTATTATAAAATGCAATTAATTGCGTTTCTAGATAAAAATTAGTTGATTTGTAGAAAAACTTACTATAGTGAGGATGAAACCCTAATTATGAACTGATATGCCATGAGATGAAGATGAACTGAGATGACGATGAACAATGAAAATGCATCAGAGAAATTTGTGAGGAAGGAATCGCAAAGGTTTTCGCGGAAGATGATGAAACCCTAATGTCGATCGTGAAGATGATTGTGAAACCCTAATGTCGTTGTTCTCTCAATCATGGATATCAGTTATGGAACTCCAGTTGTCGGAATCCAATTCACTTTTCTCAGTTGACTGTGAAGGGTATTTTGGTCCAAGAAATGAATGAAAAGCGTATGTGTTTTGGTTCAAGGACCTGAGGCATCATTCATTTTTTTAGTGTCCTTTATCCTCTAAATTGCTATTATTTTGGACCTCAAAAACAATTCTTCAATTTTAAATAGTTAAAATATAATCGTTAAAAACATATGATCATTGGAAAAATGATTATTAAAAAATATTGTAATATTTAAAAGGAAATAAAAATAAAAGATGAAACAAATAAAAAGTTGAGAGTTTATTGAAGTGTATATTAAAAAAATGAGTAGCTAAAATAATAAAGCCTTTGTTTGAGATAAACTTTTTTAGTTTGGGTTTTTGAATTTTTAATTATTTTAATCTGATTAAAGAAGTTGTGTTTGGGATGATGATTATTTTTTTTTCACTTTATTTGATGATTGTGAGAAAAAAAAATAATAATTATGATTTAGATGTGACATTTTATCTTATTAACTAAAATAGTTTGTTTTATCTTTATTAATTAATTTAGGGTTCGTTTAGGAAGAACTTTTTTATCCTGAATTTTTTGCTTTTTAGCTAATTTAGTTTGGCTAAATTAGTTGCGTTTGGGAAAAACTTTTTGACTTTTCTAACTTTTTTATTTTTTGTAAAAGAAAAAGTAAAATAATTATGGTTTGAATGTGATATTATGCCTTATTGATTTATTTAACATATTTTACTTTTTTATGACTTTTTAATCCCAATCTAAATCCAACTCACTTTCCAAATGAAGACTTTAATCTCCAACTTACATTTCAAACTAAGGTCTCGTTTGGGAACATGCTATTTTAGTAATTTTTTGATTTTTTATGAAAAGATGCACAGAAAAGTAGAGAGAGTGATGTGATGATTTATAATTATTTTTTGACTAAAACTTAACAAGCCAAAATAGGATTTTGACTAGCTATCATTTTTTTTTTTCATTTTTTTTGGTGAGAAATGTAAATAATTTTATGGTGTTATGTACATAACAACCTTCATAATCTAAAATCGTGAACTATCATTTCACAAATAATAACATAATGTAGAAAATAAATAACATATCCAAATCAGTTATGCGGAATGTTCGAGTGACCCAAATTGATAGAATATAAACCTAATAGTAATATTAGTGGAAAAAAGTTTCTCTCTCTTGACTCTCTTTAGCATACGTTATATTCAGAATAATTTATGGGTAATCTAAATATACTTTTATAGGTAGTCAGAAGACCAGTTTTCTAATATAACTATAACTCCATTTGTCCATCAAAGGAGGAGATTTGAAAATTACTCCATCTATTGACCAATCAAATAATAACTTATGGTTCAAGATATGAAACTATAATCTTATTAAATCTATAATTCATATTTCCATATCATGTGGGTTACCATAATGACTAAATAATTAAATTTAGTCTTATATTCTCCCACTTGGCTCATATGATAACATACCAAGATTTAACAAGGTAAATATTATGCGTGCTATAATCCAATCTTACTTTAATTTGGTCATCATCATATTACTATAATTAACTAGTTCACTTATGTGAGTGTAGGCACCCCATTTTTGACCGACCTTAAGACTCAGACGTCACCGATTGAGCGCTCGGTGATGTTGCATATTGTGCTCGTTCAGAAGTCTCAGAGTCACGGCCGTGAGCCTTGCCTCCGGACTTCCGAACCCTTTCTGTACCTTGCCTCGGTTTGCGAACCAGACTCGGTTTTCTCTGTTTCTTTTCCTGAGGGGAGGGAGAGGTCCCATAGACCATCTCTCAGTGGCCGTGGGCTACATTTCGTGGCCGTAGGCCATTTTGCCCATTTCGGAGCCCGGTTCCCGATTTTCGGAGCCGTCAGGCCGTGTGCCTCGGTTCGGGACCGTCTAACCATCTCCGATTTCTCCGATTTTTGGCATACATCTTATTTACTCCCTTTTGAGGGACACTGAGGTCTGAGAAACCCACTTCGTGGTCGAATGCCACTTTCGGTGCTTAACAGCCTATTTTCGGGACCCCGAACTGCGTGTTTTGGCCCCGAGCATTCGTTTTGCATCGGTTTTCGTTCATTTTTGGCAGGTACCTCTGTTTTATCACCAGGAAGGTCACTGAAGGGTGGGAGGCCAGCAATTGTCTCAGCAATCAGTTATGCTCCTCCGGCGCCCTCGACGCCCGTTTTTCTCACTTCCGAGCCAATGTTGACCACCCTAGGAGCATTTTCTTCAAGCCCAAACCACATATTTGTGTTGTACACACATGGGAGGACCCTAAAAGTCTATGGCCGGCCATTAATTCCATTTTTCACTTTTGAACCCCTCCTGAAAAGTGGCCTATTCTCTCTCCTGTTTTAGAGTTGCCAATTTTGAACCACAGGGTTGTGTTGAGGAGACATGGGAGGACCACCTTATGTGGTGGCCGGCCAGAAATTCAACTTTCCATTTTTGCCCTTGGCCGGCCGGCCACCTGTAACCCAAAAGCTGGCCGGCCTCTTCCTTACACCATGCTTTACCTCAGATGTGACCTTTGTTTCCCCCAAATTCTGTATCCGGGGGACTTTTTGGAGGGGAAACTTAGGGTGTTTCCCTCCCCTTTTCCCCTTGCTTACTCCCCCTTTTTGCTCCATAAACCAGCTGCCCAAGTCTTATTTTGGGGTTGGAAAAAAATTGCTTAAGGGTCTTGCATTGCCTCTCTCTCCATCTCTCATTTTCAGCTCCAAAATCCCTAAGCCTACCTCATTTCTTCATCACCACCAAGCACCACCACCACTACTCCATTTCCAGCAGTTTGGAGAGCTTTCCAGCAGCTAAGAGGCAACATTTCTCAGTCAAAAGGAAGCAAAAGTTTGGTCTTCAAGGGTAAGTCCATTTCCCCTCTTTGAGCTCATTTTTGCCCTATTTCTTAGCCCTATTTGCTTGCTGTTTTGAGCTCCGACCAACTAAAAGGTCATTTTTTTGAGCTATATTCCATGTTTGTTTAAGGGCTCAACCTTGTTTGAGCCCCCCATTTGGTACTTGCTTCAATACCTCTTTAAATACCATAATCTTGCATGGTATTTCTAGTCTATGTGTGATCTGTTTTTGAGCATGATATAAACTGTGAGTTGGCTTATTTTGAGCCCCTCTACAACATTTTAGAAGGCCTCAACACTTTTGGGGACCTCCATGTTGTACTTACCATTATACCCCTCTTTGGCCCCCACTTTTGCATGCTTTTTTAGGCTTATCTAGCTTCTGTTTTCGGCCATGATCAGAACTGAAAGTGACTATATTTTGACCTCCTTGGAATATTTCATTAAGGTTCTTTGGCCATTTGATGTATATTTGGTCTACTTCATGTTATACCCTCTTGTGGCCTTAATCTTGCATTGCATTTTGAGCATGTTTTCATACTGATTTGAGATTTGTCATATACTGTAAATGTTCATATTTTTAGCCCCTCTTCAGTGTTGTAGAAGGGTATTTTTCCATTTGGGCTTTGCATCTATCACTTGCTTCATGACCTCCCTTGCGGAGCCATTTTTGTATGCCATCTTAGCCCTACTTGTGATTGCTGTTTGGCCTTGTTTTGTACTGTAAAAATGTGATTTTTGGGGCTGCCTTGCTTCTTCCTTTTCATGTCATGTATCAATTATGCATGTACGGTATAGCTGTAGGCCATTTTATGCATTGAAATCCATGTTTCGGGATCATTTCATACATCGGGTATTATTTCGCCTCATTTCGGGGCTGTTTTGCCCCTCATTTTGCCACTGATTTTTGCATGTTTGCATATCATATTCCATGTCTTTGCTATGTCTCATTAGAGTGGCATTTCAGTGCCTGAGGGTCCGTTCTCGGTTTGCGTGCCCGCGGGCACGCACTTCGAGGTGTCTTGTTTTCATCTGATGGCCTCCTATGTGAGTGTGGCTGAGGCTCTCTCATGTTGGTGTAAGCCCATTATTGCATTGCGTATGCCATTTCATCCATAGCATTGTGTATGCCCGGTTGTATATTACCTCGTATAGCGTGTATGCCATTCCATGACATTGTGTATGTTAGGGTTGCATATTAGCTACATTTCATGCATATCATGCATATCGCATCGTGTTCGGGATAGGAGTTAGCCCGGGCACGGGAAACGAGGCACGTTTCGTACTCCGAGTGACGGAACGGGTCTCAATTCCCAAGTCACCGACACTCCGGATTATCCATGATGGAGTTAGGTTTTGTTGTAGCATTCATACGCATTCATCCTATATTGAGTTGTGCAATTCGACTCCTCGGCCATCATGCATCGATATGCGTGATTGGTGGCACGAGGATCGAGGCATGCATATATTTGTGAAATACATTGCTATGCCCCTTTCCTGCTCTCTGTTGCAGCAAAATAGAGAATCAGCAACTTTTCGGAGTCTGGCACGCATTTCGAGAAACATTGCAAAACAGAGGCTAATTGGGGCATCCCAGTGGATTTCCGCGCAAGGCAGCCCAAACTCGCAGCATTCATCAGAATCAAGGCACCCCTGGCTTGCATGCCAGTTTACAGTTTTTCTTAGTTAATTTGTTAATTAATTAGGGATTTGTATATTATTTGGACTGTACTATTCTTTTATTCGGGACTGTATATTTATTCGGACCCTCTGCGCGAGGGCATGATTGTAATAAGTGTGGGTGAGTGTGATGTATGTCTTCCAACCCCACGTCTTTCTTCCCTTTTATTTACCCGCTTATGATGGTTAGATATAGGGCATATTTCAATTAGCATACAGTATGACAGCATGTTTGCATCATTCATCTGTTTTGCACGCACCGGGCTCGGCGCATCATACAAACTGCATTTGTATTTCAATTCCAAATTGAATACGTGTTAGTTGTAGCATTCCATATGCCATGTTTAGAATAGCCGAGCCTGCTATAGTTGCATTTTGCATGTGTTGCATTAGGCATTTCTGTATAGTTAGGATCATGCATGATTTCTAATTAGCTTCTGTTTTGGCTTGGAGTACTCGGTGAGTTTTATGCTTTAGCATCCTTGCATGCGTGTGAGTGTTGCCATGAATAGCATGCTTACCATGAGGCTATGTGCTTATGTGATATAACTGCCTTGAATGCCTGTGGGTGAAGGTTGGGTTATTTGAATTGGGACAATGCATCGATGTTTGTTTTAAGCCCACTAGATAGTGGCAAAATCATGTTTTCTAAGCCCACCGAGGGTGGCAAATCCACGTCTTAGCCTACCTGCGGGTAGCACCATCAAACCATTTTCAAACAAACAAACATGAAAGTGTTTTGTTCCAATTCAGGCGACTCAGTCTATACTTGTATGCTGTGCGCATCACATAGTAACCTAGGCTAATAACCGGAATAAGAACTCACAATGTTTTCAAAATAAGATATCATGGTTAGTAGAGGCCGGTCTTTGACCGGGCGAGCGGGGGTGCTCACGAAGTGACCTTCCCCAATCGTACCCAAGTTCCCGAGCCGAGGCAACTTTGGTGATGACGGACACGTGGCCTTTGGCACCGAGTCAGGGTTTCCTAAATTTCCCATTTAAAAAAAATATTTAGGTGGCGACTCTGTATCTGGCGAAGCAGTCCATGTTTGGCACTTCTTTCAAAAAAATCTGTTTTCAAAACGATTTGCCGGATTTGGACTCTTTGGTTCAAGATTAAGAACCGTGACATTTGAGTCCTTCGAACTGTAGTGACCCAATATCGAACCAGAACGGGAGGGGGGACTCGCACCCTTTCCCCGGGATGCGTTCGGGGACGTCTACAGTTTCTGGCGACTCTGCTGGGGATTTAGAGAACTTGACTCGAACTCATGATATCTGGTTTTGACTACACTTGTGTGTTTCTTTGCATTGCATTTGCATTGGTGCGCCTAGGACACCGTGTTTGCCATATGCCATTCCCGAACGATTTGCCGGAGGCTTGTCTTGTCAAGGCATGACCATAAGGCTGATCGGCTCTGGGCTCTGACAGCATGGGAACACAAACCCCGGTTTTATCGGGGCACCCTTTTTGACCATTCGACCTAGTGCATATCGAAATCCATAGTGACCATTCCAAACTAGGACAGGTTGCTTACCCGATATAGGTTGTTTGAAATCGCTGCGTGCGTAGTGAAACCCTAGCTCCTGACAAAATAGGACAGGGAAACCCTACCCCAACATAGGGATGTTTGGCTCTCACTTATCTGTTATGTGCTTTTAGAGTGCGTCTCTACAGGAATGCATGTATCAGTTTGCAAGTTTGGGCATCGGGCCTGCGGGCACCAGTGTCGGTATTTTAGGAATCAGTTATTTGCGGGTATCAGATTCAGTTTTGAGGCAGAATTTGGGGCAGAATTCAGTAGAGGGCACAGTCATCCTGCTAGCCCGTATCTGTTTTGGTAAAATCAGGCTGAGATGCTGCATGTTTTCTCTTTTGCTAGGTAGTCCTGGAACCATAGCTTCAGAAGGCTCCGAAATCCCCCGGGTACATTGGACTAGTGCTGATAGACTTTGTTAGGTCAGAGATTCAATTCAAGGGCAACCAGTGTTCTTTCGCTGAGGCAAGGCAAAGAAGGGCCAGACAGGGCTCATTGGTTCATCTGATCCGACAGTCACCAGTCACTTCATCAGTAGACCCGTGATGGCACAGGGTTCGGAAGAATTTGTGGCCGTGATACAGCGCTAAATCAGGGAACTGCCATGCAGGCTGAGACCAGTATTGAAACGCAGCGCCCATCTGGGGCATCTGCCTTACATCCAGCTTTGGGACCCCAGCCGAACTTTGACCCGCTTCCGCCAGCTGAAGATTTGCAGGGTCCAAATCCTCGAGAAGGGTTAGCTCAAGCCCGAGTTTTCAGACCCTTGGTGCAGCCTAATGAGAGGCGTTATCCCCTTGATGCTAATGACCTCGATCTGACCGCAGTGAAAATTGCGAACCTTGAGAAGCAATTCAAAAAGGCACAGGGCCTTAACTCCATTCCCGACATTGAGGATGGGCACACCGAGTCTGCTGTACGGCTCCCAGACAGATTCAAAATGCCACATATTGACCGTTTCGACGGGTCTGGAGATCCTATGGTACATATCCGGCTTTTCTTGGATATCCTGAAGCCGATGGGTCTGACTAAGCCACAAAAACTCTCTTTGTATGGAAGAACCCTGTCGGGTGTAGCAGCCACTTGGTACGCTAAGTTGGAGGACAAAGTGAAGCAAAACTGGGAAGAATTGGCTGAGGCCTTTGTCGATCAGTATTCCTACAATACCCAAGTTGAAATGACCATCCAAGAGCTTGAAGCAACCCGCCAAAACCCAAAAGAGCCTTTTGTGAAATTTGTTGCGAGGTGGAGAGCAAAGGCAGCACAGATGACAGATCGCCGCCCTTCTGAGAGGGATCAAGTGCAGATGATGGTGCGGAACCTCGAGCATGATATGTTGCAAAATTGATAGTCGCTCCGCTATTCACTTTCAAAAGTTTGCATGAACTGGGGTTCAGGTCGAGAATGCGTTCAACAGCGGGATCATTCCCAGAACAAGTGAACCGACAAGGAGGGCGATTGCAAGGAGTACCAATGCCGGAAGTAGCACTATTCCCGAACCCACTGAAATCAATACAGTTGCCACAGCCAACCCTTTTGCCAATCCAAGCCTACAAACAGCCAACCCAGCCCAAGCCCAGGGCAGAACTTTCACCCCTCTCTATATGAGCCTGACTAGCGCACTAAAACTCCTGATGGAAAGAGGGCATCTCAAACCCCTCGATCCTCAACCTCTTCCCAACCCACTCCCAGCCAGACATAACCCCTCCAAGTACTGTATGTACCATCAGCAGCGCGGTCATGGCACCGACCGTTGCTACCGCCTTCGTCATGAGGTCCAAAATCTCATCGACAATCGGACGATAGCTCCACCTTCAGACCCCAATGACCAAACATCTCCTGCCTACCTCAATCTCATCCATATACTGCCATCTACCTATGACCCCAGCATATACATCACCCTGGCCCATCTACCCAAGCCTGAGGTGTTTATCCCAGAAAGCATGGACTTATGCATGATGGGTGCACCTGAACCCCAATCATCTCAAACCCGAGAACCCACTACTTCTGAGTTGATGGGAATGATAAAGATCTTCAGAGAACTGTGACGATCTGGCCTCCGGAACATTGGCTCCATCATCGACCACACCACATACTGGGAATTTCATGTCAAAAGGCCCCCAGTCTTGGGACGGGCTGCATTTGAGGAAGGCCAATCCCTTGGCAAAGTGGAGGCGAGTGAAAAGAAAAAGGCAGGGGCGGGCATGGATCCCCATGAACATCTTATGTTTGCTGTTGAGGCTTTGAAAGCCGAGGGACTGAACAAAGAGCAAGTCCTCGCAGTTGTTGCAAAAACTGTGGATGACACTTTCGCTACTCAAGTTGGGGGCAGTTTGAATCAAAGGAAAAAACCGAGAGAAGGGCCGTTATACCAGAGGCAATCCTATTAGCTCTAACCCTCCACTCGGAAGAGATCAGCAAACCAGGCCAGCACCTGCCAATCCCTTTGCTGGTGCGTCCAGCAAAAATCCACAAACCCAGAAGTACCAACCCCGAGGTCGGAGGGTCTTCCATGCCCTCTATATGCCTTTGTCCAAAGCTCTCCAAATCCTTGTTGGACAAGGCCATCTCAAACCCCTTGAGCCTCGACCTCTCCCGAACCCTCTTCTAGCTACGCATGATGCTATCCAGTACTGCGCATACCATCAGCAAACTGGGCATACTACCGACGACTGCTTCCGTCTTCGCCATGAAGTACAAGATTTATTTGACAACGGGGTCATCCTCCCGCCGAGCTCAGCAAAGTCTATCGGCACTGGGTCAGTGAACTTGGGGGATAATGTTATGTGAACGGGGGATGAACCACCTGCGGGCGGCGCTCGATTAACTCCAGACGTGGGAATGGCACGCACTGTTCTGAGCAATGTGCAAATACCTTTTTTTTGTGCTTTCTGACTTGGGTATTGGGTCAGTTTTGTTGGTTAGTTTTGAGTCTGTTTTTTTGTTTTGAGTCAGTCTCTTTTGTTTTGGGTCTGTCTTGTTGTATCGAGTCAGTCCTGTTGTATAGGAGTCGGGTGATTCCGGGGGTGTTACCTCGGGCGTCACCATTTTGTTTTGCGTTTGTCTTTTTGTTTTGTTTTGAGTCTGTTTCTGCCAGGAGCCAGTTATGCCAACAGATTTTGAATGAAACAGCAGTGATTTTCCATGCTCTCGCATTTGCTTCTGCCGTGTGCTAGTAGTGCCGGGATTTGAATGAAATGGCAGTGCATTCCACCTGCTCTCTTGTGCCTTGAAGTCATTGTAATGACCTAAGTTTTTCAAAACTTTTTGAACACTGTGGTAAAACAAAGAGGGAGGAATTCCTCGGGATTTGCAAAACTTTGATCAAACTGAGAGAAAGAGAGGCGTGCTAAGCCCTTAATGAATGAAATCATGCTTGTTAGTGTGAGTACTGAGAAGGACCCTGGCTTGATCCAGACTGGTTTCACACTATCTTCAGCGCGAGCGATTTGTCGCTTTCTTAAAAATTTTCAAAACAAAATGTTTTGCGCGGTCCTGAGAAGACCTGTGTGGAATCGCTCTTGAGATTGTGCAGCCTAGGATCGCTCTCAGCCTCGAGACTCGACCCCTTGCTTTCAAACCTTGGACCTTAATTCAGAATGTTCAACGGTCAACCACAATGTAAGGCCTGTGTGGCCAGATTTGAAGTAGCCCTCGAACAAGAGGCACCAAAGTCAGATCAAGAAGGTCAGACCTCATCAGAAGAAGCTTGCAAAGCTAGAACAGAGGTACCCCTCGAACTAGGGGCAAAAGATGTCAGATGTGCTCGAAGAGCCGAAGATGAATCCTCTTGCAAAACAACAGCCACTCTCTTGGATATGGATGGCTTCGAGATCCTAAAACCATTTGGCATGGACTTGTTACACTTTTACCCTTTGAGAGGCTCGCTGGGCCGAAAACCCGGAAGGGCGACCCAGGCAAAAGTTAGAGCAAGAAAAGAAGAAAAAGAGCAAAAAAAAGAAAAAAAGAAAGAAAAAAAAAAAAAAAAAAGAAGAAAAGAAAAAAAATGAAAAAGAAAGAAGAACAAAGCTCGTAAGGTTGAAAACCTGCAACGGGCGCCTTGGCAAAAGTTAGAGCCTAAAAAGGAGAGGTTAAATACCCGAGTGTACCTTAACCTCGAACTACGTGAGGCTTGATTCCCATCTTTGGGATACGTAGGCAACTTCATTCTGAAGTCCAGCCGTAAAACACTTCAAAATTCGACTGTGTCCATGTAATGGTTTTGATTATCTTTGCTTTCTCTGAATCCGAGAATTTGGTTGTGTTTGTCACTCTGAGGACTGACTACAATGCGTCGCGGTGCTATCCAAACAAGGGGCAACTTTCCGTTGCCAGGAAGCTTTCTTCAAGCAGGGGGCAATTTTCCTTCGGATCTGAAGTTGTGCATCTCAAGAGCGGGTTCCGTGCTCGTTGAGCAGTGGCCGTTTGCAAAAATAGTTTTTGAGAATTTTTAATGAGGTTGACTAATTTTCTCTCAAAAATTATTCCATTTTTCCAAAACTGGACCATTTCTTGGACCCCAAAAAGGGAAAATTTTCAGTGCTCACAACCTAACTTGCATGATTTTAAATCAGAAAATTGAACAAGCATGTTAATCTAACTCTCATTTTGGTCAAAATTGTCTTAGTAGAAAGCCAAAAACAAAAAAATGGTCGAAATGATGAACTAGGGGCACAGTTGAATAAGGTGTTCTGTCTTTTCCCCATTGCCACAATACTTGCCAAGAAGGGCACTCTACCTGCCAGAAAAGGGCACAACTGAAGTTAACAGCAAAAGGGCTGAAAGCTCTCTCACTCTCCGAGCAACGAGGTATCAAGCCAAGTGCGAAGCACGAACTGGAATGGATCAAGATATTCCACTCCCTCATCTGGACAGATCTGATCACGTCCAAACTCCCCAGCAGAGCATCGTCAACCGATGTCAGCTGCAGATTTGCTA
The DNA here is from genome assembly GCA_030407325.1 of Camellia japonica. Taxonomy (NCBI): domain Eukaryota; kingdom Viridiplantae; phylum Streptophyta; class Magnoliopsida; order Ericales; family Theaceae; genus Camellia; species Camellia japonica. Next base: position 152,502,098 of record JAPPVO010000016.1, read on the forward strand.
CACACCCAGTTGTAGCACAGCCCCTCTGTGGGAGAAACTCACTAGCTGCGTGCAGAAGAAGAAGAATCTAGCGGAATGCTAGGGGCAAGAGCCCACAACTTTTTTTTATCCATCAACCACCCAGGGGAGGGATTTAAAATGAGAGATTGAAGAATAGAGAAGTGTGCGCTGAGAGAAAAAGTGAGGAAAGGGCTTTTTCAGAAAAACAGAGATTGAGGGCTGAGTGATGTGAGAATCACAAATGAGAAAGGGTGGGAAACAATACCCGGAGAAACTGGCTCCTCGTGCACCGAGAGGTCTCTCGCCTTTGTAACACAGCTGAGTGTTGTGTTTGTGCGTTTTGTTTGTCTCGTTTCTTGTTTTAAGTCGTTTGAGTGTCAACAAATGTGTTTAGGTCATTTTACCTTGTTTTTCCTTTGTTGAGTTGTGTTTAGGTCGTTCTACCTTTGTTTTCCATTGTTGAGTCGTTTTGGCTGTGGTCAGTTGTAGGCTCAATACCCGGTTGAGAACCCTTTTCTCATTTCAATTTCAAAAATCGTTTTATGCTCAGAGTGCCGTGTCGTTCTCCACATTTGTGCAAAAAAAGATCAGTTCTTTCATAAAGCCGTAAGGTTCAACCCAGGTCATGTCAGAATAGTAAAACAAGGACCTATCTGAAGCTATTTAGGTTCCAAACTGCAAAACAAAAGAAAAGAGGGAAAATTTGGAGCATCTTAGCATGTTTCAACTTTAGCAAAATCCGAGACTGCATTCCAGGTGCACCTTCTCAGGCCTCGCTGTTTCTCTGGAGTATGAGTGTATCTCGACCCCAAGTGTAAGCCTGCTTCAAGTCAGAATGGCAGTCCAAGCAGCACCCGAGGGTTTCACATGCAGATGTTATCTCTCGCCAATATGAACATGGTGTGCCCTTTTTGAGCTGAGTGAGTTGCGAAGTCCTCTAAGAGGCAAATCAGAGGCACCAGAGTACATATTTGATGCTCCTCTATTGCATAGAATGTGAACTTTCATATACACTGTTGTTGCATGCGTGCCGCGCATCATTATGATTCATGCATAGAATATGCTTGCTTTCGATTCCGCATAGAATATGCTTTGCTTGTTTCATGCATAGAATATGCTTGCTTTCAATATTACATAGAATGTGCTTCCATACTTGCATAGAAAATGCTCGTATCTTTTGCATGGAAAATGTCCCCATACTTGCATAGAAGATGCATTTTATCGCACTTTCTTGTGCATTTTATCTCGCTCGCACTGTCTTGTGCACTTACACTTTGTATCTCACTAGCACTGTCTTGTGCATCTTGTGGTTGTATCTCACTCGCACTATCTTGTGCATTTCAAATCACTCGCGCTGTTTAGCATATCGCACTGTCTTGTGCATTTCAAATCACTCGCACTGTTTAGCGTATCGCACTGTTTTGTGCATTTCTAATCATTCACGCTATTTTGCGCACCACAATCGCACTGTTTTGTGCAGTTTATCATTCGCGCTATTTTGCGCACCTCTAGCGCATTGTTTTGTGCAGTTTACACTCGCGTTGTTTTGCGCATCGCACTGTTTTGTGCAGTTTATCACTCGCGCTGTTTGGCGCAGCGCACTGTTTTGTGTAGTTTACACTCGCGCTGTTTTACGCAACGCACTATTTTGTGCAGTTTATCACTCGCGCTGTTTTGCGCAGCGCACTGTTTTGTGCAGTTTACCCTCGCGCTGTTTGGCGCAGTGCACTGTTTTGTGCAGTTTATCACTCGCGTTGTTTCGCGTGGCACACTATTTTGTGCAGTTTATCACTCCCGCTGTTTTGCGCAGCGCACTGTTTTGTGCAGTTTACACTCGCGCTGTTTGGCGCATCGCACTGTTTTGTGCAGTTTATCACTCGCGCTGTTTCGCGTAGCGCACTATTTTGTGCAGTTTATCACTCCCGCTGTTTTGCGCAGCGCACTGTTTTGTGTAGTTTACACTCGCGCTGTTTGGCGCATCGCACTGTTTTGTGCAGTTTATCACTCGCGCTGTTTCGCGCAGCGCACTGTTTTGTGCAGTTTATCACTCGCGCTGTTTCGCGCAGCGCACTGTTTTGTGCAGTTTATCATTCGCGCTATCTTGCGCAGTTTGCATTCGCGCTATTTTGCGCTCGCACTGTTTTGTGCAGTTTATCATTCGCGCTATTTTGCGCACCTCAATCGCATTGTCCTGTGCTTTGCATATCACATCGCACTATCTTGTGCATTTCAAATCAACCGCGCTGTTTAGCGTATCGCACTATTTTGTGCATTGTGTCCTTCGCGCTATCTTGCGCGTCCCACCTGCACTTGTTAGTGCATTACATTTCACTCGCGCTATTTTGCGCGTCGCACTATTTTGTGCACATTACTTGCATTGTGCGTGCATTTTATCGTGCTATCTTGCGCACTTTACCTGTATCACACTGCTTTATGACATTCACCCGCCAGCACCGCGCGTGCCAAACTTTCGGAATCACATTGAATATATGTTGTTAGCATATTGTGCTTGTTGAATTTCTCTCTTTTGTAGGAACGATATTGTATGTACGGTTCATTTGAGGCTGGTGCGACCAGATGAATCGCGCAGGTATCGTATCTTCTCCGTGTGAGACGCGACGAGAATTGAATAATTCTCTGCATTCCTAACTGCATGAAATGTAGTTGTTGCTTTGCATTCTTGCTTAAAACTGTTGCAGCTATTTGCGAATACTTGCTTCATTATAGCTTGCTGCACTTGCATGATCATTAAGTTATATTTGGCTCCGTGCATATCATTTGCATTTCGCCCCCTACCTGCGGGCACACACCTCTTTTCATCTTGTATGATTGTCTAAGTCTTCGGCCTTGTCAAAAATGGGTCGTCTCTGGGCTTTGACATTTACTCCCGTCACTTGTGACTTCCGAGTTCTGTCAAAGAGGGGCAACTGTAGGCACCCCATTTTTGACCGACCTTAAGACTCAGACGTCACCGATTGAGCGCTCGGTGATGTTGCATATTGTGCTCGTTCAGAAGTCTCAGAGTCACGGCCGTGAGCCCTGCCTCTGGACTTCCGAACCCTTTTCTGTGCCTTGCCTCGGTTTGCGAACCAGACTCGGTTTTCTCTGTTTCTTTTCCTGAGAGGAGGGAGAGGTCCCGTAGACCATCTCTCAGTGGCCGTGGGCTACATTTCGTGGCCGTAGGCCATTTTGCCCATTTCGGAGCCCGGTTCCCGGTTTTCAGAGCCGTCAGGCCGTGTGCCTCGGTTCGGGACCGTCTAACCATCTCCGATTTCTCTGGTTTTTGGCATACATCTTATTTACTCCCTTTTGAGGGACACTGAGGTCTGAGAAACCCACTTCGTGGTCGAATGCTACTTTCAGTGCTTAACAGCCTATTTTCGGGACCCCGAACTGCGTGTTTTGGCCCCCGAGCATTCGTTTTGCATCGATTTTCGTCCATTTTTGGCAGGTACCTCTGTTTTATCACCAGGAAGGTCACTGAAGGGTGGGAGGCCAGCAATTGTCTCAGCAATCAGTTATGCTCCTCCGGCGCCCTCTGACGCCCGTTTTTCTCACTTCCGAGCTAATGTTGACCACCCTAGGAGCATTTTCTTCAAGCCCAAACCACATATTTGTGTTGTACACACATGGGAGGACCCTAAAAGTCTATGGCCGGCCATTAATTCCATTTTTCACTTTTGAACCCCTCCTAAAAGTGGCCTATTCTCTCTCCTGTTTTAGAGTTGCCAATTTTGAACCACAGGGTTGTGTTGAGGAGACATGGGAGGCCACCAATATGTGGTGGCCGGCCAGAAATTCAACTTTCCATTTTTGCCCTTGGCCGGCCGGCCACCTGTAACCCCAAAAGCTGGCCGGCCTTCTTCCTTACACCTGCTTTACCTCAGATGTGACCTTTGTTTCCCCCCAGATTCTGTATCCGGGGGGATAACTTTTGGAGGGAAATGTTAGGGTGTTTCCCTCCCCCTTTTCCCCTTGCTACTCCCCCCTTTTGGTCCATATAACCAGCTGCCCAAGTGTTATTTTGGGGTTGGAAAAAAATTGCTTAAGGGCTCTTGCATTGCCTCTCTCTCCATCTCTCATTTTCAAGCTCCAAAATCCCTAAGCCCTACCTCATTTCTTCATTACCACCAAGCACCACCACCACTACTCCATTTCCAGCAGTTTGGAGAGCTTTCCAGCAGCTAAGAGGCACCATTTCTCAAGTCAAAAGGAAGCAAAAGTTTGGTCTTCAAGGGTAAGTCCATCTCTCCCTCTTTTGAGCTCATTTTTGCCCTATTTCTTAGCCCTATTTGCTTGCTGTTTTGAGCTCCGACCAAAACTGAAAAGGTCATTTTTTTGAGCTATATTCCATGTTTGTTTAAGGGCTCAACCTTGTTTGAGCCCCCCATTTGGTACTTGCTTCAATACCTCTTTAAATACCATAATCTTGCATGGTATTTCTAGCCTATGTGTGATCTGTTTTTGAGCATGATATAAACTGTGAGTTGGCTTATTTTGAGCCCCTCTACAACATTGTAGAAGGGCTCAACACTGTTGGGGGCCTCCATGTTGTACTTACCATTATACCCCTCTTTGGCCCCCATTTTTGCATTCTTTTTTAGGCTTATCTAGCTTCTGTTTTCGACCATGATCAGAACTGAAAGTGACTATATTTTGACCTTATTGGAATATTTCATTAAGGGTATTTGGCCATTTGATGTATATTTGGTCTACTTCATGTTATACCCTCTTGTGGCCTTAATCTTGCATTGCATTTTGAGCATGTTTTCATACTGATTTGAGGTTTGTAATCTACTGTAAATGTTCATATTTTTAGCCCCTCTTCAGTGTTGTAGAAGGGTATTTTTCCATTTGGGCTTTGCATCTATCACTTGCTTCATGACCTCCCTTGCGGAGCCATTTTTGTATGCCATCTTAGACCTACTTGTGATTGCTGTTTGGCCTTGTTTTGTACTGTAAAAATGTGATTTTTGGGGCTGCCTTGCTTCTTCCTTTTCATGTCATGTATCAATTATGCATGTACGGTATAGCTGTAGGCCATTTTATGCATTGAAATCCATGTTTCGGGATCATTTCATACATCGGGTATTATTTCGCCTCATTTCGGGGCTGTTTTGCCCCTCATTTTGCCACTGATTTTTGCATGTTTGCATATCATATTCCATGTCTTTGCTATGTCTCATTAGAGTGGCATTTTAGTGCCTGAGGGTCCGTTCTCGGTTTGCGTGCCCGCGGGCACGCACTTCGAGGTGTCTTGTTTTCATCTGATGGCCTCCTATGTGAGTGTGGCTGAGGCTCTCTCATGTTGGTGTAAGCCCATTATTGCATTGCGTATGCCATTTCATCCGTAGCATTGTGTATGCCCGGTTGTATATTACCTCGTATAACGTGTATGCCATTCCATGACATTGTGTATGTTAGGGTTGCATATTAGCTACATTTCATGCATATCATGCATATCGCATCGTGTTCGGGATAGGAGTTAGCCCGGGCACAGGAAACGAGGCACGTTTCGTACTCCGAGAGACGGAACGGGTCTCAATTCCCAGGTCACCGACGCTCCGGATTATCCATGATGGAGTTAGGTTTTGTTGTAGCATTCATACGCATTCATCCCATATTGAGTTGTGCAATTTGACTCCTCGGCCATCATACATCGATATGCGTGATTGGTGGCACGAGGATCGAGGCATGTATATATTTGTGAAATACATTGCTATGCCCCTTTCCTGCTCTCTGTTGCAGCAAAATAGAGAATCAGCAACTTTTCGGAGTCTGGCACGCATTTCGAGAAACATTGCAAAACAGAGGCTAATCGGGGCATCCCAGTGGATTTCCGCGCAAGGCAGCCCAAACTTGCAGCATTCATCAGAATCAAGGCACCCCCTGGCTTGCATGCCAGTTTACAGTTTTTCTTAGTTAATTTGTTAATTAATTAGGGATTTGTATATTATTTGGACTGTACTATTCTTTTATTCGGGACTGTATATTTATTCGGACCCTCTGCGCGAGGGCATGATTGTAATAAGTGTGGGTGAGTGTGATGTATGTCTTCCAACCCCACGTCTTTCTTCCCTTTTATTTACCCGCTTACGATGGTTAGATATAGGGCATATTTCAATTAGCATACAGTATGACAGCATGTTTGCATCATTCATCTGTTTTGCACGCACCGGGCTCGGCGTATCATACAAACTGCATTTGTATTTCAAATTCCAAATTGAATACGTGTTAGTTGTAGCATTCCACATACCATGTTTAGAATAGCCGAGCCTGCTATAGTTGCATTTTTGCATGTGTTGCATTAGGCATTTCTGTATAGTTAGGATCATGCATGATTTCTAATTAGCTTCTGTTTTGGCCTGGAGTACTCGGTGAGTTTTATGCTTTAGCATCCTTGCATGCGTGTGAGTGTTGCCATGAATAGTATGCTTACCATGAAGCTATATGCTTATGTGATATAACTGCCTTGAATGCCTGTGGGTGAAGGTTGGGTTATTTGAATTGGGACAATGCATCGATTGTTTGTTTTAAGCCCACTAGATAGTGGCAAAATCATGTTTTCTAAGCCCACCCGAGGGTGGCAAATCCATGTCTTAGCCTACCTGCGGGTAGCACCATCAAACCATTTTCAAACAAACAAACATGAAGTGTTTTGTTCCAATTCAGGCGACTCAGTCTATACTTGTATGCTGTGCGCATCACATAGTAATCTAGGCTAATAACCGAAACAAGAACTCACAATGTTTTCAAAATAAGATATCATGGTTAGTAGAGGCCGGTCTTTGACCGGGCGAGCGGGGGTGCTCACGAAGTGACCTTCCCCAATCGTACCCAAGTTCCCGAGCCGAGGCAACTTTGGTGATGACGGGCACGTGGCCTTTGGCACCGAGTCAGGGTTTCCTAAATTTCCCATTTAAGAAAAAAAACATTTAGGTGGCGACTTTGTATCTGGCGAAGCAGTCCATGTTTGGCACTTCTTTCAAAAAAATCTGTTTTCAAAACGATTTGCCAGATTTGGACTCTTTGGTTCAAGATTAAGAACCGTGACATTTGAGTCCTTCGAACTGTAGTGACCCAATATCGAACCAGAACGCGGGGGGGGGGGGGGGGGGGAGGGGGGACTCGCACTCCCTTTCCCCGGGATGCGTTCGGGGACGTCTACAGTGAGTCATGGCACTTCTACACAATAGTGCAACATAGTCAATTCCATGTATCACAACACTAACAACTAGTTTAATATAATCTTTAAGTGAGGAGTGCATTTAAAAGGTCCAATAATGTTTTTTTTATCAAAAACTATTTATGTTATCATTCATTTATTCTCATATATGTACGTACACCATTCATAACATGAAACATATCATAAACATAGTTAATAAGATCTCAATGTGTCAAATAACACAATCAATCATAAACAACTGTTATGGATTCCATTCAAGACCCATTCAACTGACAAGTTTCTTAATTGTCTTTACGAGTAATCCCTTCATCAATAGATTTGCACTTAAAAGTCATGTACTAATGTGTTTTATTGACACTTTCTGTTTATGAAATTCTTCTTTAACAATAAAGTATTTCAATTCTATGTATTTAGCCTTATTAGAATACTTGTCATTCTAAGAAAATAAAACAATTGCGAAATTATCACAATAAATTCTTAACGACTTGGCAACAAAAGTCGATAATCCCAAATCCTGAAATAAAGTTTCATAATAACAATTCATGAATTGTGGTCTCAAAGCATAACACAAATTCAACTTTCATAGGAGATATTTATTATAGTTGATTTCACACTTTTCATGATATTTCTTCTCCACATAATGAGAATAAATAATCAAAAGTGAACTTTCTACTATCAATGCATCCTTCAAAGTCTGAATCTAAGTAACCAATCAATTCAAGATTATTAGACCTTATAAATATGAGCAAGTAATCTTTTATTCCTTATGATTAACTTATTACTTCCTTATTTGAGTATTAAGTTTCTTACAATAAATGTATAAAGAATCGTTTCCAATTCCAATTGATCTTATAAGATTGGATTTATTTCCTTTCAGAACATGGATAACTTTATGTGAATATTCTTTTATTCTGAATCTTTATAGAACTTTTAATATATACATTTTGAGACAATCTCAACAATTCACGTGATTTATTCAAAAATATTTTAATTTCTATCACATAAGTTGTCTTACTAATATATTTCATTTCAAAGTTCTTAAAGAGAAATTTCTTAACTCGTGCTATAAATCACATACGTTATTGACAAGCAAAATATCATCAACATACAAAATTATAAATATAAACTTGCTCCCACTAATCTTTGGATATGTATACTAATAAAAAAATGTTTTCTTTAAATCCAAAGGAAAAATAGTATCATAAAACTTAAGATAGAATTTTTAGAAAGCTTGTTTAAGTCCACAAATTGATTTCTTAAGTTTGCAAGTCACGTTTTCATTTTTCTCAACAGAGAAACCTTTGAGTTGATCTACACAAAATTTTTCATCTAAACTTTCTTTTAGAAAATTAATTTTCACATACATTTACTGCAACTCAATATCATTATGAGTTACTAATGCCATAATGATTCTAAATTAGCCCTTTAAGATATATGTAAAAAAGGAATATCTCATTGTAATCAATGTCTACTTTCTGAATAAAATCTTTGATCATATATCTAGCATTATATTATTTTATATTGCCCTTAGAATAATAAATATTTTTGTATCCTTAGGCAATTCAATGAAATCCCAAATTTCATTCTAGTCCATTAATTTCAACTCATCATTCATGACATCAATTCATGTAGTATAATCAATACTTTCTATGGTTTGTGTCAACAAAACCGAGTCTTTATTTATTCCAATATTATAATAAATTGTTATAGATATATCATATCATCATTTGAAATGACAAATCTTTTTATCTTATTAGATCTTTTTAATATTATTTCTTGTGGTTCTTTTACAACTTTTCATTGGTGATAATTACATTATGGAGTAATTGATTATTCATTTGTTATTCTAAGACATTAAGTTGTTTAACAACTACAAGAACGACATTTTCCTTCAAATTATGGGTAATGATACTTGTACCCAAACTTATTGAATAATCACATTTCAAAATTTATCACTCCCACTGATTTCACCATTTTTATTAAATTTGATATTATCGGTTTCTGCAGTTCTTGTACTATGGCCAAGATAGTAAAACTAATACCTTTTGAATTTTCAAGATAATCAACAAAATAACCACTGATTATTCTAAAATTCAATTTATTTTTATATGGATCAATAATTCTAATTTTATAGACAATCCCAAACATGCAAGTGTTTTAAGTTCGGTTTCCTTCATGTTCATAGTTCAAAGTGAGTGTTTGGAACTGTCTTACTAGAAACCCGATTCTATAAGAAAACAATAGATCATAACGACATGCATCCACAACGTTATGGGTATTTAGAAATTATTTAACATACTCTTAGTCATATTCATTAGAGTATAATAATGTTTCTCAGCTACATCATTCTGCTGAGGCATTATGCCTTTCATAGAGTTTAACAAATAGACTTGTGCTTTGCACTATCTTTATATTTTTCACATTTTGTTTAATTGACTTTTTTTCCTTAATAATGTACATTTCAATGATGTCTATTTACTAGAGATCTCTTATGCAATAAATAAACAAAATCATAAAGTGAAAATTCATTTATAAAAGTGATAAAATAACTTTATTTATCAAATAAGAAGTGTCAAAAGGACACATTAATGCCTATTTGGGTAATATAAAAAAAGCCTTGTATATGTTATGGCAGTTTGCTAAATATAGTTGGATTGCTTTTCTTTAATGCAACCCACACTCCCATTAAAAGTAATAAAATCTAAATTCAAAAGAATCTCATCTTTACTAGTCTTTATAACTCTTTTTCAAAAAAAATAGTACAATCTTTTATGCCACAAGTTTGAGGAGTTTTCATTTATCAAACTATATTTAGGACTAACATAATGATGCAAGATAAATTAATTTTTTTGAGAAATCATTAAATTTTAATTTATACAAACCATCATAAATAATACCGAAATTAACAAAAGAGGCATTTTCAATAAATTAAAATTTTATTCTAAATTTTAAAAATAACCATCAAGGTTAATTAAGTTTAGACAAATCAATAAATAATTTTTTTTTTCAAAATTAGAATGAACATAAAATTTTTAAATAAAGTCTAAATAATGATCAATGCAAAAAATAAACGATAAAACCCAATAATTTCAATTGGAGTTTTAACATAATTAGTTTGAAAACAATCTTACACCATATTAAAAACATGAGGAGCCATTTTCTTTCTTATGAGATTGAAAATCTTAAGCAGACTCATTTTTTTTATGTGGCTATTTCTTTATGTCATTTTCTAAGCATTCTCCCTTTTTTCGGCTCCTTAAATTACAAGATTAATAAATGAATCTCAATTACTTAAGTTTTGTCTCTTCTTAAATAAACATATTAGTCAATTTGTTAACTTTCTACTTACTATTCATAAAATTATAGTTAATATAAATGACCTATACTGAAGAGATAAATAATTCAAAATAAATTGTACGAAAATAAACTCATTCATAAATAATCTTAAATTCTTTAATTGAAGAGTCAAATTAGACAATTCAATGACATGCTCATGTATCTTATGCATACCATCAAACTTTATGTTGGTAAGCTTAATCATAGGTGTCCTAGCAAAAAACTTATTAATTGTTCGGAAACGTTCTTTTACATTATTTAGCATTATCAATTTAAGAAATTTAAAAACTTAATATTTACTATAGTCATTTACATAAAAATATAAACTTTATTTGTTCAATCCTTTTATACTATATGAAAAGTCTTTTTTTTCTTTTATACCGTTTCAATAATAATAGCAGTAAATTTCTCAAATAGTAATGCTAAATCAAAATCCAGAACATCGAGATGAAACTGAACTTATTCTATTCATTTTGAGAAATCTTTTTCATTTAAAATCGAAACAAAGTATATAAATATAGTGAAATAAAACTTTAATCAATAATTCATGCTTATTACATTAATGCTAAGAGTAACCAATAATTGACAATTAGTCAAGATAAACACATGTTTAAACAATTACAAATAGTATCACCGTGATCTACCTTTGAGATAATCTAATGACATACTATTTAACAATTATGGTGATTTCCTTTCACCAATAGGACTAGTTGATAAAATATTCATAATTGAGTAGGTCTGTTACCTTTGGGTATTTATTCCAATATCAATTATAAATACATATCAACTATCCTATTCCAATTCAACAATTACTTAGAAGTGGTGCACCTCTAGGCCAACCTAATATTTTTGTAATTAAAGAATTGCGATTTGCAAAGCGATTTTTTTTTTTTAAATATTTGGGAAGTGTATTGAATTTCAATTATTTGATTTGATATCTATGTGTCATTTTGATTGGGTCACTTTGACAACTACCAATCGTATCATGATTTACATTTAAATCAAAATAAAAAAAAAACTTTGCATAGACATTATGGAATAAATAATAATTTATTCACAATTATTCATCATCATAATCATAATACATATTACTAAATCATAAGAATAATATTAAGACAACAAATATTAATACAATTCATATTCTATGTCACATAATATACTTTTGTACCTTATCAAACCACCCACAAAAATCAAACTTATACATAATGGTGGTAATAATATCATACTGAAATAATTTTTTAGAGGTTACAATTAAACCCTTAAATAGCAATATGTTTGGTACTATAAAGATCACAATAAAATTTCAATATGTTTTCTCATACTAAAATTTAATAACACAATTTAACAAAATATGAATAATAATCATCATCATGATTAGTGAATTTACAAGTTAACAATTCATTGCTACTATGCCATATCCTAAAATTCAAAAGCATATATAACAAATAAATTTTATACATAAAATAAGAGTGCGTCTATTGAGACTTTGAAAAGACACACGCTCAACATATTAATATAAAATTTCATTCTGATCATCTCATACCACTATTGGTCTATTACTTAGATAATCATCAATCATGACAAAGGAATTTATAATACAATTGTAGTAACGAAAATTTTAGCAATAATTTATATATGCAAGACAAATGCAAGCAATACGCAATTTAACATACTATTGGGTTTTGAACCAAATTTTGCAATTAATAAAATTCAAGTAATTTTGTTTAATAAAAAAAACATGATAATTCATGAACACAGGTTTTGATACCATATGTAAATAATTTTATGGTATAATCTAAAATCGTGAATTATCATGATTTTCACAAATAATAATATAATGCGGAAAATAAATAACATACCCGGATCAATTATTCGAAATGTTCGAGTGATCCAAAATTGATTGAACATAAACCTAATAATAATATTAGTGGGAAAATATTTCTCTCTCCTAACCCTCTTTAGAATACGTTATATTCAGAATAATTGATAAGTGATCTAAATATACTTTTATAGGTAGAGAGAGGACCAATTTTCTAATATAATTATAACTTCACTGGCCTATCAAAATAGAAAATTGGAAAACTACTCTATCTATTGACCAATCAGATAATAACTTTTATTCAAAATATGAAATTATAATCTTATTAAATTTATAATTTATATTATCATATCATATAAGTTACTATAATGACTAAATAATTAAATTTAGTCTTACAAGAAAATTAATTGATATTTTAAGTCGCCGTTTGACATTGATTTTTTTAGTTGAGTTTTTTGAGTTGGACTTTTTTAGTTTGGGACTAAAAAGTTCGTTTGGTTTGGCTTTTTAAGCTATTTTGACTTTTTTGATAAAAAAATAAAATAATTATAATTTAAATATGATATTTTACCTTATTAATTTATTTAATTTATCTTATTTTTTTAATTTTTTAACCTAACTAAATTAGTCAAAGTAAGACTAAGGGTTGGTTTGGGATGTTATAAAAAAATACACTTTTTGATTTATTGGCTTATATGGGTTGGGTTTGAGTTGAGTTTGATGTAATGTGTTAGAGAAGTGATGTGATTCAAATAAGATGATGTGACTTAGGCCCCGTTTGTCAAGTGGGTTGGGGCTAAAATAGCCACAAAAAACAAAACAGGCTATTTTAGCCCCAAAAAAACAAAACATCACATCCAACCTATAATCATTACACTCTTCTCTCACAAAAAAACTCAAAAAAACCAAAAAGCCAAAAAGCCCTTCCCAAACCAAGCTTTTAAGCCCAGACTAAAATAGTCAAAAAAGCCAAAAAGCTAAAAAGTCAACCCACTTCCCAAACTTACCCTTAAATAGAATAGTAATTTTTTAACTTTTTATATTATTTAAATCATGCCAAACTTGCCCTAAAAGATGCTCTTCTGCTGCTGGCGTGGTAAGAACAAGGACAATATCCATAAAATGACGAAGAAATGTTTGGGATTCGTAAAGCAGTAGGTGGCTAGCACATTGGTAATCGTAAATATATAAACTTTATGGATAATATTATATGTATTAATTAATATATTAATAAATAATATAACATAATTTTAAAAGTTTGAAGTATTTATAATTTGTATTATAAGTAAAATTAATAATAATAATATAATATTAATTAATATACTAATATATATATTAATTGATGCAAGTAATACCATATATATTTTATACTTTATCACTAATTAGTGTGTTTGGTTTGAATTTTTTGAATTAAATTTTTTGAAAACTCAGTTTTTGGTTTTCGTGTTTTTTTATTTTTAGTGAATATTTTTAATATTTTTAACATTATTTTTATTTTTTTAGATGCGCCTTACTTAGATGTATCTAAAAAGTAAAAAATTTGTAAAAAAAATATTTTAAAATTTTAATAAATACATAAAAATATAAAAAAATGTACTGAATTATCGTAATTTTTTTTTATATTTTTGGTATTTAGTGAATTTTTAAAAGGTTTTTTTTCACAAATTTTTTACTTTTTAAATATATTTATGTTAGGTATATCTAAAAAGTAAAAAAAAATTGATTAAAATATTTAAAAAATTCAATAAAAATAAAAAAATACGAAAAATAAAAAAATAAAATTTTCTGAAAAATATTTTTGAAAAAACACAACCAAACAAGCTGAATAGTTTTTGAAAAATGAGAAAGAAATGAATGCTAGAATATGGAGGACAACTGCGAGTGCGAACATCAACCCAATCATGGGCTCTGACACCCTCATCAGAACCCCAAGTAAAGAGTAGCTGTCAAACATTGAGTTTTCATGCAGATATTCACTACCCTACCATACGTAAAACTATCATAGTTTTGAGACATGACAATTTTGGAAAGCGTTAAAAAAAAATAAAAAAATAAAAGTCATTTTTTAATTTATTTTAAATCATATTTTTTATATATTTTTTTAATAAAAATAAAAAAATTAATTTTTAACCATCTTTTTAAGATAGGTTATAATCAAGTAATATTTGAAGGATGATAATTTGTGATTTTTTTTTTGATCAAATGAAAATAATGAAAGATTTAATACAATGGTAGTTTAAGATTTTTTGAAATTTTAAGCTAAATAAAATGAGACATTCACAATAAGAATTTTTTTAAAATTCTTTTGGAGACCTTAGACTATATGATAAGTAGCTTAATAGTTGAATTACTTTTGGCTTAACATTTGGTGATTAATGGGGCAGAGACAAATCATATCCTTAGATCACCTAATATTTTTTAGAAAAATTTACCCATAAGTCTTAGTTTTTGAAACGTTGAACCATTTAGTCCTAAAAGTTTTCTTATGCTCCATTTAGTCCCATTTTTACATCAGCATGATGTAAATGATCTGATGTTTCATTCTATAATTTCAAAATTTATTGAAATCTGATGAATATTAGATGTTTTTCATCATATATTTTCAAACATTATTGAAATTTGATGAACATTAGATGTTTGAAATCTAATGTTTGTAACATGACTCTGATGTTATTAACATTGTATCTGATGTTATTAACATTGTAATGGACCTTTCAGTCTATAAGAAAATTTTTAGGACTAAACAGTGCATAAGTTATTAATTTGGGATTTATTGGTGCATCCCCCTATTTTTTTTCCACTACTATATTTTGATGGAAATATTATATATTGAGTTTTTCTTAATTTTAAATCTACAGTTGAGAAGTTCATGGAACATATTATGAATCTTGTTTTAATGATCTAAATCGTTTATTTCATAAAATTTTCAATATATATCATCCATTGAAAAAATTCTATCAATCCAATAATTATAATATTTCATTTTGTAATGTTTGTCTCTAAAAAATAGATAATAAATATATTTTTGAAAATAGATCATTCTTTTTTTTTATAGACAAATATAATAAAACAAAAATATTATAATTATCAAATTGAAATAATTTTTTTCATGAATGATATATATGAAATACCTTATAAAATGAACAGTTTGAATTATCAAAATAAAATTATAATGAACTCCATAGACCTCTCAATTTTTCTTAAGTTTACAAACTAACCCTAAAATTACTATGGGTTATGTTAATGACAGGCTTTAAAGCTGTCAATAAAAAATAGATAAAGACAATATATTTAAAATTTCAATACACATTTTATGTATTATTAATATTTTTTATAAATTTTAATATATATTTTACATATATATATAGATATATATATATATATTAAGATTAATGACAATAGTAAGAGTTATTTTAAATTTTCGTATTATTGTTATGCGACAGATAATAATAGGACCTCTTCCTCGGAAATTGTTCATCCTGCAATTACTGTACCAACTGGTCCCAATTGTCACTCCCTCGACCATTGGAGTTGGAATTCCCATCCATGGGCCGCAAAATACCACCTCTCAGTTAACCACACAAAAAATATTTCTATACAAATAAATAAATATTTTGTATAAATTATTTTAAATGTGACGTATGCCTGTTTAACCTACAGTGGTGCTACATACCACTAAAAAGACATCACTAAGCCAGCTCTACTGAGCTAGCAGTGTTGAAAATTAAAAAAAAAAAAAAAAAGAGTAAAACATCACATCAATTAGGGCTACAGTATTTTTAGAGCTCTTAAACAATTTTCGTTTAACCTATCCTTTAAATTCACTAGTTTAAATTTTTTATTATTATCTAAATTGTTTATAATTTTTTTATTTTTAAAATTTGTGTCAAATTATTTAGTGTAATTTATATTTATAATTTACTAGTATTACACTTGTACTATGCACAATATCACCACATAACTAAAAAATAATATTAATATTAAATAATAATTAAAAAATATTTTAAAATATAGAGATAAAAGAGATTTAAAATCAAACAACTTCTAATTATTTTCATAATATTTACGGTTATTATTATTTTAGTCTTGTCATCAATGGTTTCTGTTACATATTAAAAACAAAAATGTATTAACATAAAGGCAAAAAATATAATAAATTATAAAAATTACATTTACGATAAAACACATTATGAAACTGTGTAATTGTAACTTATCTTATGTTCATCCAATAATATAGCAAATTAAATGTGTCAATTAACTTTTATCCTTTATTTTCTTTGTGAAACTCAATAAAAATGGCTAACATTAAAATTAATTTACAGAATAAAATAGCAAAGAGAATAAAGGAAATAGTTGATTTCTCAATCACCCCTCAAATTAATTTTCACCTTGTTAAGCATAACTGTAAGATCTCCTCTCAAATAGATCAATTATAGTTAAGTTAACCATTAAAAATAAAAATTAAAGTTCAAACTTGAGACTAATATTTTCCTAATTTTAAAATTAATATATATTTAATTTTCATATTATAAAAAATTAATTATACCAATATTTCTTCAACCATTTACGAATATCAACTTATCTTATAAAGTAACTTTTCTTGATGTAGACCCACTAAAACAACCATCATTGTTTGAATTATATGCCACTTTTAAAATTAATTTATTAAATAAAAAAATATATATATTTACATATAAAATAATGTAAATGAGTTAGCCCACAAACTTAGGTCAAGTTTGGCATCTACTAAATAATATAAAAAGTCAAAAAGTCACTATCCTATTTAAGTCACATCATCTTATTTAAATCATATCACCTCTCTAATACATCACATCAAACCCAACCCATATAAGCCAATAAGTCAAAAAGTACACTTTTTGGGATGTTCTAAAAAAGTGCACTTTTTGACTTATTGGCTTATATGAATCGGGTTTAAGTTGGGTTTGATGTGATGTATTAGAGAGGTGATGTGATTTAAATAAGATGATATGACTTAAATAGGATAGTGACTTTTTGTATTATTTAATTTATGCCAAACTAATCACTTTTTTGGCTTTTCTAATTGAACTATTTTGGAGTTTAAAGCCTAGCCTATTGATAAAAACTATAGTGTTGGCTTGATTTTTTATTTTGTTTTGGACCAACTACTGATAACATTAGATTATGAAGTTTATTATGATTTATTTTGAGGATAGTTTTCCCACTTCATATGTAAAATTTTAAACTGAGTAATATTATGTGATCATATTTTGATATCATATACTGTAACACCTCATATTATTCAGTAGGCACCGCATGACGCATGTAATTATTATCTTTATAGCACTGTATCAGACACTACCAAATATGATTACCATAGCATTACTAAATTTCATATTTTAAATTTTAAATACTCCAAAATTTCAAATTTTAATAACATGTGGGTTAATTATGAATAAAATTTTGTTTTGGACTTTTCATTTAAAAGATTTAAAATTAGATGTATAACTTGATATGCCAGTAGTTTTATGCCAAATATATTTATTAACTTTGAAAAAAAATTAAATTTTTTTTGTAAGATTTAAAAAAAAAATTAAATGCAAAATTTGAACAAAAATATAGAACTCTGCATAATAAATTTTAAAAATTAACATTAATAGGTTATGATTAGTATGTATCGTATGGATTCATGCTTACTATTATACTATAAACAAATTAAATTTGGTGAAGTAGTGTTCCATTGTTATTATAGTTTAACAATTTGAAAGGTGAAATATATTACCATAATAATTAAAAATATCAATAACAAAATTAAAATGAAACAACCAATGAATTTATGACACATGTATTTTTGTATTTTATTATTTAAAAATATTTAAAATTTTGGATTAAAAGTTTTAAATTTATTGACCCAATAATATCTTTATGAAAAATAATATATAAGCTCACTTTCTAGATTCATTTTCTAGACATAATGTTGTGTAAGTGAGATGATTGGTAAATGATTAGAAAAGATAGGAGAGAGAGTTGTCTTATATATTCTAATTGGTTGCCACATCATTGAGTTTGAAAAGTGTATCTAATTTTTAGGTTTAGATAGCAATGCTCTATTTTTATATAATAGTATAGATAGAAATATAGATTTAATACCATAACTACATTAAAACTAAAAATAGTAATTACATCATTGCATATTTTGAAATCACAAAATTTAAGGAAATGATAATAATCTATTATTGACAATAATTAAGAGGATTTAAAAATTAACTTAATTTATGTAAATTAGATTTTAGACTAATCACAAAATGATATGTGTATTTTAAGTATTAAAAAATTCAAAAATAAGAAAATTAGATTGAGATTTCTAACCTCAGAGAGGCCACAAAGCTTCTACTTATATATATAATTAGGTAAAAATAATTTAAACCTATGTTTGGTTTTGGCTTTTTGGCTAAAAAAACATTAAAGACAAAATTGGCTACGTAAGTCAATAAGATAAGATGTCACATCCAAACCATAATCATTACACATTTTCTCTCACAAAAGTCAAAAAAATCAAAAATAAAAACCAAATGAGGCTAAAAAAGTCAGGCTAAAATAGTCAAATAGTCAAAAAGTCAGGCTATTTTAGCTCTTCCCAAACGAAGGCTAAATAAGTTGATTTTCAGAAGTTGGTAGGTGATTTTAGTTTCTGTTTTTAAATTATCAACTTTTAATCTTAAATAAGTTACACCAAGCAACACCAATGTCAATCCTCATACATACATAACTCATATGATTTATCATATATTTTGAGACAGGACTAGACTGTGTTGGTCTTAAAACACTTTTGTTTTTTAGAGCAATGCTACATCTATTTTTTTCTCTACTAAACTTTTTCCAATGATGTGGCAAATAATACCAACCAATCAACTCTTTTCAAATTGTTTGCCACATCATTTGGGAGAGTTTGGGGCATGAAACATTTTTCTTTTCTTTTTTTTTTTTTTAAAAAAAAAAACTTAAATCCCAATCCCAATCTCAACCCCAATTCATCTAATAATTAAATCTACAAAATTTGTTCAATCTGACCTATGAAATTGAACTACAACTTCAAACCAAATTTGAGTTTAGGCGGGCTCATCGGCCCATTAGGTCCATATACACTTTATGTATTTATCATGTCTAGTAAATTCTTTTTTTTTCTTTGTTCTTTTTTTAATTTTTTCCAAATATCTTACATTTGATTGGACCAACTTTGTTATAAATAGTACTTGTTCAAATTATTTTCATCATTCATGATACTATAAACTTAATCTCATCGCAACCAAACATATATATAATATTGTCATCTCACTACAAGAAAAAATACCTTTGGCGACTAAATTTTTAGTCGCCAAAAGTCGACTTTTCACTTTCCCCAACTAAATATTTTAGTCGCCGATTTTGTCGCGAATAGATGGTCGGCGGAGGTATTAGCGACTAGT
Source organism: Camellia japonica (assembly GCA_030407325.1). Lineage (NCBI taxonomy): Eukaryota > Viridiplantae > Streptophyta > Magnoliopsida > Ericales > Theaceae > Camellia > Camellia japonica. The sequence goes on from JAPPVO010000016.1 coordinate 152,521,884, forward strand.
CGGCAAAGTTTTAGTCTTCAGCGACCAAAGCATCTGTCACCAATAGTCAATTACATTTTTGAAAATTATACATTTAGCGAGTAATCTTTTAGTCGCCAATAGTGAATTATTTTTTTTTTATTTATACATTTGCCGACTAAGCTTTTGGTCGCCAATAGTCAGTCTTTTGACGACCACTGTTTTTAGTCGCCAAAAGCATATTTCAGAAAAAAAATTTTTTACCCTCTGTTGTTCCCAAGATTTGAACCACCGACCCATCCCACATTCCAAACCTTTACCAACACACTCTCCCTACTATGCCACTACAACATCACATGAATATAAATGCAATATATATTATTTATATATTACTTTGACCGGTATTAATACAAAACTATATATATAAAAATAATTATTTTTATTCAATATAATTTATGTAAAAAATAAATTATTTACTAAAAAAAATTAGATCCATTTTGGCGGCTAAATCTATTTTTTAGTCGTCAATTGTATAGTTTTGGCTACTAATTAGTTTTTAGTCGCTAAAAAAATTCATTCCAGCCTAAAAATAACCAGTTTTGGCGACTAAACCTGTTTTTAGTCGCCAATTGATTGTTTTTAGCTACTAATTTTTTTTTAGTAGCCAAAAAGCTTCACTTTCAGCGACCAAAGTCACCAAAACACGTAGAATCGGCGACCAACCTGTTTTTTAGTCGCCAAAACCTATACTTTTGGCTACAAAATTATTTTAGTCGCCAAAAACTGTCACTTTTGGCTACTAAAAAACCTTTAGTCGCTGAAACCCCTATATTCGGCGACTAAACTGACTTTTAGTCGCTAAAACCCTTATATTCGGCGACTAAACTCTTTTAGTCGGCAAAAGTGATCAATTTTGGTGACTAATTCCATTTTAGTCGCCAATTCTACTACTTTCAGCGACGAAAACTCTAATTTTAATCGCGAAATCTGCTTTTTGTTGTAGTGTCTTATATATATAATATTTACAAAAATATATATGAGAACCACAATAATACTCATCTCCTTTATGTAGCTAATAGTAATCACCATATCAAACAAAAGTGCCATATGAAAGCAGAGAATAAAGAGTTTTGTTTTGTCATTCTTTCAAATATTTCTTATGAAAAAAAATAATCAAAAAATATTTTCTTGATAAATTACTTTTTGTGTTTAGTGGTGTTTCGAGGTGGTAGGATGAAGGTAGGGATAGAGGTGGTGGCATGGTGGTGCGGTGGTGGTGGTGGTGGTAGTTGTGGTGATAGTAGTGTGGTGGTAGAGGTGAGAACGATAGTGGTAGTGTGGTGACATTAGGCCTCGTTTGGCAAGTGTCCCTTTTAGTCAAAAAGTCAAAAAGTTACTAAGACCAAGTTTGGCAAGTTGCCAAAAAAGTCAAAAAGTTAAAAAGTTACTCAAAAAGTTAAAAAGTTATCACTATTCAGCAAAAGTCAAAAATTACGGCTGCACAACTCCCAATCCTAATTTTTTCCTATACACTAATTTATATAATTTTTTAATACACATTTTTTCATAAAAAGTCAAAAAATTAACCCAAACATCCATATTTTTTTCCTCAATTTTTTAGTCCAAAAAGATAAAAAAATGTACTTATTTAGGACACCCCAAATCAAAAAGCCAACAACCCATATAAAAAAGTCAAAGATTTCCTTTTCTCTCTACTTTTTGCATATTTTTTCGTAAAAAGCTAAAAAGTCATCCCAAATATACTATTTTTTTTTACATCATATTTTAGCTAAAAAGTCAAAAAGTTATTAAAAAAACATATTCCCAAACGAGACTTTACTAAAGTGTTTAGTCCCAAATTTTTTTATTACCTTTTAAAAGTAAAAAATATTTTCTATTCAAATAAATTTATTTTAATCATAAAAAATATTTTCAGTTGAAATAAATGTAAATTAAAAAAAAAATCGTATTACTGGTTAAAAAAAAAAAATCTGATTAGTTATTTTTATTTATTTATTTTGGGCACAAATTTTTATCCAACCCAACTGGTGGAAAAAGAGAGTTGAAATAGAAAATGAGAACAAAGATTCCAAGCAGTCTGATTGAAAATCTTCAAAGAATGAGCTGTCCTCCAATGCACGATGTGCTGACATGTACTGAACAGAGAGAGTTGACAAATAAAGCCAGTCCATCAACATTAACGCCTTGTTTGCAAACATGGTATTTTAGTAATTTTTTAATTTTTTATAAAAAGATATGTAAAAAAATAAAAAAGTAATGTAATAATTTTTAGTAATTTTTTAATTTTTTAACTAAAATAACCACTCCTCAAACAAGGCCTAATTATAAAATTATTTTTAATCTTATTTATTAATCATATTATAAATATTAGAAATCTCTTATACTATATCATATCATTAATTAATAGACTAGTCATTAATTGGTGCATATACCAAAGAAATCTCTTATATTATATCATATCATTAATTAATAGACCAGTCATTAATCGGTGCATATACCAAAGAAATATTTATAGGGAAATTAACTCATAAATCTCAAAAATAGGACTTGCAAAGTCTCATCTTTTATTTTATACACAGGGAAAGCTCATTTGGTGTGGAGTGACATTTTTGCCCATTTGTGGATGATGTTGTAATTGGAATATTTTTTTACCCTAAGGTCTCGTTTATTTTCAGATATAGAATAAAAGAAATTAATAGTAAGGAGATTAAGTAAATTGTATTTGTTTTTATGATAGTTATTGGTGTAGAGATTGTTAAATTATTTTTACATAAAATAAATATAAAATAATAAAACAAATAAAAAATTATAAAAACATTAAACATTAATATTAAAAAAAAGGGATTTTTGGTGAAAAGCCCTCTTATATGGGGGCTTTTTTGTGTGAAGCCCACCGAATAAAATAATAGTTTCAAAAGTCCCTCAAATAAAAAAATATGATGCAAAGGTTGAAATACCCTTCCATATAATCCAAAACCCTCGCTGAACCATTTCTCTTCTTTTCTATCTCCACATTACTGGTATCCTCTCTTTTCCTTTATTTTCTCTCTTTCTAAACCCTAAACCCTTTTGATCTCCATCTTCAATCCATCTCACAAAATTGAAATCTTGAAATCGTCCATTGAAATCCATCACCATCTCAGATTTGATGCCTATGAACTCATGTTTGAAATCAATAATTTCAGATCTAAGATAAAATGACCTCATATATGTCAAAAAAATGATAAATTGATATATTACAATAAAAAAATCGAGAGTTTTTTTGTTTGTTTGTTCATAGATCTAAAGTAAAATTCGACTATAATTCATTTATCTAGTATGTACTCTGTTTTCGCAACAGTAAAATTTTACTCTGGTTAATGAAAAATAAAGTTTATTCTCTTATGCATAGACAAACATTCAACAACACAGTACAATTTTACTTTAAGATTCAGAGTAAATTTTACTTTGAAATACAGTAAAATTTACTGGAAAACAAATCAGAAACTACATAGACAAACATTCAACAATACAGTAAAGTTTTACTTTAAGATTCAGAGTAAATTTTACTCTGAAATACAGTAAAATTTACTAGAAAATAAATCAGAAACTACATAGACAAACATTCAACAACACAGTAAAATATTACTTTCAATTCAGAGTAAATTTTACTCTGAAATAAAGTAAAATTTTACTTAAAGATTTAGAGTAAATTTTACTAGAAAACAAATCGGAAACTGCATAAACAAACATTCAACAACACAGTAAAATTTTACTTTCAATTCAGAGTAAATTTAACTCTAAAATATAGTAAAATTTTACTCTGAAATAAAGTAAAATTTTACTTGCATGTTAAGAAAATAGAACAGATAACACCAGAGTAAAATTTTACTCTCATTCTTTCAAACAAAAACAGAGCACAAACCAGAGTAAAATTTTACTCTCATTATGTCAAACAAAAATAGAGCACACACTTGATTGAACTTGGCAAATCAACAAAAATAAATAAAAAATAACAATAGATTTATACAGCTTTGCAACGTAATTTCTCATTTAATTGAGAGTGTTGATCTTGGATGGAGAGATCGTGTAGTGTTGACCAATGGTGAGATCGTTAGCGATGATATCTTCAAACTTTGAGATCGTCTTCATGGATTTCGTAGATCATCTTCACTTTGCAGATCGTCTTCAAGATTGGTGTATGCATGAGCTGAGATTGTTCAAATATATGATATATATATATATATATATAGATGAGGGCAATATGGTAAAAAAAAAATACATATTATAGGATGTCCTTATTGAGCTGGGCTTTTCTTACTCGAGGGCTTTTTGAAGGAGAATTCATTGAGTTGTCCTTTATCTTAAAAAAAAGGCCCAAAAAAGAGGGTTTCACCAAAAATCCCTAAAAAAAAATGTCCAACATGTAAAAAAAAGATAAAAAAAATTCCAAAAAAAAATAAAATAATGACTTTTACTTAACAAAAAATTAAATATTAATGTTCAAAAAAATATGCACAACATGTAAAAAATAAAAATAAATAATAAAATAAATAGTCCGACGGACTATTTTTAGGGGTACTTACCAATTAATCCTATTCACTAGACTTATTTACCTACAGGTCCTAACTAATAAATTTAACACTATAAAAGAGTGATAAATTTATCACTAAAAAATTATTCATAAAAAAAGAGACTGATAAATTTATCACTATAAAATTATTCATAAAAAAAAAAGACTAATAAATTTGTCTTTATCACTTAATAAATTATATCAAATAGGACTTAATGGGTAATAAGTCTCAAAGTAGGACCTATTGGGTAATAAGTCTCCCAAGTAGGACCTATTGGTAGTTTACCCCTATTTTTTATAATACCACCTCTATCTCAATCCCCTTTCCAAGGCTTATCCCAATATCAAGGGATTAGAAATCCCCTTCCCATCTCTCAAAACAAACATAACATAAGTGGATCCCACTTCATTATCAATCTCAATCTCCTCTCTATAACCCCAAACGAACGGGGCCTAATTTCCATTTATGATACGTTTAGAAAAAGTGTACTATAAGGGTTTTCTGGTTTACCACACTAAGTATGGTAGCCCACATTCGAAACCAACCCAAACGTTTTAGCCTCCCAAAATTGAGGATTCTGATCAAACCACATTCGGATTTGACCCAAACGTTTCAACCCCTAAAATTCAAGATTCCAACCAAATACCACTGATTTTGTGCGTCTTTCAATTAGGGTTTCATCGAAGCAATGTTTTCGTCGTTCTCATTCGGGGTTTTTGTTAGACGGTTCAACTCCCAAAGAGATTGAGGTTTCTGACCAGCGTTTTTGATATGGTATGTCTGTCGGAGAGGATTTTGACAGTGGGACGTGTCATCATTCTTGTATGGGTGTGCCACATTCGCTTGAGTAACTGTTTCTGGCAAGTTCGGCTGAGGTTTTCCGCCGTGTACATTGCAACTTTACGTGGCGAACACATTTGCGGGATTTGATATTCTGAAATCATTCGCGTGGGTTTATGATTTGTTGGCTATATAGTGTTGGCATCATAGCCTTAGTCTGTGTGTTAGTTCTATTTTTCATTTGTTTTGTTTGTATTGGTGGTTTGTATAGTTGTGGTAGGACTTGGAGCATGCCCCTTGTAAATTTATAATTTTTCTGTTTTATTTTATGTCTTATTCACCAAAAAAAAAAAAACAAAAACAATGGTGATATACACATGAATTATTATACTAATTAGTGTACCAATACATGCTAAAATATTGTAATTTCAAAATAATAGACCCCACCTATTATATAAACTATATAGATTCAAAATTAATAAAACTATAACACAACATCTGTTAATACACTAATTAGTGAATCAATTAGTGCGTATAGCTTTATTCTTGTGCAAATTGTGTCGTATCACAATTTTGTCGTCATCGGATCACATATTATGCAATGTAGTTAAGGAAACAAATCAGTCCCACGTAAAAAAAAAAAAAAAAAAATACACACACACACAAAATTCCCCCACTGAATCCCATGTAATCCACAATGTATTGTCATTGTCATTAGAACAACGTATCATCGTTCTCATTTGGGTGTTCCACACTCGATTGGGTCACCGTTTTCATCAACTCCGATTGGGGTTTTCGTTGTTGACATTGCATTTTTTTAGTTTACATAATCTTAAATAATCAAATTCGACTAGGGTAGGTGATTTTAGTTTCTATTTTTAAATTATCAACTTTTAATCTTAAATAAGCTGCACCAAACAGCACCAATGTCAATTCTCATATATACATAATTTACTCATATGTAGATTTATTATATATTTTTTTTGTGACTGGACTAGGCTGCGTTGGTTTTAAAAACACTTTTGTTTTGTTTTTTTGTTTTGCTTTTTTTTTTTTTTTTTTTTTTTGTGTGTGTGTGTTTTCTAGGGGGAGGCAAGTGTGGTCAAGTTCGATGGTTTTGTCCACGTCATTATGATGTGAACAATAACATTGAGACTAATGTAATCAATAAAATTCAAAAATTTCTTCCAAAACGTTTCATCCACGAAGAAAGCGGTAAAAAAGTTACCAAATTCATTTCACAAATAACAAATGGGATCTTGTGAATCACATTGCCAAAAAAAAAAAAGAATTTACCAGTGTATTATTAGGGGAAAAAAAAAAAACACTCCTTGAATTAAAACTCTCCCCAATAGGATTTTTCAATAATCTTTCCATATTTATAACACGTATTACTGACAATTGAATGTCATTGAACTACCTACATATAGGTTATGCAATTTTTGAAGAAAAAAAAATTGAAAATCATTGGGCTTGTTAGGTTGTGGTCTAATTTTCTCATTTTAAGAAACAAAAATAATACAAAATTTGGAAAGTTTTATGATTTTCATATTGTTATATTTTTTGTCTGAAAAAAGTTTCTAAAAAATCAGAACAATTTTAGACAGTTTGGCAATAATCTAATATAGTCAAAAGTTCACTATCAAAAAAACAATTATTTTTTCTATTTTTTTATACTTTTTTTATAAAAAAATTAAAAATAACTAAAATAATTAGTTCCCAAAACAACCTTAGTGTTTCTTAAAAAGTGGGGGATTTCAAAAAAACGTTCAAAAACAATTTGGCAAACAAGTTTTTTTTGAGTTCTCCAAAAAATAAATAAACAATGTGTTGGAATCTTTTTACCCTTTTTATTCAAAGAATACTTTTATTTAATTTACTCAATTTCTAGCATAGCATTCAAAAGAAAAGTGTGTATCATTTTTATTCTAAATAGCTATGCACAAACAGATTAAAATATATTTTAAATGAAAAGTCTGTTGGAATAATCTTCTATGTAAAATAAATAACTTGAAACAAATCAAACAAATAAAATAAATTACGTACCGAATTTATTTTACCGAACCAAATAAATAATTAAAAGATCAAGTCGAGTGTGTGACACTCTGTTTTTAAGACATATTTGCCCCACTATGGTGCTTACGGTTAAATGGCATCTATCTCCCAGGATACAATAATCCTCACAAATTGTAGTAGCACTCCAAGACAATTTGTACGGCGAACCAAACCTGTGTTCTATACTCTCAGAATTTTTTCCTAAAAAAATTAAATATGAAGAACAATGCAACCAAAGAGCAAAACCAGAAGGAACCAAGAGAATTTCAGAGTTTTTTGGATGTTTTTCAGCTCTCAAAACTACTGGAAATGAATATGATTTTATAGGCTTCATGACAGACCCGAACAGGTCTAAAACTTGAATGAACAGGTGCAACACAGATTTGAACAGATACAAATTTAAACTGGACAGATCTGTAACTGCAGCAGTTATAAAAACTGTCCAGAACTGCTGGGCAGTTTTTCCCAATCTGTTTGAACATTTGAACCTGTTGAACCTCAGATAAAATCTGTTCAAATCTGCCAAGGCAGATTTAAATCTGTTTGGGAACACAAAATCTGTCCGGTGCAAAAACAGTTTCAAAACCTGTTTTAGACAGATTAATCTGTTGTGGAATTGATCTTGAAAGAGGCACAATTATTGGACACAAAATTTGAATTAAATTTAATTTGAAATTCAAATAATTTCCTATAAGAATTTGGAAAAATGCAAATAAATTTTGTCTAAAAAATTAATGTTAGAACCAACTCGACTCACACCCGCGCCCGGCACAGCTCGGTTTGGCTCATTGGGACGGACGGACTGACGGCCGCGCGCACGTGTGTGTGGTGGTTTGGGCTAAGGTTCACTTTGTTCATAACTCCTGCCTTCTACAAACTTGGGGTGCCCCTTGGGGCCCAACCCAAGTGTTGTAATCTAGAGCTTACATACATACACAAGCTCTCTTAAAATTTTAATGTAGGACAATCCATTTCAAGGAAACCCACATTTAATTCTTTAAATGTACATTCCACGAACCCGAAAACGACGTCAAGTTCTCATTCACTCGTAAATTGACGAACTGTCTTCACTGTGTGACTTGCCATGTGGCAAAGAACACATCACCTCTTCGGGACCACCCCAAAAGACGTTTGGGGCCCACTCAAATTTGGGCTCAAAATTGGCCCAAAATAAGCCTATAAAACCATTATTTCCAACAATCCCCTACATGAATGGAATTTGACGGAGAGAAAATGTAACAACATGATCTAATTACAGAGAGTACAGAAATTGGAAATATTCTACACAGGATAGGTAACTTTTGGCTTTGAACCTTTCCTTGTGAGACACTATCGGATTTACTAGCTAAACAGTGAACATGATGTCTTGAACTGTTCAGCCATTTGTATAAACCAAGACAATAGAACTCACACAGTATATTCTCAAAAACAGTTTAGTTCTCACTATTGTGTTCATTTTGGCGCTGAACAACCTGGTCTTTCATGAGTGTTGTAAAGACTTGTAGCCCTTTACAAATCTCATAGAACCGGCCCAATTCACACTCATATAGGTGATTCTTATAAAAAGTATCCTATAATACTCCACTAGGTATACCTAGATATAAGAATCATTAAAAATATTACTTAACCTAAAATGCTGCAGACATCACTATTTCATTATAGAAATGAGTAGAAGTTTAACTCCCCAGTGATCCTTCTAAGTCATACACAACTCGGTTGTCTCTTTGAATCTAGATCTTGGGATCTCCAGTTAACTAGGTTAGGTTACCGTTGTGGTAACTCTTATTTAGTAGGCTTAAGTCCTATTTCCCTCGATGAATTCTCAACTAACTCTCTTGCTAACCCTTTGGTTAGTGAATCCGCTATATTGTCTTTAGACTTCACATATTCAATGGAAATAATTCCATTAGAGAATAGTTGTCTCACGGTGTTATGTCGACGACGAATGTGTCGTGACTTACCGTTATACATATGACTCTATGCTCTACCTATTGCTGATTGACTATCGCAATGTATGCATATAGCAAGCACCGGTTTTGGCCACATTAGAATATCCTCAAAGAAGTGGCGAAGTCATTCTGCCTCTTCCCCAGCTTTATCTAAAGTTATGAATTCTGATTCCATAGTAGTCCTAGCTATGCAAGTCTGTTTGGAAGATTTCCAAGATACAGTCGCACCACCAAGAGTAAAAACATACTCACTGGTGGATTTTGAGTCTCTAGTATCCGATATCCAGATTGCATCACAGTATCCTTTAAGTACTACTGGATATCTAGTATAATTCAGCCTAATGTTACGAGTAAATCGGAGATATCTTAGAGCCCTCATAATTGCTTTCCAGTGTTCTACTCCCGAATTACTCGTATATCTACTTAATTTACTTACTGCATAAGCTATATCTGGGCGAGTGCAATTCATCAAGTATATTAGCTTCCAATAATTTGGACATACTCTAATTGAGAAATACTTTCCTGTACATTCTTAGAAAGAAACAAATTAACATCCATAAGTGTTCTAGCAAGATGATCATCATTTTTGATGAATTTGTCAAGTATTTTCTTAATATAATGAGATTGTGACAAAGCATAACCTTCCGATGTTTTGGTAATTTTACAAGAATTACATCAGCAATGCCCATGTCCTGCATGTCAAAATGTTTATTCAACATTTTCTTGGTAGTTTTAATCATGTCATTTATTACTACATATGATGAGCATATCATTCACATAAAGACATACTATAATATAACATTTGTCTGTGTTTTTAATATAAACATATTTGTCACACTCATTAATTTTGAATCTATTTGACATCATTGCCTTGTCAATTTTCTCATGCCATTGCTTTAGCGCCTGTTTTAAAACCATATAATGATTTAACCAATTTACACACTTTCTTTTCTTTTCCTGAAACAGAAAATCCTTCAGGTTGTTCCATATAAATTTCTTCATCTAACTCACCATTTAAGAAAGCGATTTTTATATCCATTTGATGAATTTCTAGATTGTACAAAGATGCAATAACAATTAGCATTCTAATGGATGTTATTCTAGTAACTAGTGAGTATGTGTCAAAGTAATCAAGACATTCTTTTTGTCTATACCCTTTGACCACAAGTCTTGCCTTGTATTTGTCAATTGATCCATCCGCTTTCATTTTTCTTTTGAAAATCCATTTGTACCCAAGAGGTTTATAACCTGGTGGCAAATTCATCAATTCCCAAGTGTGATTTTGCAGGATGGATTCAACTTCGCTATTTACAGCTTCTTTCCATAAAGGAGTCTCAGAACTGGACATAGCTTTTTTAAAAGTTAAAAGCTCATTTTCTAACAAAAAAGTTAGAAAATCTGGACCAAAAAATTTTGGAGATTCTAGCACGTTTACTACGCCTAGGTTCTTTTTTCTCATTTTGATTTATCTCTTGCTCTTATTCTTGATCATGTTCTTGATCATTACAAGTAATAGCATCAAAAGATCTTTTCTTATTACTAGTCTCTTGTCCAATCTTATTCGGAAACACATGTTCAAAGACAGATGCATTTCGAGATTCAATAATAGTATTTACATGCATTTTAAAATGTTCTGATTTATGAATAAAAAACCGATATGCACTACTATTCTTGGCATAACTAATGAAAATGCAATCAACTGTTTTAGGACCTATCTTAGTCTTTTTAGGACTAGGAATAGCCACTTTAGCCAAACACCCCACACTTTTAAGTATTTGTAGGATGGTACTCTCCCATGCCACATCTCATGAGGTATTTGATTCACTTTCTTTCGGGGTACTTTATTAAGTATATAATTAGAAGAAAATATTGCTTCCCCCCACAAGTTCTGAGATAATCCAAAACTAATTAACATGTCATTTATCATTTCTTTAAAAGTTCTATTTTTCCTTTCAGCAATTCCATTTTGCTGAGGTGAGTAAGGAGCGGTGGTTTGATGAATTATTTCATGTTCTTTACAAAACTCACCAAAAGGTGATTCATATTCACCACCTCTATCACTTCTTAGTTTTTTGATTTTCTTTCCAAGTTGATTTTCAACTTCATTCTTATATTGAATAAAAGTTTCCAAAGTTTTATTCCTAGTTCAAATTAAATAAACATTACTATATCTAGTATAGTTATCTATAAAAGTGATAAAATACTTTTTCCCACCTTTAGTTTGAATTGATTTAAAATCACAAATGTCACTATGAATTAATTCAAGTGGTTCCGTACTTCTTTCAATTTAATGAAAAGAAATTTTGGATAATTTTGCCTCAACGCAAATTTCACATTATGATTTGAATTAATGTCAAATTCAGGTAAACATTCCATATTAATTAACCTACACAAAGATCCATAATTAACATGTCCAAGTCTATCATACCATAAATTTGAAGATTCAAGCAAGTAAGAAGAAGATGTATTTTTATTAATAACAGAAGGTACAACAGTCATTATATTCATTTTAAAAAAGTCATTAGGCATGTAACATTTTCCTACATGCATCTCGTTTTTGGTAAGTACAAACTTGTCACTTTCGAAAACTAGCCTAAACCCATTTTTACTCAAAAAAGATCCGGAAACAAGATTCTTATGAATGTCCGGTACATGCAGCACATTGTTGAGAGTGAGTTCCTTTCTAGATGTCATCTTCAAAATAATCTTTCATTATCCTTCAACTTAAGAAGTCGAAGAGTTGCCCAAAAAAAGTTGTTTACCATTATCCACTGTAGAATAAGATGTGAACATTTTTTTGTCGGCACAGATATGACAAGTAGCACCAGTGTCCACCCACCATTCTTTAGGATTTCCAACAAGGTTTGCCTCGGAAACAACTGCAGAAAGATTTATGACATCTACACCATTGGAAATTTTTTCCAACTCGGTCATATTGGTTTGAGCAACCTTCTTACTTAATATTCCTTTGCCTTTGTAAAAATCAGTTCCTAAGAACTTCTCTGGATTTTACCATAATTCACTGGTGCAGTCCCAACATAAGGAGGGGTTGGCGCAATTGCAGTTATCAAACCAGTACTGGTTTGAACATAAGTTTGACCAATTTCTGTAGTCATGAATTCTAAATTATAAAACAAAATAATAATAATAATTTTATACTACATAAAAAATTAAACCATAAACACAGAATTTTAAATTCTGTAAAAATAAAAGAAACAAGAATTGTAACTTTTATTTCCAATTAATTTGAAAATAAAATAAAATTTTATTTAAACAAATTAATTCCACACAAAAAATTAAATTCTGTAAAATAAAAGAAACAAGAATTGTAACTTTTATTTTTTCAATTAATTTGAAAATAAAATAAAATTTTATTTAAAAAATTAATTCCACATAGAAAATTAAATTCTGTAAAATAAAAGAAACAAGAATTGTAACTTTTATTTTTTTAATTAATTTGAAAATAAAATAAAATTTTATTTAACCAAATTAATCCCACACAGAAAATTAAATTTTTGTAACACTTCAATAATTAAAATACTGAAACAGAATTTTAATTAATGAGCACTCAGAAATAATTTCTGAAAACCAAAATTAATTTCTGACAAAATTTCACAAATAAATATTCCGAATTGTTAATGACACCAGTATATTACTATTAGTTGTCAAAGAAAATAGACAGTATGTTACTACTATCTGTCAAACAGTATATTATTACTATTTGTTTTGCAACCAGAATATTATTTTGTAAAACCACATAAACTAATTTCTGTAAGAAGAAGAAAGAGAAAATGAAACAAACGAAAAATTATGTATAAAGAAAATAATTCGAATTTGTCTTAAGATTATTGGAACAATTTTCTGTGTAAAATAAATAACTTGAAACAAATCAAACAAATAAAATAAATTACGTACCGAATTTATTTTATTGAACCGAATAAATAATTAAAAGATCAAGTCGAGTGTGTGACACTCTGTCCTTAAGACAGATTCGCCCCGTTACGGTGCTTACGGTTAAGTGGTGTTTATCTCCCAAGATACAATGATCTTCACAAATTGTGGTAGCACTCCAAGAAAATTTGTACGGCGAACCAAATCTGTGTTCTATACTCCCAGAATTTTTTTCTAAAAAAATTAAATATGAAGAACAATGCAACCAAAGAGCAAAACCGAAAGGAACCAAAAGAATTTCAGAGTTTTTTGGATGTTTTTCAGCCCCCAAAACTGCTGGAAATGAATATGATTTTATAGGCTTCATGACAGACCCAAACAGGTCTGAAACTTGAATGAACAGGTGCAACACAGATTCGAACATATACAAATTTAAACTGGACAGATCTGTAACTACAACAGTTTTTCCCAATTTGTTTGAACATTTAAACCTGTTGAACCTCAGATAAAATCTGTTTAAATCTGCCGAGGCAGATTTAAATCTGTTTGGGAAAACAGAATCTGTCCGGTGCAAAAACAGTTTCAAAATCTGTTTTAGACAGATTAATCTGTTGTGGAATTGATCTTGAAAGAGGCACAATTATTGGACACAAAATTTGAATTAAATTCAAATAATTTCCTACAAGAATTTGGAAAAATTCAAATAAATTAATGTTATAACCGACCCGACCCGACCCACAACCCACACACGCGCCAGGCACGGCTTAGTCAGATGGCGGTGGCGCGCGCGTGTGGTGGTGGTTTGGACTAAGGTTCACTTTGTCCATAACTCCTCCCTTCTACAAACTTGGGGTGCCCCTTGGGACACAACCAAAGTGTTGTAATTTAGAGCTTATATACATACACAAGCTCTCTTAAAGTTTCAATGTGGGACAACCCATTTCAAGGAAACTTACATTTAATTCTTTAAATGTCCATTCCACGAACTCGAAAACGACGTCAAGTTCTCATTCACTTAAAAATGGTTTTGACGAACTGTCTTCACTGTGTGACTTGTCATGCGACAAGGAACACGTCACCTCTTCGGACTCACTCCAAAAGATTGGGGCCCACTCAATTTTAAGTTCAAAGTTGGTCCAAAATAAGTCTATAAAACCATTATTTCTAACAAAGTCTTTGTATTGTTATATATATATATATATATATATTTTTGAATTGTATATAGAAATTTCTATAGCATAAAAATAATACATTTGTTACAAACTAACAACTGAAAGTTTATGGTTAAAGAAAAGGGCAAGGGTTTTGAGGATTAGACAGTATTGTTGAGTTCATAGGGTCTATTACGGGTCTCATTTCGATAATCTGAACTGTTTAATGTGTAGAACTCGTCGAATATTTCATCCGTGCAAAAATTCACATTGATCAGATACTGATAAGTACTTAATCAGAAAATATTTTTATCACCATTGACAAAAATATGATCTGATCGAGAGGTTATATGTATCTGATTAATGTGAATTTTTGCAAAAATAAAGTAGTTGAGGAAATTTACATATTACGGTTTGAATTATCGAAATGAGGCCCAAATGAGGCCCATGGATCCAATTACTTTTGTGATTACTTCTTCTAAGGGGTCATATTGACTTTAATGAATTAGTCAAATCATGTCAGGTGAATTCGTAATACACATCACTTTCACTTAAAACTATCAAACTTGCCTAAAAAGGATGTTACAATTTTAAGTTTTATACCACTCATCATTGGTCAAATAATATTTCACTATTTTTAGAGGAATCAGATTTTGATCTTAGTGGAGAAATTTATGACATGTGATTAATTTTACTTATGGTAAAAGCCTCAGTCGGATTTTACCTATATAGAAAATAAAATTGTTATCAAATATAGTGAAAATGATAGGGTTAAAATCCATTGCTATCAAATATAGTAAACGATCATGCTACGTAGTTCGAAACCGCGGCTCGACACCAAAACGACATCGTTTTGGTGTCGAAATTTTTTTTTTTTTTTTTTTTCTTTCTTTCCTCCTGGTTTTCTTACAGAACGAAGAAGAAGAAGAAGAAGAAGAAGAAGAAGGGAGGAGGAGGAGGAGGAGGAGGGGAGGGGAGGGGAGGGGAGGGGAGGAGGAGGAGGAGGAGGAGGGAGGGGAGGGGCCATAAAAACCGGGGCTGGAGGAGGGGGAGGGAGGGGAGGGGAGGGGAGGGGACGGGGCTGCGACGGCGGGGCTGGAGGAGGAAGGCGAGGACGACGGCGGGGCTGGGACGGCGGGACTGGGCTGCGACGAGGACGACCCACGGCGAGCAGACGACCCACGGCGAGGAGGAGGAAGGCGAGGACGGCGGCAGACGACGGCGGCAGACGATCGTCTTCTCTCTCTCTCCCCTCTGCTTCTCTCTCTCCCTCTCTCCTCTCTTTTCTCCTTCTCTCTCTCTTTTTCTTCTTTTCGAGCCAAATCGAGCCTGGTAGCATTCGAGCTACCAGGCATTTTCGTATAGTAAAAAATGATAGGGTTAAAATCCTGATAATATAGGCTTCTTTATGTGGATTATACTGTGGTCAACATTATGTCAAAAACAGTAGTGCTATGGCGACGGCAATAACTGACGTAGGTGATTAGTAATGTTTTTTTTTTTTGAACTGGGATTAGTAATGTTTATTTAGAAATAATTGTTTTATTTTTATTTATTTGTTTGTTGTAGTAACTCCTCTCTATTATGCAGAGATTTTATGGATGTGACGGTTCTCTTTATTTCTTTAGGATCTATTTTGTATTTCTTTGAGATTTATTTTGTATTTCAATATTTTTTATTAAATTTACTTATTGTCAAATGTGTAATATATTAAGTCTCATATTTTTTTATAAAAAAATATAATGAATTAACCTTGTGTTTTTCCGTAAAATATATATATACATATACATATGTATGTAATGTATTAAGTTTTGTTCTTTTTCATTAATAAAAAAAATAACTAACGTTGGGAGAAGTTAAAAAATATATTAAAATTATAGTATAAATTTCGTGTAAATCACACCCGATAAAATTTACTGTTCAATTTCATTTTGGGATGACAACTGTACTAGATGTGATCATCATATCTTACTTTTCCAATCTCTAATATTAGTATCTCTCCATCCATTAAAAAAAATTAAAAATTAGATGCATATCATTTTCACAATGAGAAAGAACAATAATAATAGGATGCATGAATCTCACTTGCCTAACTGAGAAAGAAAATCGACCTCATCACCTCATTTATTTAATATATACCATGATTTACTTTGACAATATTTCTTTCTGTTTTGCAAAAAAAAAAAAAAATTCAGAAAACTTATGGATTAAAAAAATATATATATCCAAAAACTTATCCAGATTGCTATTAGATGGTGTAGATTCAGTTTTGTATAATGAAATCCACTTTTAAAATGCATCTCAACAACTAAATTTTTATTATAAATAATATTCTAAATTCCTGAAAAATATTTCTCACAAGTTGCACAACTCTCCTTTAGATAGATAGAGTGAGCAAGCCATGTGGCAAAATGAGCATAACCCACAAGACAAGGCAAGTTGAGCAGTGGCATCCCATACATGCAAAAAAAAAAAAAAATCTCATATGATTTCCAAAATATAAAATAAATAAAATCTTATTTCTTAACAAAAATGTAACTCTCTGCATAAACACTGAGCATGAACAAAAAAATAAATAAATAAATGAAACTGATCCCAAAAAAATCCTAAACCCTAATGCCGGCAATGTGGTCCCAAAAACTCCAAGAAACATGCATGAATCAAAACTCAAAACCAGACAAAAACATAAATCTAATGAATAATGAAGATGTGACCTAGAACCAAATACTATGATTCATAATAGTCTCTAAATGCTAGATATGAACAGGTCTGATTGCAGGTACTGGCATTCCAAACATACACGGGTGATTATTTGATCTCAAACTACTATATCTATAGCACTTCCCCGCTCCTCCTCCTCCGCCACCGCCACCGCCAATCACCACCGTTGGCGACGGCGTAAACCATATGTTCACCGCTTCCGCTTCTTCCTCCACCATCCGATCTTTCCCCATCTCATCACCATCATCACCACCACCACAATCATCATCATCATCATCATCATCATCATTATTATTATCATTATAATGATGATCAAGATCCAGATTGGATTCCACATTATTATTATTATTATTATTATCATCTTCGTCTTCTCTCTCATGATCCACGTCATCGATGTGGTCGTGAAACGCGACGAGTTGGAGGGTGAGGCGGCCGTTGGAGCGGTGGGCCCGGAAGTAGTGATGGTGGGCCACCTTCTCTTCATTGATGATCAGCCTACCGTCCGACGTATAGTACCTCTTCATCACCCACGGCATCTGCGATGCTATCGGCGGCGGATATTCCTTCTCTCTCCTCCTCTCCTCCCACCGCCGCTTATTCCGCCGCCGCCAACTACACTCATCGTCATCTTGCGCCACCACTTGTTCGCCGTCTTGTGGTGGTTGTTCGAGGTCAACGCAACTCTCCATCCCAATATGGTCTCCCATCTCTGGCGACCATGGTTGGGTTTGGAATGCCCAAAGGGCATGCATGAGAGTTTTTGGAGAAAGAAAGAGAGTTTTTTTAGAGAGAGAGGGAAGAGTTGTCGCTTTTTGTTGTTGTTGTGGAGAAGGTCTAGAAAGCGTAGGAGGGCTATAAATAGTTCTTTCGAGAGAGAGAGAGAGAGAATTATCGAGAAGAGGAGTATTGAAGAGAGGGAAAGGGGTGGCAGTGCCAGCTAATATCGAACTATACAATGTCTGTTGTGGCGTCAAGATTGGATTGCTGTTTCTGGCTTTTGGGTTGGTATATATCTGTTTTTACCTTTCGAATTAACCTGTACAACATTCAACCCCAAAAACAAAATTAAACACGAGATCAAATACATAATATTATTATCCTTTTTTTTTATTTAGAAAAATATTTCATTCATACAATTTATTCCAATAAAAGTAAAATTTTAAAAGTTAATTCACAATTGGGATAGAATTTGCATTATTGTCACCTCATTCAAGGGGCTTGTGAGGAAATAAATTATGTAAATGTAGTATTGTTGTTTTTTTTTAAGAATAAATTATGTACCAATTAGTGTATTAATTAGTGTACCAATTAATGATGTGATATAATTTAAGATATTTTTTAATATTTGTAATTTATATAATAAGTGGGGTCAATAATAATATCATAACTATTGGTATTCTAGTTAGTACATTAATTAGTGTATCTAGTACCACCTTTTTTTTAATAATAATAATAGAAACTTTATATTCCGAACTTAAAATGTGTAAATCGAATTGTCAAAAAAATGCATAATTTAATAACCGAGGTTAAAATTGAAATAAAATGACAATAAAATATATATTTTTTTTTTTGGTTTAAACAATACATTGTCAAATGATATTTTGTTTCAACTTTAAGCTTAAATTATTGCAAATAAATTCTTGACAGGGGATCCTCATCTGTACTAGATAAGGAAATAGAATTCAAATTTAGCAATTGAATCTAATAAATAAAAATCTCATTCACCAATTATAATCAAGTAATCACGAGGTTCCACTCTTAATTATAATTTATTTGAATTTTTCATCTTAGGTAATCAAAAAGATTTTCTCAAAAAAATGACATGAAAGTCTACTTTCTAAATCAGCAATGTGTAAAAGAGATAATTTTTTTGATCAAAAAGGAAAACTTTATTAATTATCACAATATAAAACAAAGATACAATCGATAAAGGGTAGGGAGTATAAAAGCATCATAGCTTTCAATCAAATCCCAAAAAGAGATAATTGACGGATGATTGGAAAAAATATTCTAATAGAGTAACACTACTCTTCTTTCAAATTATAATTTGTAAAATATTCACCTTGTTTGGTTTCAAAAAATTGAGCTCACTTCTTAGAAAATTACATTTTTTTATTTTTTGTTTTTAGTCAAAAATTTTCATCTTCTAAGAATTTTTTTATTTTATTTTTTAGATACAGCTAAGCTAGATACACTTAAAAAGTATAATATTTATGAAATTTTTTTTAAAAAAATTCATCAAATATAAAAAATACAAATTATTTAGTACATTTTGTATTCTTGTATATTTATTGATTTTAAAATATTTTTCACAAATATTTATTTTTTATGTGTATCTAAAGTAAAATATATATATATATATATATTTAAAATATTAAAAAATCACTAAAAAATGTGGAAAAAAAAAACCAAATTTTAGAAAATCAATCAAAACCAAATAAGGTGATTTATTTCCCCTTATTTATTTAACCAAACATATTTTATTTTTTCATAGATTATCAAAGAATTACACCAAACAAATTCACTCTCTTTGTCTCAAAATAATAATTCAATTTTTTTGAAATCAAACTTTTTAAGAAATTATTATTGCAATTATATATTTTCAAATTTCCAAATTTACCCCTCAATAATTGCTCTACTCATGGTAATAATAATAATAAAAAAAGTGGAAAAGGCTATATTGAAATTGGAAAATGACTTGGACCCCATTGGGGTGACCCACTGTTTTGTGATTGGATCAAATATTTTTTTTATTTTTATTTTTTTTGTCTGCAAGTCATAGCCCCCCACGTGGGGGGAGGGGGGGTGCTGGGGTCACCCCGCTGGGGGTCCCCAGCGGGACTGATTGAAATTTATGCATATATCATAAAAATGAGACTAGTGCAGTGTATCATGAAAATTAATTATAAGAATGTATTAATTAGTATATCAATTACTGTGCCAACATACATCATGATATTATTATTAATTTCACTCATTATATTAATTACAAATATTTAAAAAAATTTAAAATTATATTATATCATCTGTTAGTATAATAATTGATATATCAATTTATGCATATAGTATTATTTTTATAAGTAATACTAAACATGTATTTATAATATCGATAGTACTACATGTATCAATTAATGTATATATTAGTTATCAACTATAGTGTAATGTCATTACTACTAATTCTATCTATTATACAAATTATAAATACGTAAAATTTTTAAAATTATATTATATCATCTGTTAATATATTAATTGAACCTATAACATTATTCTTATAATAATTATCCACAAGCACGCTCTAATAATGAAGATTTGATCGGGGGATCAAAGATGCGTGTATTGGAGAAAGACAATCTGTGGGCGTATGTATCGTATGTTGGCGTCAACGACCGCCGTTCACGTGGTGACTCTTCCTACACGTGGGTGGGTTTGTTTCATGGGTGATTATTCAGTACTGGGCTAAGTAATTAGTGATTGATTTAGAGTATGGATACGTGATGCTCTGAGAATATTGAATAATTTCTCTTGTTTCATGCATGATCGAATTATTTTTTGAATAATGGTATATATATTAATTAATATATTAATAGATGATGTGATATAATTTTAAAAATTTTGAATATTTATAATTTATATAATAGATAGAGTCAATAATAATGACATAACACTAGTTAATACATTAATATATACATTGATGCATGTAGGAACATCGTTATTTTTTTAATAGTCCAAAAAGTGGGCCTAGAGATGTGGATCATGTTTATCATGCACCGTTGATTGTAACGGTAGGCAAGTGGATATTTGTCACTAGAACTAGGCGTACTGGAGTCTACCTCCATTAACCCCTATTGTTATGTAGAATGCCCGTTGACATTTAGAAAACAAAAAAAAAACAGTACCTTCAAGTTTGGTTAAAATACTTGTGAATTTCAAAATTATATCTTCTTGTTTTAAATTTTTAATTTTATAACAAATTATTTATTTTATAAATAAATTATTAAGTTAATTAATCATTTTTAATGATATAGAAATTTATTTCAATTATTAATTCATATAATTTTATTATGAGTAATACTACAAACACAAATTAAAATAACAACATACCAATTAATGTCTTGATTGAGAACATATTATTTTAGTAATATTTTGATTTTTTGGTTAAAATATGAGGTAGAAAATATTAATATATTTGGGATATTTTTAATTTTTTACCAAAATATGTACAAAAAGTATAGAGAAAAGAAAATTTTTGACTTTTTTTGTATAGTTTGTTGATTTTTTAAATTTTTTTTTTAGTGACTTTTAGACTTTTAAACTAAAATTAAATGTTGCCAAACGAGATCTTAGACAGAAGGCATACGTGTTGGTTCCATCATTTAACATGGATCCTACCTAATATTGTATTTAGTTGGTATGATAGTTGATATACTAGTTAGTGGTCTTAATTTTACTACTTTATTGTTGTATAGGATAACAATTAGAATTTTATTTTTTCAATTAATTATAGTAAGTAAGAAACTCTAACAATGGAGTATTTGCAATTTTCTAAGCTACACAGGAAAATCCATATTTTAAGCAAATTTTACACATGTATTTATAATTTAGCCAAGAATAAAATAAAGAAAATATAAAAAAAAAAGTTTTTATTTAAGTTGTTAATATCTTTATAGAAACAATAAGGCCTCGTTTGGAAATATGCTATTTTAATAATTTTTTAGTTTTTTACAAAAAGATGTACAAAAAAATAAAGAGAGTGACGTGACAACTTATAGTGACTTTTTGATTAAAATGTATAGTTGACAAACGAGCCCTAAGTCTATGGTCCCAAACTAATCTACCTAGAAAATTGTGTGTATGATTGTGTGATGGAAATTAATTTATGTAGTATAGAATTTGTGTGTAGAATAAATTTAAATTACAAGATAAAAATTTTAGATAATTTTTGAATTGATAAGGTGACTATACTATTATAGAAAGGATTAGAATGCACCATGTTTGGACAACATACTTGGATTACCAAACACAATGTACTTATTAGTCAAATATTAACAATTAAATTCTAATTTTCATCGTAATAATGCTATAATAAATAGATATAAAACTATGAGATCCCTTACCTTCCTTCACAGTTATTTGTCCCAAACTTCTTTTATATTACATCACGCGGCCCCAATAATTGGTTTTTGACCCAATGAATTGGGTTAATTCTGTTGGTCACTCTGGAATGAGATCAATGAGTCGTTTATTTTTACTATTGGACGCATTGTTTTATTATTATTCTTTCCGTTTATTTTTATTTTTTTATTATGATACTCTTTTTTGGGTTGGTTGTCGGGTTAATTGTTTGTTTTCAGTTATCTATTTTCTGTTGAGTAATTGTTGAACTATAATTGCTCAATTAATAATTCCATTCACATTGTAAATAATTTCTTATTAATTGACACATAATATAATGGAGGAAAAATTTAGATAGGTAGGCAGATGCATACCATGGTATGCAACTATTTTGGAGTGTGAACTCCAAGGTATAAAATTATAAAGTTGAAGATCTCGAGTTCGAATCAGTTCAAGGATTCACTAAAAATTTCACTGGTTGTTAATTTCAGGATTTTAAGATCAGTCAAATTATGCTTCAATATCAAAACTATTTAAAGTGTGTGTAATAGAATTTTCTTGAATCGAAACCATGAGACCGCATAAAAAACATGTTTGACAAATTATTAAAAGGGTACTCGAGCCAAAAGTCCAAAATTAAATTTTCTGAGTCTAAAGGTCCAAGTGCTTATTTTCTTTTGTCCAAAAGAACAAGCTCATACAAAAAGACTAGTCTACCCATTATACTGTAGACAAAGCAAAACAACAAACCCCTCTCTTCTCTCTCTCTCTCTCTCTCTCCTCTCTTAATCTCTGATTCCACCACAACCACATTGCCATCGGCAACGCAGTCACCATCCACCACTCATTTGACGGCCTGCGATCGCTGTCTTCCATCACCATGTTGCTATCGTCGTCGTCGTCCTCGCCAAAATAAACCCTTTGTGTCTCTCTCTCTTCTCCTTACCTCAGTCGTTACCTTGCCTCTGACTGACCACCAACCGTTGATCGAAGCACCACCGATCTCGGGTCTAGACTTCGTTTCTCTCATCCTCATCCAGTTCAATTCCTATTTTTTTCTTTCTCTAGATCTTTAGTGGATCTGGACTTTTCTCATGTTGTCTCGATCTCTGCCTCCCAAATCAAGATCTCATCTCCATCGCGCCTATCAAATCTATTCTCTCAAACACTGGTGTACCCTAATGGTGACGTCAAGCATCAAAACCCTAGTGGCGATCGAGCTCCGCTGATACACCGCCGTTCCATCATCCCCACCAATCTAAGCAGATATGACTGTCACTAACCATGGCCTTTTCTCTCTCTCTCTCTCTCTCTCTCTTTCGACTTTGTATTAAAACTGTGTTGTGATGATATTTTTGTTTTCTATGGAGGTTGATTTTGGAGTGATTTGATCTGAATGATGTAGATAACTGGAAGTTTGCGATAATATATCAGATTTGATAATGCAATATGGTCAATAGAGGATGGGTCGGACTGATCCAGGCATTTAACGGGCCTATTGGTCTTCGTCTCCTTAATGCCCGCCTACAAAAAGGTCCGGTGGAGAGGTACCAAGGTCGGAGTGGTTCCTCCTCGTGGATACTTTGACGATCAAGTTAGATTGGGAGTGATCGAGAAGAAGAGGGCGAGAAGATTAGAGAGAGTAAAAGAAGAGAAGAGAGAGTATCATATATTACCAAACGTACTTCGGGAGCTTTCTTATACCGCTTGCCAATCATTTCCTTGTCTATTCCAAATTGTCTTATTAGCGGAAAGTCTATAGCCTAGTTGCCATCGTTCACGGTGATTCTATATACTCCAGCGTGAAGGATCCTACTACATTTAATGCTATGATGGCCTCATTTAATGGCTGATGTATCGACTCGAGAAACTGAGAGATCCCAGACGTTACCGCTTTCGTCTTGTGTGATTCTTCCTTGTTTTACATCTCAAAGTCCCTTCTCCCCACAACTGAGGCGATTTACAGAAACGTGAGAGAGATGGCACAGGAGAGAGCCCCTGTTATGACGCTGGATACCTTGGGCGACGATGACGGGATTACCTTAGCAGAGAAGTACAGGGTGGAGAGGTTGGTAGAAAAAAGAGGGGATATTCCATCACGGCCCGTTTCGATAACGATGATACCGGCCACCTAACCACTAAGCCAAATGGCCCCCAACCATTGGCACACCAAAGCGGACAAGTCGACACTGACAGCAGAGGATCTGGACGGGTTGCAGATAAAATACCAAATGCCTGCAAATGTGGAGTTGAGGTTACTATTGGCAACAGAGAATGCATCGGATACAAGGCCCTGGGAGTTTACTCTGTATGAAAAGGCACTTCGTGGGGGTTTGAGGCTACTGATCTCCCAAATCATCATTGATGTGCTAAATCGACTAGAAGTAGCGCCTGGCCAATTGATGCCGAACGCATGGAGGATCATGTTAGCTTGCGCGATTTCCTGGCTACGGGCGACTGATGAGGGAGCGATGACAATGGAAGAGTTTTTCTCTTGTTACACGGTCTTTGGTCAACAAAAGACGTTAGTAACTCTGCAAGCAATGGCGGGTAAAAGGTTGGTCGCAATGTTGTCCTCGTCTGTCAAAGGTTGGCAGAAAAAATGGTTCTTTGTATCAGAAAACGGAGGGAGGGGAGCACAAAAAATATAGAAAGTCCCCACCAAGCCTCTGGAGCCGAAGTTGGACTCTGCGGCAGAGAGTAGGGTAAAACAGGTAAGATGGTGGAGGAAAAATGAGGAATTGAAGTGGGATGACCTGGTGAAGCCCTCTGCCCTATTCGCTCTAGGTTTGGGGCCGGAGCCTGCAGAGGGAGACCCTACGCCTGAAGAAGTGGAGGCTAGGAGGAAAGCCCAGGAAGCGGAAGATAGACGGGTCCTGGTGGTGGCGGAAAAATACAAGGAGAAGGAATTAGAGGCGGCGCCTAAAGTGATTGTGGAGAGGGTGACACTCCTAAGGTCCAAGCCTTTGGCAGGTAAGAACTTCAGTACCTTTGTGCCGTTGAAAGTGCCAGTGAACCTGTTGAAGGAGAGGAGTAGGGCTAAAGTAGAGAAGGTGTTGAAGAAGAAGAGAAAAGTGACGACCAAGAGTGTGGAGAAAGGGAACGCTCGAAAGAAGATTAAGAAAGCGGCAGCGGTAGTGAGCGGTGAGATAGAAGTGGGGCCTAGGCCAAGGATGGTCGTTGAGGATGAAGTTGAGCCCTCAATTGCTGAGATGATGGAGGTGATGGGGGCAGAAGAATGGTAGAAGGAAGAACAGCTTGAGATGGTGGAGTTAGTGTGGACAGAGGAATGGCAGAAGGTAGAACAGACTGTCAACCTTCCCCCCCCCCAAGAGGAAATGAGAGAGAAAGAGAGTGTGGAAGAGATAAAGGCAGGAGGGGAAAGTCCTACCCAAGCGAGCACAATTTCTGGAGCCAGGAGTACCGCTGCTCGCAATCTAGGTGCAGTAGTTGGTCTCTCGCCGAAGGGTAGGAGAGAGCCTACCAGTGTGCTGAGCAATACAGAAGCAGCTGCGAAATGCTTGTTGGGAACCATAGAGGATGGAGCAGTCAAGGACATCTCTAGGTTTGGGGAGGCTAACCTGATGAGGGCCTTCTGTTCTGCCCAAATGGACTCTTTGACACTGGCAGCGGCATTGGTGGGCAAGGGAGTGGGAGCAAAGATGGAGATCGGCCCACTCAAAGCCCAACTAGAGAAAACCCAAGTAGAGTTGGAAAAGACGAGGGTGGAGAGTGCGCGTTGGCGAAAGACAGCACGAAGCGCTTGCTGCTAAGGCTTAAAGCACGTACAAATTGCCAAAAAGATAGAGGTGTTGACGGTGGTTCAAGGCCTCATAGTAGAGAGCGCCAAGGTAGAGAGAAACCAATGCTCAATTAGCAAAGGCCAGGGCTCAGTTGGGCGAGAAGGTAGCAGATTTAGTGGCGGAGCAGAGGAAAACCCAAGAAATCCAGGTGGCTTGTGACACCGCAAAGGAGAGATTGGAAGAAACACTCGTCAACAATGAAGAGCTACGTGAATCGTCTCTGAAGGAGAATGAGGAAACAGATGCATGAATAGCAGAGTTGGCAAGTGTCTTGGCGACTGAGAGGAAGGCATTGAAAGAGAAGAGAGCCAAAATGGTAGAATTAGTCATGATAATGGCTCTGAGAAGGCTGCCTACCCAGATTTGTATACTGCGGCAGTTGAACAATTCAAACAATTGACTGTGTTCCAGATAGTAGTCGACACAGCTGTGGCCAGGAGCTTTGCCGTGGAGGAAGAAGGCGACGCTAGGCCTTCAGTTGTGGCTGCTACGGAACTGGTGGAGTGACAGACTAAGGCAGAAATAAACCAGAACTTTCAGCAGCCTGATTATTACAAGCATCAGATAAGCATGTACTAGGATAGGAAATGGGTGAGTTGCCAGCGTAGTGCAGGAGAGCTCTTTCCAGACATCAACATCACCCTCTTAAAACTAGGAGAAAGAGATATCGCCCAGACCCCCTCTGGATAAGGGTATTGAGGAAGGAGACCTGTTATCCAGTGAGGAAGAAGGAGATGAAGGTGGGGTGAGTTGAACTGCTGGGGGCGTAGTATTTGGTTATTTTGTTGTTTTATTTGAATTTGTCTTTGTAAAGAAGTTTATGTTACACTTGAGTACTTCGAAGAAATTTGTGTTATTTTAATTTATCTGTGTAAAGAATTGTGTATGGTTTGTAAGAAAGTTGTAGAATAATAAACTTTTGTTCATTTTGCATTGTTAACTGTTGTATGATGAACTAGCTCCACTAACCGGCCCCATTAAGCATGTGATTGCATAAAAACTGGACTTGTTTAAAAACAAAAAGGTGAATTGTTGACTTGGAGGACTCAGTCTAGCTAAGCTCTTCATGCTCAGTTTGGCTGAGCTCAGTCTGTCTGAGGCCTGTGATGTTTAGTCTACTCAGTCTGACTGAGGCTTGCTTGACTTAGTTTGGCTGAGTTCTTCATGCTCAATCTAGTTGAGGCTTGTTATGCTTAGTTCTGGCTGAGGCTTGCTTGACTCAGTCTGGCTGAGTGTTTCATGCTTAGTTTGGCTAAGGCTTACTTAACTCAGTCTGGCTGAGGCTTGTTCTGGCTGAGGCTTGCTTGACTTAGTTTGGTTAAGCTTTTCATGCTCAATCTGGCTGATGCTTGTTATGTTCAGTCTAGCTGAGGCTTGCTTGACTCAATCTAGCTTAGGTTTACTTAACTTAGTCTGGCTGAGCTCTTCATGCTCAGTCTGGCTAAGGCTTGCTTGACTCAGTTTAGCTGAGTGTTTCATGCTCAGTTTGGTTGAGGCTTGCTTGACTCAGTCTGGTTGAGCTCTTCATGCTTAGTTTGGCTGAGGCTTGTTATGCTCAGTCTAGTGGAGGCTTGCTTGACTCAGTCTAGCTGAGTGTTTCATGCTTAATTTGGCTGAGGCTTGCTTTGCTCAGGCTGGCTGAGCGCTGCATGCTTAGTCTGGCTGAGACTTGTTATGCTCAGTGCAGCGTTATGCTCACAAAATATACAACACAAATAATTATCTGTGTCATTTAATGCTCAGTCCTGCGATTGTAATCTTATGTATCGTATTGAACTGATAATGCAATATGGTCAATAGAGGATGGATCAGACTGATCCAAGCGTTTAACGGGTCCGCTGGTCTTCATCTCCATAATGCCCGCCTGGAAAAAGGTCTAGTGGAGAGGTACCAAGGTCGGAGTGGTTCCTCCCAGTGGACACTCCGACGATCAATTTAGATTGGGAGTGATCAAGAAGAAAAGAGCGAGAAGATTAGAGAGAGTAGAAGAAGAAGGAATAGAGTATCATAGATTACGAAACGTACTTCGAAAGCTTCCTTATATCGCTCGCCAATCATTTCCTTGTCTATTTCAAGTTGTTTTATTGGCCAAAAGTCTATAGCCTAGTTGCCATCGTTCACAGTGATTCTACATACTCCGGCGTGAAAGGTCCTGCTGCATTTAATGCTATGATGGCCTCATTTAATAGCTGCTGTGTGGGCTCAATAACTCTGCAAGATCTTTGTCTGTTTATGTGGCTAACTTCCCTTTCGACAGGTGTCTAAACGCTATTGGACCTGGCTTAGCATTAGCTTTCCAAAGCTACTGGGCTTTAACCGTGTGACTGCTTATTAGGCTTAGGACAAGGATGGGTTGGGCCTACCTATGGGTTGGGCCCTTATGGGCTATGCCCATCAAGATTAAATATTGATAATAAATCAATGGATTAATTGAGACTGCTAATTTGGATTCCAACTGTGATGTTCATTTGTTAGATTACTAAACTTTTTTAAGAAAAAAATAATTGTAAGGATTTCTCATTGGATCCATAACGTTGTTTCCGATCACAGAAGTTTTGCTATCGGCGAATTGCCTTTTCTATCCAACTTTTTAATGGACAGTTTTTTGTTTTCAAGCACATAGATCCAACTTCTCTCTCTCTCTCTCTCTCTCTCTCTCTCTCTCTCTGTGTTGTTGGTGGTGGTGGTAGTGGTGGTGGTAGTAGTTGTGGTAGAGGAGGTGGTTGTGGTTAATCTGAAGAGCAAAGTATTCCAACGGGTGGTGGATTCAAAAACAACGCTTTGTTCAAATTTAGATATGTTCGTAATTGTTGTTGTTGACTTTTGTTTGAACAAAGAGATAGAGAGAGAAAAAGAAATTGTTTGAATAAATAGAGAGAGAGACGTAATTTGTCGAGAGAGTTTAAACAGATAGAAATGTTATCATCCTAAATTCGTTTATGATTTTTTGTAAATTCGTTTGTGAATTTTTGTGTAATATTTGAGTGTTGGTGGTGGATAATTCCAACAGATAGAAAAAGTAGTTTGTGAATTTCAAACAGATAGGAAAAATGGGCTTCCAAATTTGAGTAACAGATAAGAAATTGTTATTTTAATAGGTAGAAAAAATTGAACAGATAGATAGAGTTTAGAGGAAAAAAAAATTTGAACAGATAAATAGAATTTAAGGGGAAAAATTGAATAGATAGTTATAGAATTTGAACAAATATATATAAATTTGAACCTATAGACAAAAAATGTGAACCTATAGAAAAAAAATTTAAACAGATAGTTAACGAAAAGTCAAACGTATAAAAAAAATTCAAGGGATAAAATTAGAAGTAAAATGTCCATAGGACTTCTCATCAAATTATTTAACAAAGTATAAATTTTTCAAAAACAAAAAATATTCACTAAATTTGATATCTTATACTCTACTTAAATTGAATTTATCATAAATTTTCTCGTATTAGAAAACTGTGAGACCGTTAGAAACATTTATTATTATTTTTTTTAAACATAAAAAAATAAAAAAAAATAAAAATAAAGAATGTTTTCAAATCAGAGATAAGGCGTCCGATAAGCATGAGAGTCAAAACAAATGGGAAAAAAACTATCTGCCACGAAAACGGGGCGCCAGAAAAGCAAACGCACTCATCTTTTTCAAATGGGAAAGTCAATGCATTAATTTTATAAAGATATATTAATAATTTATTTGAGCAAAATTAGTAATTTAATGGTCCTTTTTTTCTTTTTTTCCTTTTTTTTTTTTAAAGAATTGATACTAGATCTTCCTAATTCATGCATTTTTTGAAGTCATTCTTAGATGTTTAAAGTTGACTCAACGTATTAATGATGTTTTGATTAGTCTTAATTTTGAATATTTATTTGATTCAATGCTGAACTGAGTCATATGTTTTTGAATTTTTAAACTTGAATCCAACCAATCCTTAACTTACATGAAATTTTAAAATAAACAACTATAATAACATATTCATGTTAAAATAATAATATTGATAATTAATCGACTCACAGTTTGAATCAGGCTAATCACTTCGTATAAATTATATAACAAATTAAATTTGTGTCTAATCTATTCTTTCTTAACTCCATCAAATCCATCAAATGGAGACTAAACTAAATAACGATTTGATTTGACGTACGTATGAATAGATATATATCGACATTTAAATTCATATAAAATTGAGAAAAATATATCAGAATATACATGCAAATAATATCTATTAATGCAACACATTTTCAGTCTAGAAAAATTCTTGACAAAAGCATAAGACTCATAAGGATTGTGTTGTGTTCAGTTATATGATCAAATTATTTAAGACTTTTTCTAACCAAATCATGCATGACCAAATATCAAAGGTTTGAGAGAAAGAGAGAGAGAGAGAGAGAGAGAGAGAGAGAGAGAGAGAGAGTTACCATGATATAGAAAGAGATAGAGAGAGATGAGCAGAGCTGCTGGGGGGGAAGATCACCAAGACAAGTGAGAGGGAAGAGATCTGATCTAACCAGGAACATTTTTCTATTGATTAACATTTTTTAATCAATATATTTGTACGAGTCTGGAAAATATATGCAATGTGAGGACTCGATCACAAACCTATTTTGAGGCTGGATTTTTGGGATTAAAGTCAGTAACAGAATTGAGAATATAACGATTTGGGACATGTTTATTTTTGGGTACTAGTTGAATTCTAAGACTGTTTACTCAACTCCTGTCATTTTGATACTTTTTGGGGGGCAATGCAATGGGTGAGACTGTTTTTTTTTTTTCTTTGGTCAAAGAATAACTATTGGTTGCCAAACTAATAAGAGTATGCCACACCCCTATTATTGGATTAATAATCACTTTGCTTGGTTTGAATTTTCTAAAAATATTTTTTGAAAAATTTTACTTTTTTGTTTTTCATAATTTTTTTTTGTTTTTACTGAATTTTTTTAATATTTTAAACAATTTTTTAATTTTTGGACACACCTAATATAAATACACTTAAAAATTATAATTTTCGTTAAAAAAATCTTTAAAAAATTCACTAAATATCAAAAATAAAAAAATACGAAAATTCAGTATAGTTTTCTTATTTTTATGTATTTATTAATTTTTTGAAATATTTTTTCACAAATATTTTACTTTTTAGATGCATCTAAGTAAGGTGCATCTAAAAAGTAAAAAAAAAAATTACTTAAAATTTTAAAAATATTTTCAAAAAATAAAAAAAACATATGAAAAATAAAAAAACTCAATTTTCAAAAAATTGAATTCAAAAAACTAAAAACAAACATACGAAATAATGTTAAGTTGATCATTTTTTTTTTTGTCTAAAAAACTGATTCACAAGGGAAACACTGATACATAATTTTAGGCTAAAATAATGTCGCAATGGCGATTTTAAAAATATAATTATATTGATGAGTATTTGTTTATCACATCATTTTGAATCAAAATTTTGAATAATTTGTTTTGTTTTATATTAAATCAATACAAGAGTAACATATAAAATGATAAACTACATTTGGTATATTAACATGATGATGGTAACATTATTATTGAACCCAATAAATAACTTTGGCCGTTTTAGAACCCTAGAGGTGAACTAGATATGAGAAAAACCACTAGGAAGTGATGTGGTTTAAGTCACTGCAAATGCTTAAGAACACTCGGTAACTCATGTCATAAAGAAAACAGAAAGAAAACAAAAAAGCATGACAACTTCTGAAAAATAAGTGATTAATAAATTACAAATATCTAATTAGAAACTTCCTATTGAGTTGGGTAATGCTATGTGCACCATTGTTATATATTCAGTGGTGATTGGCACCCCCTCAAATCACCACCCCCACCACCCCCCCCCTTGACACGTGGCGGGTGGTGATTGGAGGGAAAAGAAAAAAAAAAGAGAAAAGAAGAAAAAGGTGACCAATCAAATCAAGAGGAGGTCCAAAGGGAGTCCTGCACATTATTCTTATATATTTTTACGGTAATATTACATATTTTTTAGTTAAAAAATATTTAGATAAAAAAAATTTAACATTATCATAAAAATACATAATATTAGTACAAAATGTTTAACATCATTTTTGAAGCACAAATTATTGAAACTCTACCAAAAAAAATTATATAACATTTATCATAAAAATGCTTAACATACTCCACAAAAATACAGAACACCACAAACACATAACAAGGTGATATGATACACTTTTTGAGGGGGATGTCTACCACAACATTTCCCAATTGAGTTTGCAGAACTAAAATAAATAAATTTTAAGGAAAAAAAAAAGAAAAAAATAGCAACTTCTATGTGGCTACTATATTTTACTTCTATATTCTAATCTTTACTCATCCAACATCAAATTATTATCACTACCATCTCAGTGTCACCAACACTAAACCGCGAGCACAGATCACCATCAATAAAATGGCACTAAACAAAAAAATCTTTCATCTTCATGGCACCATAATGCTGATCAATAATAGCAAAATGGTTCACCAAAAAGACAAAGAGTAAAATCAAGGAGATAAGGGGAGCCTGGAGCCTCTATTTCCGTATATCAAAAACTCGAAATTTCTTACCACACTAAATAATTTTAAAATTTGATATTTTGTCTAGCACACGACACATTATATTAAAAATACCTCTACTTCAATTTCAAACCCTAACATTCCTAGTCCGAGCTGCCCCACCACCATTCCTTCTAACAATCCTTCTCCTTTCTCCTGCATCCTTTCCCGACACCCCCAACCTCCAACTCCGTCCCGCACCCCCCAAACCCTACGTACAACACACAAGTTGCAACTCGAACCACCACCAGGCACAACACCCATAGTACAACACCACAAGTTGTGTCGCAACCCCAAAACCCTAATTCCCCCACCTTATTTGGAGATAAAAAAAACTAACTAGTTCACCTGTTCCGCAGTTGAAAATTAAACAAACTCCACGTCATGACAAATCACAATCATGCCAAAAACCAAGCAATGCCTGTAGACGGTTGAAGAATCCCATGGTATCGTTAATTCACAATACCAAGGTACTGCAAACATTGCAAGAGAAAATATCGAAGTACAATAACATTTAATTTGCAATGTATCCCATTAGTTAGCACCACTGTAACCATAAGCACCAGGCCGAGTGAGAGAGAGGGAAAAAAAAAAACCCAAAACTCATTCACTTGTATACAATTTAGAGGCAGGAGCGAAATAATTTTGGAATCTAAAAATAATAATATAACTCAATTCACTGATTGAACACTATTATAGCGTTCAAACCTTTTTACGTTTAAAAATAAAACACCACAATTAGATATAAATGGTACATTCATTAAATTGAAATGACTTGCTAAAATAAGTGCATAGTAAAGGATCCAGCACTTTCAACTAACACAATCCTAAGAAAACAGACTCTACTTGTTTGAAGACAGAAAATACACTAAAAGATGACAGTCTCTCACTGATCCCCAGGCAGTGTCTTGATGATGTCTGAATCGCCTGAGATATTAACAACAGACAATACAGGCACAGCTTGTTAGGCCAACAGCTTGTTATGGAAAGGCAAGTTTAACACAAGAAAACAATTGTGATACCTGGATCAATAATGCTAAGGCATGACACGCGGAAATACTTTCCACATGCTGTTCCCAGATCAACGTTGTCTGGTGCAGACCAAAAAAGCCACACAAAAAAAGGGGCACCAAAGCACATCTCATCAGTAACAAAATAGTGCAGCAGCTCCAAACAAGTACACATTATCTTGTCTAGGGCTATTCTAACAGAAACAAAATAATGGCATGACGTAAACTATAAAGAAATTGAGTCTGAAAAACAATTCGCAATGCTGCCCATAAAATAGGAATAGCACTGAGTTCAAGGAACTTCAATATATTGTTGAAATATATGACACCAAAAAATGCTGAGGGAAACACAGGCGTCAGAACTGACAGCTTTTTATAATTTTTAAAAGAGGAATGCCATTAATTACTATTGAGTGGTCCAAAAGCACCCCTCTATGCCAGTCACCAATAAGATGGCCAGCGAGGTGGACTACATATAGTGAACCAAATTCAACGGTATTTGAAAACTTAAAACAAATATAGGACAACCAATTGCAGACAAGTTCTACTAATTGATGGAAAAGTATCAAGATAACACCAGGAAATTTAAAGAGCAATCAAATTTTTTTGGGGGG
The DNA here is from genome assembly GCA_030407325.1 of Camellia japonica. Classification (NCBI taxonomy): domain Eukaryota; kingdom Viridiplantae; phylum Streptophyta; class Magnoliopsida; order Ericales; family Theaceae; genus Camellia; species Camellia japonica. The sequence continues at coordinate 152,556,061 of JAPPVO010000016.1, forward strand.
TTCTCTTCTCTCCAACAGAGTGGTTGATTATGGGATAAATCCATGGGGTTGGCCTAATGGAGAAAGGGTTCAAAAGAAAAGAGGAAAGATACTAGGATTTGTAGACTTGCCGCCAAGCGGGCCAAGCAGGATAAGCATCAAATGCTACCAGGTACTATCCAATGCATCAGACACATTTGTTTGATCACAGAAGTTGCCCAGTGCTAAATGGGTACCATTTTAGAGTTGTATAACATGTAGAACAACCAGTCATTTCAGAGTTGCGCTAAATGTTACATATAATTTACTTATATGAAAATTGACTTCATTTTAAACACCATGTGTGTATTTTTATATGTATATACACATGTCAAATTACATATCATGTTAATTAAAATGAATCTTACAACTTACTATTTTAGCAAAACGATTCACGATTCGATTCACATTGACAAGAATGATTATGTGCACACACACATGGGTGTGACAGGAGGGCAGGAAGGAAATTGGAAAGCCATGAAGAACCCTATAACAATTGGAAACAAAGTTGAGGATTTTTTTAATGACTATCATAATATTATTCATTTCTAAGATCTGATGTTTATGTGATATCCTTCTACACTTACAACAATTTTCAACCCCAAGTTCTTTTTAACAAAGCAATAAATCCCTCGTATATATTAATGATCACATTGCAACAAGTTCTTATCTACCAATTAGTCTGAGGATCTTTCCCAATTAAATAAGCCTGCAATCATGGACCAACCAAATATTGGGCAACAAATAGATTTTTTCTTTAACAAAATAATTTGTTTAAAAAAAAATACTAAATCCACAACCTCCTCACTCATAAGGTGTGGATTTAACAATCTCCTTTGTTTACACCCTTATACTTTAATGTCTTTGTGGCCAACTCTTGGTGCATAGTAAGATAGGCTGTAAAGCATCAAAATGATACTCAAAGGCAATCTCTTCATGTAAGCAATACTAGATTTAAGTCTATGCCCAAACCACCCCTCCCAGCAACCTTGATTAATGAAACCAGAATTAAGAAATGGCCCCATCATAACCTTTTATCTGAATGTCATAAAGATTTTTGTCAAGCAGCCATATTTAGCAAGGAGTTGGAAATGGAAAAATCTTGCAGAGAAATGGAAAAGCCTTTTAATACCCAAAATCAATAAATAAGCGTTCAGATTTGCATCATCAACCATTATGTTTGGATTGAAGAAATAGTGAAAAGAAGTACATGACCTCCCCTTGTCTGGGTATTTAATATGTATGGAAAGAAGGAATTACAAGGGATTATTAAAACCCTCTTAGCTCCACTTTTTATTCACCTCCAATACTGGTTAGGTTTTGGAGGGAAGTTAGTGATTATTGATGTTGCCTCCACTTCTAATAAAAGTAAATTCCAGCTAAAACCGTCTTATACTCTCATAGAAATAAAATATTTCTCCCTTCCCCTTCTTTCCTAAATAATATTACTACTAGTCCCTTAATTTTCACTCCTATTACTATCCAAACAAAATGAAGATTAATCCTTCCCTTCACCTTTTCCCCCTTGCCTCCACAACTACTTTTCTCTTTTATCCCTTTACTTTCAACCAAACATAGTGTGGATTTATTAGAAATTGATATGAAAGCCATAGCATTTAGCTGTGCAAGTCTCGGCAGGGTATGCTCTCAAACATGATGATAATAGGCGAGCTTCCAACTTGTTTAATTATTTAACTAAAAGGAGTCCACATAGGAGAGCTATTATACCCAAATAGAGAAGAAGATGCAGACATTACAATACAAGAATCCTGAATTTGCATCTGCTCGCACGCGAAAACTAAGAACTACCCAGAAGGAAATAAAAGATAGCCATTTGAATCCTTGCTTGCTCTATCCCTAGAGATGAAGACGAGAAGAAAGAAAGATAGTATCACCTTCATATTCTTGTCTTCTATAACCTCATTCAAGTCATAAAGATAGATTAAAGAAGAAAGCTCCAAGCTAATACATTATGTTCTGGCCATAGCTCTTTGTCTAGCAACAATGAAGGCAAGGACTCAAATGCAGGAAATAGAAACCAACTGTGAACTAACGCGAACGCATCAGATTGGGTTGTTTTATTTCACACCTCTGTTATTAGAATCTTACTATTCGCGATTCGATTCAGGATTCGATTTATAATTTTTGCAAAATCAATACAAATTTATGAGTGAATCTATTTTGAAAGTGAATCTCTAGTGAATTGCACAATTCACAATTGATGCACGATTCAATTCACTTTTTACAATTCATGTAATTTTTAAAATTATTGTGTCTGACATATTTTCAACTCTTTTTGTTAGTGAAAATGACATAATACAACTTCTAATAGCGTTTAATATCAAAATAACCAAGATATATACATGATTTGTTGTTATTTTAGTGATCATAGAATTTTTAATAGGATCCAATTACATTCAGTTAGACCTAACATATTTTTAACCTTTCTTCTCATTTTTTTTCCCTTTAAAAAATCATAATATATCTTTTAAAGATGTTTAAAATTAAAATTACACTATGAATTACCTATTACTATTTTATTAAATTGAATATTACATGTGTGAGGTCACTTATATCTTTTAAAATGTTTTAGGCTTTAAAATAAAAGATTCTAAGTAATTCTTTCTCATTATTTGCTCACTATTACTTAGAAAAGTATGTACGTTTATTGTTCAATATCAATATCGTTGTTAATTATTGTTACTTTGAAAATTAATAGTTTGTCTATTTGATTATTATCTTTATTAAGAATAATTAATAAAAAATATCTAAAAAAGAAAAAAGATAAGATGATCTTATACATGAACTTTTGTTAACTTCTTACCTATTAAACTACGCGATTATCATTCAAAATAATATTTTCATTGATTTAAGTTTAAATATTTTATATTCATAGTATATATTTAACATCTAAATATGTAAATATATGTTTTAAAATAATTTAGAAAACGTGACCGAATCTTTACGATTTACAATTTGATTCGATTTGCAATTCGGTACGAGACCATTTCAATTCATAATACGAATTCCGATTTGACAATTATGTTCCACGCTATGTTACCTAGAACGTGGATCGTTCCAGTACATGGAACGTGAGTGGAAACGTGGTACGATACATTTTCTGAAATGTGATACGATAGCGTAGACTTGTATATATTACCCTTAAAAATTTTAGATACTTCTAGAGTATTTTTTTTTAATTATTAAGCATTCAATAAAATATATATATATATATATTAATGTAGCAAAACATTTTTATGAGCATTATGACTCATTTTTTTATGTTTTGTCTTGTCACAACTTAACTCATCTTAAATTTTAGTTATTTTAGTTCATTATATCTTATTTGTTTCCTCCTAAGAAAACATTTAAAAAAAGTATATTTGAAAAAACTTTTGGAATTACTTCGGAAACTACATTACTGTCCTGAAATGAGAGTGTATCATATTTCAGAACATGCGTATAAATATGTAATTCACTAATATGAGTGTTTTCTGATAACACAGATTTCACACCACAAGTCCAGATATCAATTAGTGAATGAAACCTAAACAGTACTCCTCAAAAGACTAAAAGGCACAAACTACTCTAGACACACCACATCAACGTGGCCTACTAAAAGGGCAGTGTTCAAACAGTCAAGTTTTTACCACAAGCCTAATACAGAAGAAGGAGAATTATACAATACACACCCCTCATCATATGCACCTTTAGTTATGTCATTTTTTTCTTAGTTATGAATAATTTTCTTCTTTAATTATGACATTTTGAGATTTTAAGTTATGGCGTATGTAGTGTTTGGTTATGACTTTTTTATTATTTAATTATCACTGAGTTATGCCATTTTCTTCTTTTAATTATAAGAATCATATGCTGAAGGTGTGTACTATAGTCTTTCCCACAGCAGAAACACAGGACACAGCAATCCATAAAAAAAATTCCACGCATTTTCATTTCTTTTGCGAAATGCATACATAAATAATAAAAATACTAACAGAGAAAAATTGTTTACGAACTAGTATAGTTTAGCCAATAAAAAAAAAAAAATATGAAGTTTGCAAATGAAATTAATCGCTTACTTCCATTGTAATGGTGGACCCCGACCTTCGCAAGCATAGCATAGTACTCGATCTCAGACTTCCTCAAAGGCGGACAATTGTTTGAAATTATTATCAACTTCCCTGCAATTAAACCAACATTCAAATCACACAATTCCCTAAATAATAAACTAATTCAACTACATATTAAACAAAAAAAAACAAAAACAAAAACAAAAACAAATACTATAAGAAGATGAAACCTTTGGAGTTCCTGAGAGTCTCGAGCACAGTTTTGTAACCGAGGGTGAATTTTCCGCTCTTCATGACAAGAGCGAGCCTGTTGTTGATACTCTCATGAGTCTTCTTCTGCAAAACAAAAAAAAAAAAATCACAAACAACACAAATCTATGTAGAAGAAGACGAGGAGAAGGAGGAGGAGGAGATAGGATATACAGTTTTCTTTGCCGCCACCATTGTCACTTCGAAAGAGGTTTCGAGTGAATCGGAAACCCTAACGAGACTAGTGTGCTTGCGCGGCGGTGAAGCAGAGTAAAAGGAGAACGATTGGGGGTGTTGGAGTAATAAAAATGAGGGGAGTTAGGGTTTACTGTACCCTTGCGCTGTTGCACGTGCGTATCGCGTGATGTTTTGAACGGGCCAAAAACACAACTTTTTCGATATATTATGGGCTTGTGTTTTCGGCCCACTTCTAATTCCAATTGTGGGGTGAACTTCAAGTTTGGGCCTTTGATTAACAAATCCATTAGACCTATTGGTTGTGTAACACCGTTTTTGAGTTGACTGGTACGAAGAAAAGTTTGATATCCTTTGTGGTAATATTTATTTTTCTCCAATTATGAGATTGTATGAATTAGTAGTCGTTAGGCTTGAACTTGGTGGGTTTAATTTATTAGTTGTTAAGTTTTGTTGACTTTTTAACTATTATAGACTTATGGTCTGTTTACTTATGTAAATATTTATTATATTTGTAATTACTCTCACATGGATTAACAAAAAGAAAAGAAAAAAAAACTAGGGCCTTTGATATGAGTTGTTTATCATTTTTTGTAGTGTGATATTGCATGTTCAATTTATATGGAGAGGATTTTGATAATTTTTTTCGTGTCATTTATTTCTCTCCAATTATAGAGTTTGTGTATAATTTTTTATTTCTTGATAAGTTTAAGCTATTCATTGTGATAGTTGTTAAGCTATTCGGTTTCACTTTGGTAAATTGTTGACTCTCGAACTATTGTTGGATTTAATTGTTTAATTTAATGTAATACATCCTATATTAATAATTAATCTCCTACCAATTAATAAAAAATAAACTTTAAAATAAAATCAAAAACATTTTTATTCATTCACTTCTTGGATTTTGAGAGGCATACTTGGATGCTAAAAAAACCCTCTTGATTTTAGTGGTTATACTCACTGAAACATTTTCATTCCTACACTTGCAAATTTAGCTGCAAAAGGGTAGAAAATAAAACCAACCGTGGAGTAGCCCCTAGGTAAGTTCTACCAATTAAGTTACATTTTATCCGATCTCCAATAAATTTTGCATTACCACTCCTTTTGTCACTGGGTATTCCTACAAAAATTCTAAAACTCTTTAGGATCATTGCACAGTAAATTATTCTTATCCTCTCTTGAAAAAGTTGACATCTATAGCACATAAACTCATTTGAATCCATTTCACTCGTGGCTCTCATAACACCTTTAGACCTTCGTAGCTTTGCATAGATGTTTAAATTTACACTTAAAAATCAAAAGAAACATATTATATTAGTTTGGATTAATTACATTTCAGATTTAAAACCTTGTACTTTTGCAAAATTATATTTTAACTCTTTCATTTTTAATTTTGATTGTCAATTCTTACACTTCAAGTCAAGTTACAAATTACAATCTCACATTTTTCATCCATCAAATAGTAAGGAAGCAGACGAAAATTGATATGTGAGCCACAATTAACATTTTTCTAATCTCATTAGAACCTTATAATTTCACCAATGTTACAATAGTAGAAAGAGAAAGGAAATAATATGTACTGTATTCAATCAATTAATCCTATACAATAGAAGGCCTGTATATATAGACTGAGAAAGAATATCCTATAAGAAACCTAACTATGAAAAAGAGTATCCCATAAGAAACTTTAATATATCTACGAATATATACCATATATACATTAACACCCCCCTTCAAACTCAAGGAGGATAACCATCTTGAGTTTGGAAAGAGAAACTAAAACATGAAATAAAACAAAATAAAATAAAAGGCAAATAGATTGCAAAGTTCGAACGAGAGCGCAAGAAAGCTTGAGATAAAACAGAGGTCGTGTAGCGATCCCAATTTTGCCACTTCGCTGAGTATGTCGGGGATCGAGCTGCCCGATCAGCTCGCGGGGGTCCACGGGGCAGCGCTCCTTGGCAGGTCTAAGGGCAACGCCCTGGCGGGAATCGAGCTGCGCAGTCAGCTCGCGGGAGTCCAGGGTGCAGCGACTTTTGACGAGTCCTAGGGCGCTGCCCTAGCAGAGTTGAGGGGCAGCGCCCCCGAAGCAAAAATGCAAAATGCATTAAAAGTTGCTTGTCCGTTCGAGCGGCCGTTTATGCGCTCGAGCGGAGAATGTTTGGTTCCAGAAGTTTGACATGTCTGCAAAAATACTAGGAAAGTGTATTTGACGCTCGAGCGGGGCTTTCCACGCTTGAGCGGACCATGTTATATCAGTTTGTGAATCTGACATTTCAGATCACTTTTGTATATATCTCTCTCTCTCTAAAAACCCTTTCATCTCCCTTCTCTCTACATTTCCCTATGCCAAATTGGATCAAAATTTTGATTTCTCAAGATCCATTAGAGTTCTGCCATAGGTTCTTCATTAAAGTTGGTTAACTTCTCGAGGGTTTCGTTGTGTGCGGTGAATATCGAGTTTCGACACTGTTGATTTTGCGGGTTTCATCTCATTCTTCTTCAAAACTTGAGGTAGGGATTTTCTTAAAGTTATATATATATTTTTGCAAGATCTATATGATTTCCGAAATCATCTTTCGATAGTTTTGAAAATTGATTGTTGATTCAAGAAGTTGAGCGATTTTGAAAGTAGATTTGTCTCTTGTTCTTTTAAAATGATCTTATGGGTTTTGATCTTCGTTGATTGAAGAAAAGATGATTTTGAAAAGTTTTCTTTCAAAAGATTTGAGTTGTATAGTTTTGGTGAGAAAACCTAGAATTTGGGGATTTTTTTAAAGAAGACTGAAAATCCATGAATGATATTGTTATATTTATTTTGTGTGTCAAAATAAATGGATGTTTGGAAAATTTCTTATTTATATTTATATAAATAATGAATTTCAGGGAATATGAGAATTGTTGTTCATTTTAGAAATTATTGTTCAAAACGTTGAAATAGTCTTGAAATAACTAATTGTTGAGGATACTTGAGAAGAGGGAATAGTGTTATTCTTTGGATGATGAATTAGAATAAAAGTATTTATATTGATCTTGTGAAATTGGCATATCAATTCATTTGATTACATTAAACTTTGAAAGTTGATTTGAAAACTTGCATTGAGAAAAGAATGTTGAGAAACAAGTTTTTATGGAATGGTTTTGGGGTATATACGTTGGTAAGTGTTAATAGGTGGTGTAGATAACATTGAATAAGTTGGCCTGAGAGTCCGGGGTGAAAGACCGAAAACCCGCACAGATAGGTATCGACCCTTCCGGTTAATGCCGGTAAAAATGACAATTTGGTAGTACTTGTATAGTCTACTTGCAAACACCGACCTAGAGATTACTAGAGTTGTATTTACCGTCCTTGAAATAAATTATTAAGTTTTGAACAATTGAAATTGCATGATATCATTAAGCATAATGGTTTTCAAAAGATGAAAAATATGATTTATCTTCAAAAATGGCGTAGCATGGCATGTGTATTTCATCTCTTGAGACTTGTATAAAATGTATATACTTTGTTAAGAATTTCCTCCTGGGCTTTATACTCACCCTACGGGATTTTTGTGCAGGAAAATATGTGGTGATCCCACCCAACTAGGGGCGTGGAAGTATGTATGTTAGGAGTACAATGCTCTCATTTTGCTGTGACTGTGTGTGTAAGCCAAGGGCTGTGTTTGTGTGGGTTTGAATAACCGTTTTGTGTAACCAGGCTCAAGCCTTGGAAACTTGTAAACCCTTTGAGGTATTTATTTATTTATTTACTTATTGTTGGATTAATGTATTGTTGCATGAAGAACTATTGTATCATGTAATGTAAGTTTGGAGATTTATATTCAATTTCCTTGAAAGAGCCATGATTGTTGTATTATCATTTGGGCTAGAAATTTGGGGCGTTACAACTTGGTATCAGAGCTATCAGGTTTGAATACTTGGAGCTCATAGGAAGTGGTTGTTTAACCACAATGGGTTCATTTAGCATGCTTAGGAAGTGTTATGCATTTTGTGACTATGTGATAACATGCTTATGTGACTAAATGGGTATGGGATTGGACTTTTGGGATGTTATTTGCGCCTGTTAAATTCCTTGAGGTCTTATTAGAAGGGTATTTGATCAATACTCATTCTACTAAGAATTCTTGATTTTTCGTGGGATGAATCTCATCATAAGAGTATAATCTGTATGTATTTACATGACTAAGTGCTTATGTGGGGTGAAATTTAATTGTTATATGGTAAAGGAATATATAGCATTATTGTGATCAAACGTGTAAGGCAAGTTGCAGGCACGTGTGGGTTAGTGTGCTAAATTAATTCTATTGTCATTTATAGGATGTCAGGAAGAGGTCAAACCCGTGGTGGTAGAGGTGGGAGGCGTGGTAGGGCTCACCGAGGTGTGCATGAGGTACCGGTCCATGAGGTTCCGGTGCAAGAGGAAGAGTTTGGCCAAGCTAATGTGGCCGAACAAGTGGGGCAGGCGGGAATCCCAGGACAAGCGGGTCAAACCGCAATGGGGGCCCTAGCTCGAGAAATGGTAGGGGCTTTAAGAGAGTCTATGAACTTGTTGAGGGTGGAGAATCAAGCCCGAGAGAACACCGCGGAGTCAAGGGCGAGTTTCCTTACTAGAGAGTTCTTGCAGCCAAACCGGATGAGTTCCATGGTGGTCCTGAGCCCAAGAAAGCAGATAAATGGCTCGAACAAACTGTGAAGACATTTGAGATGCTTCACATCGAAGATAGTGAACTAAGAGTGACTCTAGCGAGTTACTACCTTAAGGGAGACGCGGGTCAATGGTAAATATGCCAAGGGCAGAGTGGAGCCGACATGGGAAGCCTTTGCGGTTGCTTTCCAAGATAAATACATATCTCCCACTGCTACGGAGAGATTGAGGTAAGAGTTTAAAGACCTCAAACAACTCGACATGCCCGTGGCCGAGTTTGAGGCGGTCTTCTCTAGTTTGTCCAGATTTGCACTAGAGTTGGTGGCAACGGAAGAGTGCCGTTGCATTGAATTTGAAAAGAAATTGAAAACAAAAATTATGTTCAAGTTTGTCGAAAATATGATTTGGGAATATGACCGTCTTGTGGAGACCGCGACACACGTAGAAATTTCCATACAAGCTGAGGAGGAGCGGCTTCGGAGTTCGAGGTCTAGGGGCCAAGAGTCTCAAGGAGACTATACACAGAACAAGAAGAGCAGGAACACCTATCCATCCTAGTCCCAACCACAACAGTCTAGATCCACTTTTCCTTTGCCTAGTGCGGGTTCGGAAAAAGTGCATCGAGTAGCTTCTCGTGTTTCAAGTGTGGCTAACCGGGTCACAAAGCCTTCTCATGCCCACAGAAGGGAGGAGGGCAATTAATAGTACCACCACCTAACCGATCTCCAAGTCAGCCTCACTCTCAGAATAAAGGTCAAGGGTTTAATTATTATCAGTGTGGTCAGCCGGGGCATATGAAGAGAACTTGCCCACAGTTGGGAGGCGCATCTGGCGCATCAGGGTCGAGGTAGACTCAGAGCCACCAGTAGGCTCAATTAGTCCAAGCTTCGCGAGTTAATTAGGGAGCCGCTTTGGCTCAGTCAGTACAACAGGCCTATGCTCCAAGAGGGGAGCAAGTCAATCAGGGGCCACAGGGGCGCGTGTATGCTATTACCGTACCAGAGCAATTGCCAGAATCCTCAATTGTGAGAGGTATTTTTGTTGTGTGTAATTCTTTGGCTAATGTATTGATAGACACGGGTGCGTCTCATTCATTTATATCTACTGCATTTGCTTCTGCATTGGGGTTAGAAGTAGCACGGTTAGTGCCTCCACTCAGAGTAGAGTCACCTGTTGGGGGTACAGTTGATTTAGACCGGGGTTGTCGTGATTGTGAAATAGAAGTTGCCGGGCATCGACTTCCGTTTGCTTTTGTGTTGCTAGATATGTCGAGTTTTGATGTCATTTTAGGCATGGACTGGTTATGTTCTTATCAAGCTGTGATTGATTATTACCGTTAGAGAGTTACAATGTGCACTTCGGGTGGTGATCGTTTCTATTTTCTAGGGAACCGAGTTGATAGAGCCTTGTCGCCAGTTGTTGACCCTCGTAGTAGAAGCAAGCTTAGTGGCCTTCTTGTAACTCTCTTGGATAGTGAGAGTGACGGGGCTCGTGTTGAGTTACCAAGGGTAGTTTGTGAATACCCGGATGTCTTTCCAGAAGATCTTACTAGTTTACCATCTCACTGGGAGATCGAGTTCTCTATTGAATTAGTGCCTGGCACGGCACCGATTTCTATGTCACCGTATAGATTTGCACCCACCGAATTGCATGAGTTGAAGATTCAACTCCAAGAACTTTTAGACAAGGGTTTCATTCGCCCTAGTACATCACCTTAGGGAGCGCCGACTCTCTTTGTGAAGAAGAATGATGGGTCATTGCGGTTGTGTATTGATTAGCGCAAGTTGAATAGAGTTACAATTAAGAACAAGTATCCTCTTCCCAGAATAGATGATTTGTTTGACCAACTTAGAGGGTCTCGTTGCTTCTCAAAAATAGATTTGAAGTCGAGGTACCATCAGTTGAAAGTCCGGGAGGAGGACATTCAGAAGACGGCTTTTCGTACTCGTTATGGCCACTATGAATTCCTTGTAATGCCTTTTGGGTTGACCAATGCACCGGCTTCCTTTATGGATTTGATGAACATAATTTTCAGGAATACTTAGACCATTTTGTGGTCGTCTTTGTGGACGACATCTTGATTTATTCAACCTCTGAAGAGGAACATGAGACTCACTTGCGGGTAGTGCTAGGTTTACTTAGTGAGCACCAATTGTATGCCAAATTTGAAAAATGCGAGTTTTGGTTAACAGAGGTGAAGTTTTTATGGCATGTAGTGTCTAGAGAGGGAGTGACTGTAGACTCCTCAAAGATAGATGTCGTACAGGATTGGAAACAACCCAAGAATGTTTTTGAAATCCGGAGTTTCTTGGGATTAGCGGGGTATTATCGACGTTTTGTAAAGGACTTCTCTAGACTAGCTGCACCTTTGACTAGGTTGACTAGAAAGGGTATCAAATTTGTGTGGAGTGAGGCTTGTGAAAAGTCATTCCAAGAGCTTAAGACTAGATTGACTACCGCACCGGTTTTGATAATTCCGGAAAGGGGTTTGAATTACACTGTCTATTGTGATGCGTCCGGGGATGGACTTGGTTGTGTCTTGATGCAAGAGGGAAAAGTTGTGGCCTACGGTTCACGACAATTGAAAACTCATGAGAAAAATTACCCCACCCATGATCTAGAATTAGCAGCGGTGATTTTTGCTTTGAAAATTTGGAGGCATTACTTGTACGGTGAGAAGTTTGAAGTCTTCTCCGATCATAAGAGTCTAAAGTATTTGTTTTCTCAAAAAGACTTGAATTTACGACAACGAAGGTGGATGGAATTTATGGAGGATTATGACTTTGAGTTACACTATCATCCAGGGAAGGCCAATGTGGTGGCCGATGCTTTGAGTCGAAAATCTGTGAGTAGTTTGGCAAGTGTGGCCATTCGGGAATGGGATATGCTAGATGTTATTGGCAAGTTTGATTTGCACTTGGGTGAGTCCGGAGAGAGTGCTACCTTGTTTACTTTGAATGCTCAACCTACCTTGGTTAGTAAGGTCATAGAGGCACAACGAGGAGACCGTGATGTGGAATCAATCTGTGTTAAGATTTCCAATGGAAAGGAAGAGAAAGGTTTGAACGTTCACTCGGATCTGAGTGTACGTTACCTAGACCGTTTGTTTGTACTAGAATCTTGTAGAGAGGAAGTACTTCGGGAGTTCCATCACTCACGCCTTGCGGTACACCCGGGAGGCACTAAAATGTATCATGATCTTAGTCGTCAGTTTTGGTGGAGAGGTATGAAACGGGATGTCGCTTTATTTGTATCGAAGTGCCTTACTTGTCAACAAGTGAAGGCCGAACACCAAAGACCAGCGGGTTTGTTACAACCCTTACCGATAGCCAAGTGGAAATGGGAGCGTGTTACCATGGATTTTGTAGTTGGGCTTCCTAGAACACAACGAGGCAATGACGCCATTTGGGTGATTGTTGATAGGTTGACTAAGTCTACCCATTTCATTCCGATGTGCACCAGCGACTCAGTTGAACGCTTGGCAGAGTTGTACATTAGAGAGATAGTTCGACTTCATAGAGTCCCTGTGACTATTGTGTCGGATAGGGATCCTCGTTTTACTGCCCGGTTATGGAAAAGCCTTCAAGAAGCTTTGGGAACTAAGTTGACTCTTAGCACTGCTTATCATCCTCAAACCGATGGATAGTCGGAACGTACCATTCAGATTTTGGAGGACATGCTTAGAGCTTGTGTCCTTGATTTTAAGGGGCCTTGGGAAAGGCACTTACTATTGATTGAGTATGCTTACAACAATAGTTACCAAGCTAGTATTGGGATGGCACCATTTGAAGCCTTGTATGGCCGACCTTGTAGATCACCGATTTGTTGGGCCGAAGTGGGTAATGCACTGTTACTGAGTCCGGAAATTGTTAGAGAGACAACTGAGAAAGTTGTTCTCATTCGGAAAAGGTTAGCTACGGCCCAAAGCCGACAAAAAAGTTATGCCGATAAGAGGAGACAACTTTTATCTTTTGAAGTTGGTGACCATGTGTTTCTAAAAATCTCACCAAGGCGGGGTTTGATGAGATTTGGTAAGAGTGGTAAATTATCTCCAAGGTTCATTGGGCCTTTTGAGATCTTAGAGCGAATTGGGGAAGTGGCATACCGGTTAGCTTTACCGCCATAACTTTCGGGAGTTCACAACGTATTTCATGTAGCTATGCTTAGGAAGTATGAACCCGACCCTTCTCATATGCTTGATTGGGCTGACTTGGAGGTAGATGAGGATGCCTCTTACGAAGAACGACCAGTTCAAATATTAGATACTCGGGAAGCAAGTGCTACGGGGCAAAACTATACTGTTGGTAAAGGTGTTGTGGAGACACCATGGGGTTGAAGAAGCTACGTGGGAACGGGAGGCGGAAGTCCGCTCCAAATATCCGAATTTGTTTGAAAATGCTTAAGTTGCTTTTCTTTGTAATATTCCCTAGTGTTGAGGGAAGCGTATTTAAAATTGTTAACCACATGTTGATATGTGCGTTATTGTTTTAAGCATAAGGTTGTTGAGAGTTGCCATTACTTTTTGGGAAATTTTATGTTTATGCATATTTGAGAGGTTGTTGTTAATGAGATAACCATGGTGGAAATGGTGGAATTTGGTTGAGAGTTAGTATTGTGATTTGAAAATGAAATAACGTGGTTTTGATCGCTAGAAACCCTTTGTTTGGGTAGTTTAATTTGAAATTTCGAGGATGAAATTCTTTAGGGGGGAAGGTTGTAGCAATCCCAGTTTTGCCACTTCGCTGAGTATGTCGGGGATCGAGCAGCTCAGTCAGCTCGCGGGGGTCCAGGGGGCAGCGCCCCTTGGCGGGTCCTAGGGCAACGTCCTAGCGAGGTTGAGGGGCAGCGCCCCTGAAGCAAAAATACAAAATGCATTAGAAGTTACTTATCCGCTCGAGCGGAGAATGTTTGATTCCAGAAGTTTGACATGTCTACAAAAATACTGGGAAAGTGTATTTGACGCTCGAGCGGGGCTTTCCACGCTCGAGCAAACCATGTTATATCAATTCGTGAATCTGATATTTCATATCACTTTTGTATATCTTTCTCTAAAAACCATTTCCTCTCCCTTCTCTCTACATTTCCCTACGCCAAATTGGATCAAAACTTTGATTTCTCAAGATCCATTAGAGTTCTGCCATAGGTTCTTCATCAAAGTTGGTTAACTTCTCGAGGGCTTCGTTGTGTGCGGTGAAAATTGACTTTCGACACTGTTGATTTTGGGGGTTTCATCTCATTTCTTCTTTAAAACTTGAGGTAGGATTTTCTTAAAGTTATATATATATTTTTTGCAAGATCTATATGATTTCCGAAATCGTCTTTCGATAGCTTTGGAAATTGATTGTTGATTCAAGAAGTTAAGCGATTTTGAAAGTGGGTTTGTCTCTTATTCTTTTAAAATGATCTTATGGGTTTTGATCTTCATTGATTGAAGAAAAAATGATTTTGGAAAGTTTTCTTTTAAAAGATTTGAGTTGTATAGTTTTGGTGAGAAAACCTAGAATTTGGGAATTTTTTTAAAGAAGACTGAAAATCCATGAATGATATTCTTATATTTATTTTATGTGTCAAAATAAATGGATGTTTGGAAAATTTCTTATTTATATTTATATAAATGATGAATTTCAGGAAATATGAGAATTATTGTTCATTTTGGAAATTATTGTTCAAAACGTTAAAATAGTCTTGAAATAACTAATTGTTGAGGATACTTGAGAAGAGGGAACTGTGTTATTCCTTGAATGATGAATTGGAACAAAAGTATTTATATTGATCTTGTGAAATTGGCATATCAATTCATTTGATTATATTAAACTTTGAAAGTTGATTTGAAAAACTTGCATTGAGAAAAGAATGTTGAGAAACAAGTTTTCATGGAATGGTTTTGGCGTATATACGTTGCTAAGTCTTGATAGGTGGTGTAGATGATATTGAATAAGTTGGCCTGAGAGTCCGAGGTGAAAGACCGAAAATCCACGAGGATAGGTGTCAAGCCTTCCGGTTAATGTCGATAAAAATGACAATTTGATAGTACTTGTATAGTTTACTTGCAGACACCGACCTAGAGATTACCAAAGTCGTATTTACCGCTCTTGAAATAAATTGTTAAGTTTTGAACAATTGAAATTGCATGATATCATTGAGCATGATGGTTTTCAAAAGATGAAAAATGTGATTTATCTTAAAAAATGGCATAGCATGGCATGTGCATTTCATCTCTTGAAACTTGTATAAAATGTATATACTTTGTTAAAAATTTCCTACTGGGCTTTATGCTCACCCTACGGGATTTCTGTGCAGGAAAAGTTGTGGTGATCCCATCCAACTAGGGGTGTGGAAGTATGTGTGTTGGGAGTACAATACTCTCATTTTGCTGTGACTGTGTGTAAGCCAATAGCTGTGTTTGTGTGGGTTTGAATAACCGTTTTGTGTAACCAGGCTCAAGCCTTGGAAACTTGTAAACCCTTGGGGGTATTTATTTGTTTATTTACTTGTTGTTGGATTAATGTATTGTTGCATGAAGAACTATTGTATCATGTAATGTAAGTTTGGAGATTCATATTCGGTTTTCCTTGAAAGAGCCATGATTGTTGTATTATCATTTTGGCTAGAAATTTGGGGCGTTATAGGCCAAAACTAATGCCGAGAGACAGTTTATGGTCGTGTCGGACTGTTGTAGGAACTGGGCAAAACTAATGTCGGGATAGGTTAAGGTTATACCGGACCGTTGTACAAACTGGCCGGAGTCAATATCAAAACAGTTTACGAGGTCATGTTGTAGACGTGCCCGTGCGCTTCGCTACAGTTCGGACTCTCCTTTTTGTGTTGTGTTGCGGTTCCAAATCTGAACCAAAGAGTCCAACTCTGGCAAATCGTTTTGAAGAAAAACAGATTTTTGAAAAGTAGTGCCAAACATGGACTGCTTTGCCAGATTACAGAGTCGCCACCTAAATATTTTTAAAATGGGAAATTTAGGAAACCCTGACTCGGTGCCGAAGGCCACGTGTCCGTCATCACCAAATGTCTTGGCTCGGGAGCTTGGGTACGATCGGGGAAGGTCAGCTATGAGCACCCCCTTTCGCCCGGTCCGAAGACCGGCCTCTACTAACCGTGATATCCGATTTTGAAAACATTACATGCTCTTATTCCGGTTATTAGCCTAGATTTACTACGTGATGCGCACAACACAAAAGTATAGACTAGATTGCCTAACCTGGAAATAAACATTGCATATCCGTTTTGTCTCGAAAAACGTGTTAGATTTTGCTACTCGCAAGTAGGCTAAAATACGGATTTCAATGAGTTATTCCAACTCAAGCAATCCAACCTTCACCCACAGGCATTCAATCAGTTTATCATATAAGCATTTAGCCGCATGGCAAGCATACTGTCATGTTAACATCCACACGCATGCGAAGTGCTAAAGCATAAAAACTTACATCATACTCCGTGCCAAAAACAATAACCCGGTTAGCAAACATGCGTGACCTAGTTCATGTTAAGTGGCTAATGCAACACAGGCATAGATGCAATCTAGAGTAGGCTCGGCTAACCCTAAACATGGCATGTGAAATGCGCGAGTAGCACGTATTCAATTTGGAAATGAAAGTACGATGCAGTTTGTATGATGTACCGAGCCCGATGTATGTAAACAAATGCATGAATGCACGCATGCATTGCATAAGGTATGCTAATTTTAGATGTGCCCTAATCTACCATCATAAGCAGGTAAATAAAAGGGTAGAAAGAAAAGGGGATTGGAAGACATACACCCACTCACACACACTTATTACAATTATGCCCTCGCTCGGAAGGACCGAATAATAAATAAATTAATTATTACAAAATTTCTAATTATTTAACAAATAAATGCAAAAAGGAAAGGTGGCCACAGCCGCCCGCCTCGGGATGCGCGAATGATGCATGCTCGAATCCGACTCGCCCGGAAACCCGCATCATGACACTGCTGCCTCTGTTCTTACTGCCCTGTCCCTCAAAAAATTGCCAAAGTCCCAGAACACCTTCCTTGTATGCTGCTGTACACCACCGGCCTGATGGAATGGCAACCGGCCACATAAAATGACCACCGGCTGCTTGAGAGGTTATCTGCTAACCATAAAGTGCCGGTCGGCACTCTATACTGCCGGTCGGCACAAAATTCCTACAGAAGACAGTTTTGACAGCAACAGCAGACAGACAGTGCATGGTATGGAATTTCAAGGCAATGTATGTATGGACACACTCCCTATCATGTGTGGGACTCAAGGAAGCATGACCCTCGACCCTCGGGCCACCAATCGCGCATTTCCATGCATGATGGCCAAAGAGTCAAGTGTGCATTTTAATATCAAATGTAATGCACACAAAACATACAAGGGGCCCAACCTCAATCATGGTTGATCAAGAGGTGAGGCAATGCACAACAATGCACACGCAACCTAAGCATGCAAGCTAACACACAAACATGCAATGCAACTACATGGCATACACAATGCAAGATGGGCTTACACCAATATGAGATAGCCTCAGCCACACTCACATAGGAGGCCATTGGATGAAAATGAAGTGCCTCGAAATGCGTGCACACGGGCACGCATACCGAGGCAATGGCATACGGAATGCAATGATGCTAAAATGATATGCAAACACGCTAATGGAATTTCAGCACTGAAATATGGGGGAAAACAGTCCCGAAAGATGGCGAAATGACACCAAATGCGAGGAATGGTCCCGAAATGCGAATTTAGGCACCCGAAACGGCCTATAGCTATGCAATGCATGCACAATATGGACATGGAATGAAAATACAGTAGCGAGGCAGCCCCAAGACCAGCATTTCCTCAGTACAAAATATGGCCAAACAGCAAGCATAGATAGAGCAACAATGGCATGCAAAATGAGGCTCAAAAGAGGGTATAACATGAAGTGGGCCAAACATTCATCAAACAAGCAAAGACCCTTCATGAAATATAACCAGGGGGTCAAAATATGACCATGTCCAGTTCTGATCATGGTCCAAAAACAGAAGAAAAATGGGCTAGCAAAGCATGCAAAACAAGGGTAAAACATGGATTCAAAGAAAGTGGCATATGGAGCATGAAAACAAGGTTGAGCCCTTCTTCAATGTTGAAGAGGGGCTCAAAATAAGCACAATATCAGTTCATGAGATGCTCCAAAACAGATCACATATAGGCCAAACAAGTCATGCAAATTTACGGTAAATAGGAGAGATTATGAAGCAAGTGCATCATGGGGGGCTCAAACAGTGTTGAGCCCTTCTTCAATGTTGAAGAGGGGCTCAAAATAGGCCCTCTTACAGTTTACATTATGCTCGAAAACAGATCACTCATAGACTAGAAATTCCATGCAAAAAATATGACATACCAAGAGGTATTGAAGCAAGTACCAAATGGAGGGCCCAAACAGGGTTGAGCCCTTAAACAAACATGAAATATGCCTCAAAATAATGACCTTTTCAGTTCTGGTCGGAGCCTAAAACAGCAAGCAAACAGGCTAGAAGAATGGTGCAAAAATGGGGAATAAAGAGGGAAAAGTGTTACCCTTGAAGAACACCCTTGAAGAACACCTCAAGAACAGCAAGTGCAGACCTCTCCTTCTGATCAAAACCACCTCAAAACCTCAAGAACAAACCTTCAAGACCTCCCAAGTCGGAGTATGGTGTAATGGTGTGTGTGTTGGTTCAATACTATGGTAAAAATGCACTTTTAGGCCATAAAAACACACACAAGGGAGGAGAGAGAGGGAAAATATAGAGAGAGAATGTGTAGGGCAGATATATATCTGTATATATCTGGTTTTTTGGTTCAAAGACTCTAACCTCATCAAAGGGAGAAGAGAAGTGCTTATATAGGCCAAGTAATGCTAAGAAACTTAATGGCTAAGCAAAGGAAAAAGGGTCAAGGGGGCCAAGGGGTTCAAAGGGAGGTGCAAGGCTTCTAGAGGAAGCTAATACAGTTGGCCAAGCTTCTTCAAGAAGCTTGGCCAAAGGGTTCAAGCTTCTAGAAGCAAAAGGGGGTCAAAAGGCTCAAAAGGGTGCAAAATAGCCACATATATGCATGGGGGGTCGGGTCTGTGCATCCCAGATGGCACAGGTGGCATGCACTAGGCTTGGGGGGTGCAAAGGGTGCAAACCGGCCAGAAAAAATGGTCGTCGGCCAAAATAAAGTGCCGGTCGGCACTATTTTCTACCGGTCGGCTAAATAGAGTGCCGATAGATGATTCCAAGGTCAAAAAATGGCCGGTGGGTATTCAAATTGAAGCCCCGGAAGTTAGCTTTCCAATGGCGCAAACCTTGCATCAAAATTCCTCCTGTGAAAAAAGTTATGCCCTTTTTGGTGAAGCCGCGCAGACTCGATCCAACCGGGATGATGCCCAGCTTCAATCAATCATATCTCCTCCACCCTGACTTGGCTCTAGGAGATTCTTGAATGAAAAATGAAGCCCCGGAAGTCTTCTTTTCAAATATGGTGGCCTCATAGCTTAACTTCAAGTGTATAGACAAATACGCTCGATGCAGCGAGGGCTGCTCGACTCCCTTCTACCCGGATCCATGCCGAACCTCTTTTCTAACTTGATTTCTCCCCTCTTCTCCTCTTCTCTTCAACTTCAAACCCCTAAGCAAGGTGTTTTGAAAGATTTTTCAAAGATTTCATCTCTCTTTCATTCACTTCCACTTTGTCCTTGCCCGGTTTACCGAAAAGCGCAACATTTACCAAAATGCGAGCGTCGGAACATCGTGGGAATTTTATTTCAAAAAAAGATGTTTTGAAAGAGAGGTTTTTAAAGTCTAAAAACCATCCAAAATAATTGTGGTCCAAAACGGGGTGTGAAGTTGAGATTTGCCTCTCTCCTTGCCGAAGAAATCGAACCTGTGCCCTGCACATCTCTCAACACCGAGCAAACCATCAGTAGTGCCCAAGTCTTGAGGGCAGTCAAAAATGGGGTGTCTACAGTTGCCCCTCTTTGACAGAACTCGGAAGTCATAACAATGACGGGAGTGAATGTCAAAGCCCAGAGACAACCCATTTTTGACAAGGCCGAAGACTTGGACAAACAAACAAAATACTGATAAATAATTGGTTGTGCCCGCAGGCTGCCTACGTATCCCTTTGCAAGGAATCAAACCAGCGTAGTTCAGGGGCAGGATGCAAAGTGATGCACAATGCAAGTGCATAACTTATGATCATGCAAAGGATGCTGTAATGAAGCAATTATGCAAAATAAATGCAACATTTTAAGCGAATGCTATGCAAGCAAGTAAACGTGAACCAACCTACATCTCATGCAGAAAGGATGTAAGAGAATTATGCAATTCTTACGAACATGTGCGTTAGATACACAAAAGTGAACGAAGTATGGTAGATACACTAAGTGGACAAACATGTGTGATGGATACACCAAAGTGAAGAGAGTGTAATGGATACACTATATGAATAAAGTGTGATTGATACACTAAGTGAGCGTAGTGTGATGGATGCATAAAAAAAGTGTGTGATTGATACACAAAGCGAGCGTGTGATTGATACACAAAGCGAAAGTGTGTGATTGATACACAAAACGAGCGTGTGTTAGATACACTATATGAAACAAAATGTGACAGGTACAGTAGCTGAGTGCGTGATAGATACAGTAAGCGAGTGTGGTGAGCACAGTGTGATAGATACACAAAGGGTGAACACAAAGTGTGATAGATGCACTAAGTGAACAAAGTGTGATGGATACACAAAAGGTGAACACAGAGTGTGATAGATGCACTAAGTGAACAAAGTATGATTGATATACTAAATGTGAACACGAAGTGTGATAGATGCACCTAGTGAACAAGTATGATTGATATACTAAATGTGAACACAAAGTGTGATAGATGCACTTAGTGAACGGG
The DNA here is from genome assembly GCA_030407325.1 of Camellia japonica. Lineage (NCBI taxonomy): Eukaryota > Viridiplantae > Streptophyta > Magnoliopsida > Ericales > Theaceae > Camellia > Camellia japonica. The sequence goes on from JAPPVO010000016.1 coordinate 152,577,140, forward strand.
AGTATGATTGATATACTAAATGTGAACACGAAGTGTGATAGATGCACTTAGTGAACAAGTATGATTGATATACTAAATGTGAACACGAAGTGTGATAGATGCACTTAGTGAACAAGTATGATTGATATACTAAATGTGAACACGAAGTGTGATAGATGCACTTAGTGAACGGGAGTATGATTGATATACTAAATGTGAACACGAAGTGTGATAGATGCACTTAGTGAACAAGTATGATTGATATACTAAATGTGAACACGAAGTGTGATAGATGCACTTAGTGAACGGGAGTATGATTGATATACTAAATGTGAACACGAAGTGTGATAGATGCACTTAGTGAACGAGAGTATGATTGATATACTAAATGTGAACACGAAGTGTGATAGATGCACTTAGTGAACAAGTATGATTGATATACTAAATGTGAACACGAAGTGTGATAGATGCACTTAGTGAACGGGAGTATGATTGATATACTAAATATGAACACGAAGTGTGATAGATGCACTTAGTGAACAGGAGTATGATGGATATACTGGATATATGAAGTGTGATTGATACACTAAGGGAATAAAGTGGGTATGTGCGTGATAGATACACAAAAGGTAATGAAGTGTGATGGATACACTAAAGTAATTGAAGTGAACATGTGTGTGATAGATACAGAAAATGAGAATGTGTGTGATAGATACACTAAGTGAAGAGAGTGTGATTGATACACGGAATGTAATGAAGTGTGTGGTTGATACACTAAATGAAATGAAACGTGTGATTGATACACTGAATGCAATGAAGTGTGTGATTGATACACTGAATGCAATAAAGTGTGTGATTGATACACTAAAGTGAGAATGGGTGTGATAGATACATAAAATGAGAATGTGTGTGATTGATACACAAAATGAGAGAAGTGTGATTGATACACTAAATAAACATATGACAGATACATGAAGCAAATAGAGTGTGATTGATACACAAAGCAAACATGTGATATGAAGAGAAGAATGGTGTGATAGATACACAAAGTGAGTGAAGTGTGATTGATACACTGAGTGAGTAAAGTGTAATAGATACACAAAAGTGAATATGTGCGTGATAGATACACAAAACGAGAATGTGTGTGATAGATACACAAAATAAGAATGTGCGTGATAGATACACAAAATGAAAGAAGTGTGATTGATACACCAAGGCAAATGGAGTGTGTTAGATACACTAAGTGGAGCAAATGACTATGTGTGATAGATACACGAAGTGAATGGAGTGTGATTGATACACTAAGCAAATAAAGTGTGCTAGATACACTGAATGAATGAAGTGTGATTGATACACTAAGTGAATGAAGTGTGATTGATACACTATGGGAATGAGGTGTGATTGATACACTATTTTGGCTTGAAGCAGACTTGATCTTGAGCTTGAGGTAGAGGTACACTCATACTTCGGAGCACTGGCAAGGCCTGAAGAGGTACACACGGGATGTAGTCTCGGAACTTACTGAAGTTGAAACAAACTCAGATACCCGACGTTTTCCTCTTTTGCTTTTATTTTGCAGTCCGGAACCACATAGCTTCAGATAGGTTCTGGTTTTACTGTTCACACTTGTCGGGGGTGGGCCCTATAGTTTTATGAAAGAACGAATCTGTTTTGCACAAATGTGGAGAATGGCACGGCACTCTGAGCACAAGATGATTTGATTTTTTTTTGTTTTGAAATTAAGAAATGAGTTCTTAACCGGGTATTGAGCCTACGACTGAACACAGCGAAAAAGACTCAACAAAAGAAAACAAAGGTAAACAACCTAAACACATCTATTGACACTCGAAACGACTCAAAACAAGAATCGAGGCAGACAAAACAAACACAAGACTCAAATGTGCACAGGGAGCCTGTTTCACCGGGTATTATTTCCCACCCTTTCTCATTTGTGATTCTCACATCACTCGGCCCTCAAGCTCTGTTTTTCTGAAAAAGCCCTTTTCTCACTTTTTCTCTCAACGCACATCTCTCTATTCTTTAATCTCTCATTTGTTATCCCTCCCCAGAGTGGTTGGTAGATAGACAAGAAGTTGCGGGCTCTTGCCCCTAGCATTCTGCTAGATTCTTTTTCTTCTGCACACAGCAGTGAACTTTCCCACAGAGAGGTTGTGCCACAACTGGGTGTGTAGCAAATCTGCAGCTAACATCGGTTGATGATGCCCTGCTGGGGAGTTTGGACGTGGTTAGATCTGTCCAGATGAGGAAGTGGAACATCTCGCCCATTCCAATTTATGCTTCGCACATGGCTTGATACCTCGCTGCTTGGAGGACGAGAGAGCTTTCAGCCCTTTGTTGTTGACTTCAGTTGTGCCCTCTTCTGGCAGGTGGAGTGCCCTTCTTGGCAAGTATGTTGATGATGGGGAAAAGACAGAACACCTGACTCAACTGTACCCCTAGTTCATCATTTTGACCATTTTTTTGGTTTTAAAACAATTTTGACCAACATGAAAGTTAGATTAACATGCTTATTCGATTTTTGATTTGAAATCATGCAAGTCAGGCTATGAGCACTGAAAATTTTCCTTTTTTGGGTCCAAGAAAATGGTCCAGTTTTTGGAAAAGATGGAATAATTTTCGAGAGAATTAGTCAACCTCAGTAAAAATTCTCAAAAACTATTTTTTGTAAACGGCCAATGCTCAACAAGCACGGAACCTACTCTTGAGATGCGCAACCTCGGATCCATAAGCAATGGAAAATTGCCCCTTGTCTGAAGGACACTGCATGGCAACTGAAAGTTGCCCCTTGTTTGAAATGACACCGCGGTGTTTTGAATGGCAACGGAAAGTTGCCCCTTGTTTGAATGGCACCGCAGTGCGTTGAATTCAATCCTTCAGAGTGACGATCACAACCGAACTCTCGGATACAGAGAAGGCAAAGATGATCAAAACCATTTCATGGACACAATTGAATTTGAAGTGTTTTAGGGCTGGACTTCAGAATGAAGTTGCCTACGTATCCCAAAGATGGGAATCAAGCCTTACGTAGTTCGGGGTTAAGGTACACTCGGGTATTTAACCTCTCCTTTTTATGCTCTAACTTTTGCCAAGGCGCCTGTTGCAGGTTTTCGACCTTGCGAGCTTTGTTCTTCTTTCTTTTCATTTCTTTTCTTTTTTTGCATTTTTTTTTTCTTTTTCTTTGCTATTTTTTTGTTCTTTTTCTCTTCTTTCTTGTTTCTTTTTGTATTTTTCTTTTTTGCCTTTTCTTTTCTTTTTGCTCTAACTTTTGCCTGGGTCGCCCTTCCGGGTTTTCGGCCCAGCGAGCCTCTCAAAGGGTAAAAGTGTAGCAAGTCCATGCCAAATGGTTTTAAGGTTTTGAAGCCATCCGTATCCAGGAGAGTGGCTGTTGTATTGATTTGCAGAAGAATCCATCTTCGGCTCTTCGAGCACATCGGACATTTTGCCCCTAGTTCGGGGGGTGCTTCTGTTCTAGCTTCACAAGCTTCTTCTGATGAGATCTGATCTTCTTGATCTGACTTTGGTGCCCTTTGTTCGAGGGCTGCTTCAAATCTGGCCACACAGGCCTCACATCATGATTGTCCGTTGAACATTCTGAATCCAAGTTCAAGGTTTGAAAGCAAAGGGGTTGAGTCTCGAGGCTGAGAGCGATCCTAAGCTGCACAATCTCAAGAGCGATTCCACACATGTCTTCGCAGGACCGCGCAAAACATTTTTTTTGAAAGTTTTTAAGAAAGCGACAAATCGCTCGCGCTGAAGACAGTGTAGGACCAATCTGGATCAAAGCTAGGGTCCTTCTCAGTACTCACACTAACAAGCATGATTTCATTCATTAATGGCTTAGCACGCCTCTCTTTCTCTCAATTGATCAAATTTTTGCAAATCCCAAGGAATTCCTTCCTCTTCGTTTTCACCACAGTGTTTGAAAAAGTTTTGAAAAACTTAGGCCAATGCAATGACTTCAAGGCACAGAAAAGACAGAGTTCTTAGTCAAATACTTCCATCTCATTTAGAATTTCTGGCACAACTGGCACACGGCAGAAGCAAACACAAGAGTGTGAAAATCACTGCTGTTCCATTCAAAATCTGTTGGCATAACTGACTCCCTGGCAGAAACAGACTCAAAAAAAATGAAAAGACAGACGCAAAACAAGCAAGTGATGTCCGAGGTAACTCCCCGAAATCACCCGACTCTGACAAAACAGGACTGACTCGATACAACAAGACAGACCCTTAATCAAAAAGACTGACTCAAGACAAAGAGACAGGCTCAAAGCAAAAATGACAGAACTGACTCAGTACCCAAGCCAGAGCATACAAAAACCAGCATTCGCAAATTCTCAAAACAGTGCGTGCCATACGCCACATCTGAAGTAAACTGAGCACTGCCCGCAGGTGGTTTGTCCCCCGATCACATACTTGTACTATCCCCCAAGTTTGCTGATCCAGTGACGATAGACTTTACTGAGCTGGTGCGGCGATGACGTTGTTGTCAAACAAATCTTGTACATCATGGCGCAGACGAAAGCAGCTATCGGTCTCATGACCGGTTTGTTGATGGTAGGCACAGTACTTAGTCCGGTCATGCTTTGAAGGGAGAGGATCAGGTAAAGGCCGTTGTTCCAATGGTTTCAGATGTCCTTTCCGGATTAAGACCTCTAGAGCCTTTGACAAAGGCATATGAAGTGGGGTGAAAACCCTCTTGACTCGAGGTGGATATTTGGTTTTCTGTGAGCTACTTCCGGACGCACCGGTGAATGGGGTAGCTTTTTGTGATGTGGTGTTGGTGACCATGCCCACTTCAGAAGGTCTTGCAGTTGCATCACCACTGGTGGTCACATTCGAACTGCGGGTAAACGCCCTCCTGGGCTGCTCCTTCTCCTGGTCAATGAGGCCCTGCTTTATAGCATCCTCGATTTGTACCCCAATCTCATGGAGGTCTGCAAAGGTGGGTAGGGGGAGGACAATCATCTTCTGCATCAGCCTGGGTTGGAGATTGCGCACAATCATCCGTATCTGGTCCTTGTCGACCGGCCTGGTGGTCATCGAAGAAGCTTTGGCTCTCCAACGGGTTACAAAGTCAGAGAAGCCCTCTTTCGGCTCTTGCCTGGTTGTCTCAAGATCACGGGTTGTGATCTCGATCTGGGTATTGTATGAATATTGTGCGACGAAGGCCTCGGACATCTCCTCCCAGCTTCGTTTCACTGAGTCCTCTAATTTGGCGTACCAGATGGCCGCGATACCCGACAGGGTCCTGCTAAAGAGGGAGAGCTTCTGTAATCTTGTCAAGCCCATCGGGCGCAGAACATCTGAAAACAAACTCAGGTGGACCATGGGATCTCCTGACCCGTCAAAACGGTCGATGTGAGGCATCTTGAACCTGTCTGGCAATGTCACAGCTGTGTCCGTGTATCCATCTTCAATGTCAGGGATGGTCTTGACTCCCTGGGATTTCTTGAACAGCTTTTCAAGCTTGCTCAACTTCAGTGCTGTGGGATCCGTCTCGAACTCAAAGGGAGAGTCCGGTAGGTTGGTGGGTGTTTTTGATAACTGGGGTAAAATTGGGGGCGGAGCCGGCCCTACCGGAATGTCTGTACCTTCCTGGACATTTGGCGTCTCCCCAGGTGCTGGAGCTCCTACTGGGGGAGGAACTTGTTGTGAAGCAGACGCGCCGCTTTGCTGTTGCAGCCTGGTGATGAGCTCGGCCTGTTGAGCCACGATTGCAGCTTGCTGCTTGGAGAATTCCGCTTGGCGGACAGCGTCTTGCTGCATGAGTTTCATAGTTTCCTGCATCTGACGCATCATTGCCTCCACCCCTGACGTATTCTGTTGATCCATCTGACTGATGGTATATCTATCTCTGTGATAAAAAACTGAGGCCTCAGCCTGACTGTTCACTGGTGGGCTGGATAAGGGTTACTGATCTGGTAACTGCTGAACCGGTGACCCGTGCCTGACTGGCCCTTTTTACTCTGCCTTTGGCAACTGAATCTCTGACCCGACAAAGTCTATCAACACGAGTCCAATGTACCCGGGGGATATTGGAGCTTTCTGAAGCTATAGTTCCAGGACTACCTAGCAAAAGAGAAAACAGACAGCATCTCAGCTCAACTTCACTGGAACAGATACGAGCAAAGCTGAACGACTGTATTCTATTACTGATCACTGTTCCCCGAAATCACTGCCCCAAATCTGAATCTGATACCCGCAGATAAGACTGATTCTCAAAATACTGATACTGGTGCCCGCAGCCGGATATCCAGACCGCAAATTGGTATATGCATTCCCTGTAGAGATACACTCTAAAAGCACATAGCAAGTAAATGAGAGCCAATACACCCCTATGTTGGGGTAGGGTTTCCCTGTCCTATTTTGTCAGGAGCTAGGGTTTCACTACGCACACAGCGGTTTCAAACAACCTAAAATCGGGTAAGCAACCTGTCCTAGTTTGGAATGGTCACTATGGATTCCGAATATGCACTAGGTCGAATGGTCGAAAAGGGTGCCCCGGTAAAACCGGGTTTGTGTTCCCATACTGGCAGAGCCCGCAACCGGTCAGCCTTATGGTCATGCCTTGACAAGACAAGCCTCCAGCAAACCGCTCAGGAATAGCAGATGGCCAACACGGTGTCCTAGGCGCACCAATGCACATGCAATGCAAAGAAACACATAAGTGTAGTCAAAACAGGATATCACGAGTTCGAGTCAAGCTCTCTAAAAAATCCCCAGCAGAATCGCCAGAAATTGTAGACGTGCCCGTGCGCTTCGCTACAGTTCGGACTCTCCTTTTTGTGTTGTGTTGCGGTTCCAAATCTGAACCAAAGAGTCCAACTCTGGCAAATCGTTTTGAAGAAAAACATATTTTTGAAAAGTAGTGCCAAACATGGACTGCTTTGCCAGATTACAGAGTCGCCACCTAAATATTTTTAAAATGGGAAATTTAGGAAACCCTGACTCGGTGCCGAAGGCCACGTGTCCGTCATCACCAAATGTCTTGGCTCGGGAGCTTGGGTACGATCGGGGAAGGTCAGCTATGAGCACCCCCTTTCGCCCGGTCCGAAGACCGGCCTCTACTAACCGTGATATCCGATTTTGAAAACATTACATGCTCTTATTCCGGTTATTAGCCTAGATTTACTACGTGATGCGCACACAACACAAAGTATAGACTAGATTGCCTAACCTGGAAATAAACATTGCATATCCGTTTTGTCTCGAAAAACGTGTTAGATTTTGCTACTCGCAAGTAGGCTAAAATACGGATTTCAATGAGTTATTCCAACTCAAGCAATCCAACCTTCACCCACAGGCATTCAATCAGTTTATCATATAAGCATTTAGCCGCATGGCAAGCATACTGTCATGTTAACATCACACGCATGCGAAGTGCTAAAGCATAAAAACTTACATCGTACTCCGTGCCAAAACAATAACCCGGTTAGCAAACATGCGTGACCTAGTTCATGTTAAGTGGCTAATGCAACACAGGCATAGATGCAATCTAGAGTAGGCTCGGCTAACCCTAAACATGGCATGTGAAATGCGCGAGTAGCACGTATTCAATTTGGAAATGAAAGTACGATGCAGTTTGTATGATGTACCGAGCCCGATGTATGTAAACAAATGCATGAATGCACGCATGCATTGCATAAGGTATGCTAATTTTAGATGTGCCCTAATCTACCATCATAAGCAGGTAAATAAAAGGGTAGAAAGAAAGGGGATTGGAAGACATACACCCACTCACACACACTTATTACAATTATGCCCTCGCTCGGAAGGACCGAATAATAAATAAATTAATTATTACAAAATTTCTAATTATTTAACAAATAAATGCAAAAAGGAAAGGTGGCCACAGCCGCCCGCCTCGGGATGCGCGAATGATGCATGCTCGAATCCGACTCGCCCGGAAACCCGCATCATGACACTGCTGCCTCTGTTACTTACTGCCCTGTCCCTCAAAAATTGCCAAAGTCCCAGAACACCTTCCTTGTATGCTGCTGTACACCACCGGCCTGATGGAATGGCCACCGGCCACATAAAATGACCACCGGCTTCTTGAGAGGTTATCGGCTACCCATAAAGTGCCGGTCGGCACTCTATACTGCCGGTCGGCACAAAATTCCTGCAGAAGACAGTTTTGACAGCAACAGCAGACAGACAGTGCATGGTATGGAATTTCAAGGCAATGTATGCATGGACACACTCCCTATCATGTGTGGGACTCAAGGAAGCATGACCCTCGGCCCTCGGGCCACCAATCGCGCATCTCCATGCATGATGGCCAAAGAGTCAAGTGTGCATTTTAATATCAAATGTAATGCACACAAAACATACAAGGGGCCCAACCTCAATCATGGTTGATCAAGAGGTGAGGCAATGCACAACAATGCACATGCAACCTAAGCATGCAAACTAACACACAAACATGCAATGCAACTACATGGCATACACAATGCAAGATGGGCTTACACCAATATGAGATAGCCTCAGCCACACTCACATAGGAGGCCATTGGATGAAAATGAAGTGCCTCGAAATGCGTGCACACGGGCACGCATACCGAGGCAATGGCATACGGAATGCAATGATGCTAAAATGATATGCAAACACGCTAATGGAATTTCAGCACTGAAATATGGGGGAAAACAGTCCCGAAAGATGGCGAAATGACACCAAATGCGAGGAATGGTCCCGAAATGCGAATTTAGGCACCCGAAACGGCCTATAGCTATGCAATGCATGCACAATATGGACATGGAATGAAAATACAGTAGCGAGGCAGCCCCAAGACCAGCATTTCCTCAGTACAAAATATGGCCAAACAGCAAGCATAGATAGAGCAACAATGGCATGCAAAATGAGGCTCAAAAGAGGGTATAACATGAAGTGGGCCAAACATTCATCAAACAAGCAAAGACCCTTCATGAAATATAACCAGGGGGTCAAAATATGACCATGTCCAGTTCTGATCATGGTCCAAAAACAGAAGAAAAATGGGCTAGCAAAGCATGCAAAACAAGGGTAAAACATGGATTCAAAGCAAGTGGCATATGGAGCATGAAAACAAGGTTGAGCCCTTCTTCAATGTTGAAGAGGGGCTCAAAATAAGCACAATATCAGTTCATGAGATGCTCCAAAACAGATCACATATAGGCCAAACAAGTCATGCAAATTTACGGTAAATAGGAGAGATTATGAAGCAAGTGCATCATGGGGGGCTCAAACAGTGTTGAGCCCTTCTTCAATGTTGAATAGGGGCTCAAAATAGGCCCTCTTACAGTTTACATTATGCTCGAAAACAGATCACTCATAGACTAGAAATTCCATGCAAAAAATATGACATACCAAGAGGTATTGAAGCAAGTACCAAATAGAGGGCCCAAACAGGGTTGAGCCCTTAAACAAACATGAAATATGCCTCAAAATAATGACCTTTTCAGTTCTGGTCGGAGCCTAAAACAGCAAGCAAACAGGCTAGAAGAATGGTGCAAAAATGGGGAATAAAGAGGGAAAAGTGTTACCCTTGAAGAACACCTCAAGAACAGCAAGTGCAGACCTCTCCTTCTGATCAAAACCACCTCAAAACCTCAAGAACAAACCTTCAAGACCTCCCAAGTCGGAGTATGGTGTAATGGTGTGTGTGTTGGTGCAATACTATGGTAAAAATGCACTTTTAGGCCACAAAAACACACACAAGGGAGGAGAGAGAGGGAAAATATAGAGAGAGAATGTGTAGGGCAGATATATATCTGTATATATCTGGTTTTTTGGTTCAAAGACTATAACCTCTTCAAAGGGAGAAGAGAAGTGCTTATATAGGCCAAGTAATGCTAAGAAACTTAATGGCTAAGCAAAGGAGAAAGGGTCAAGGGGGCCAAGGGGTTCAAAGGGAGGTGCAAGGCTTCTAGAGGAAGCTAATACAGCTGGCCAAGCTTCTCCAAGAAACTTGGCCAAAGGGTTCAAGCTTCTAGAAGCAAAAGGGGGTCAAAAGGCTCAAAAGGGTGCAAAATAGCCACATATATGCATGGGGGGTCGGGTCTGTGCATCCCAGATGGCACAGGTGGCATGCACTAGGCTTGGGGGGTGCAAAGGTTGCAAACCGGCCAGAAAAAATGGTCGTCGGCCAAAATAAAGTGCCGGTCGGCACTATTTTCTGCCGGTCGGCTAAATAGAGTGCCGATAGATGATTCCAAGGTCAAAAAATGGCCGGTGGGTATGCAAATTGAAGCCCCGGAAGTTAGCTTTCCAATGGCGCAAACCTTGCATCAAAATTCCTCCTGTGCAAAAAGTTATGCCCTTTTTGGTGAAGCCGCGCAGACTCGATCCAACCGGGATGATGCCCAGCTTCAATCAATCATATCTCCTCCACCCTGACTTGGCTCTAGGAGATTCTTGAATGAAAAATGAAGCCCCGGAAGTCTTCTTTTCAAATATGGTGGCCTCATAGCTTAACTTCAAGTGTATAGACAAATACGCTCGATGCAGCGAGGGCTGCTCGACTCCCTTCTACCCGGATCCATGCCGAACCTCTTTTCTAACTTGATTTCTCCCCTCTTCTCCTCTTCTCTTCAACTTCAAACCCCTAAGCAAGGTGTTTTGAAAGATTTTTCAAAGATTTCATCTCTCTTTCATTCACTTCCACTTTGTCCTTGCCCGGTTTACCGAAAAGCGCAACATTTACCAAAATGCGAGCGTCGGAACATCGTGGGAATTTTATTTCAAAAAAAGATGTTTTGAAAGAGAGGTTTTTAAAGTCTAAAAACCATCCAAAATAATTGTGGTCCAAAACAGGGTGTGAAGTTGAGATTTGCCTCTCTCCTTGCCGAAGAAATCGAACCTGTGCCCTGCACATCTCTCAACACCGAGCAAACCATCAGTAGTGCCCAAGTCTTGAGGGCAGTCAAAAATGGGGTGTCTACACATGTCGGACTGTTGTAAAGACTAGATGTTGAACCAGCAAGCATGACACACACATAACTTATGACTTGGTGTTGAACGATGATGGCAACAGATGACAAAGTGCGTTAGGGGGCAGCTTAGAGACTCGATGTTGAACCAACAAGCGTGACACACACATAACTTATGATGTGGTGCTGAACGATGATGGCAACAGATGACTGAGTGCTCTAGGAGGTGGCTTAGATGGTGTGCCAAGAGGTGACTTTGGTGGTGCGCCAAGAGGCAACTTGGGCTGTGCGCCAGAGAGGTAACTTGAGATAAATCAGAGGTCAGAACTAATGTCGGGAAACAGTTTATACTCATGTCGAACCATTGTAGGAACTGGCCGAAACTAATGTCGGGAAACAATTTATGGTCGTGTTAAACCATTGTAGTAACTGGCTGAAACTAATGTCGGGATAGTTTAAGGTCATGCCGGACCATTGTAGGAACTGGCCGAAATCAATGTCGAAACAGTTTATGGGGTCATGTCAGACTGTTGTAGAGGCTAGATGTTGAACCAGTAAGCGTGGCACACACATAACTTATGACATGGTGCTGAACAACGATGGCAATAGATAATTGAGTATGCCAGGGAAGCGGCTTGGAGATTGGATGTTGAACCAGTAAACGCGGCACACACATAATTTATGATGTGGTGTTGAACGATATTTGGGGTAGAAATAAATTAGCGAATAGAGAAAGAGATAGAGATCACCATGAAGTGATACTGAAAGGAAAATATAGCAGCAGAATGGTTTGACGTCCGACGGGTGACCAAGGCGAGGTTGCCACTTGCCGGTAAGGCAAAGAACACCAAAAGCTTAACTTATAGCACTGATACCATGTTACAATAGTAGAGAGAGAGAGAGAGAGAGAGGGGAAATAATATTTATTGTATTCAATCAATTAATCTACAATAGAAGGCCTGTATATATAGGGTGAGAAAAAAGTATCCTATAAGAAACCTAACTATGGCAATACAAATATATCTAGAAAATCAATACCTAATATATCTAGGAATATATACCATATATACATTAACAATAAAAAATGAACATAAGAAAAAAAAATTAGAAAGAAAAGAAAAATGACAGTATTAGGTGTTTCATCATAAACCCGCTGCATATTCATTAATTACACCACGAAAAATTATGGATAATGTAAGGGATATCAAATTTTCTGCCAAATAAATGATCAAATATCTCACATGGGTGTGGGATCTGCAATTTTGCAGATCCCATACCCATATGAGACATTTGGTTATTTATTTGGTAAAAAAATTGGGACCTATAGCATTTTCCTTAAATTATAGAGGAAGATCAACAAACATTGTGATCCAAACCCACAAGGCCCTAATCAAAAACTTTACCATATATTTTGTACTAGCATATCTGTGACACCCTGAATGTTTAATTAAGGATTATTTACCAATAAATCCTACTTTACAAACTGTTATACCAAATAGTCCCACTTTTATTCTATTATACCAAATAGTCCTGCTGGTGGGTTGATTTGGTCCTTTTTGTTTTTTTTTTTCCATTTTTGTTTAACTGTGTGGATGAGAGTGCCCTTGGTTTCATATGGGACTGTGTTTGCTGGATCAGTTCCTTTTTTGGAAACGTTGCTCATTCTGTGTGTACTGTGTGCGTTGTGTGTGCTGTGTGTGTGTATCATTGTGTATGTGTGTGTGGGTGTGTTGAAGCCAGCACTGTGTGTGTGTGTGCGTGTAACAGTGTGTGTTTGCGTGTGTTCAAGCCAACACTGTGTGTGTGTGTGTGTGGCTTGAACAGAGCGTAGTCCAGAGTATTCGATGTGAACCCGAAAAACGGGTATGGGTAGACCATGAGGGGCGTGTTTGTTTGGCGATGGAATTCAAGGATTGGGGCAAATATGACCCGGTCGTAAACCCGCCTGAACCGACCCGAACTGGGTGGCTCCGAGATTGATAATATACCTAGTGCATGAGGTGTGGAGACCTGAATGCTGAATATTTTGGCGAGATTAAGGGCGACGTGGAGAGATTTCATGGCGCGGGGAGGAGGTGGGCGATGAGGGTTTTGTCGGCGGTGGCGATGACTTCGTTCCCGACGGCGATGCGGTGGATTTTGGCGGTGGGGTAGAAGGGGAGGATGTTGTTAGCCACCCAGGACACGACGGCGGAGAGTTTGGAGACGGCGGGGATGTCGGAGTTGGCGACGGTGACGGTGACATAGATGTCGGAGTTAGCGAAGGCGCGGAGGATGTCGGGGTTGGCATCGAAGATCTTGACTCTGTCGATGGTGGTTTGGTCTTGAGTGTGTGTTGTGAATGTGTGTGTGTCTGCCTGTGTGAACCCCCAAACACACCAACCACACCCAAAACAAAAACCCCTTACAGCGCTTTGCCATTCTGTGACACCCTCACAATGTATCACATGCAACACACAACACATCCATTCACTAATTATGCACGTGAGACACACATGCACCACACCCAATTTTACCCTAACAGCGTTATCAATAACGGTTAAATGAGGGTAATTACGTCCCTCACAATTGAATGGGACTAAACGGTTTAGTAGAATAAAAATGGGACCAACTGGTTCATAAGTTCAAAATTTGGGATTTATTGGTAAATCTCCCTTTAATTAAATACTACATAAATATTTATAGTTATATATAATTATGGTTGTATGTGATAATATATTATTTAAAAAAATAAATAAGTAAATAAATAAAGAGTATATAATTATTTGAAGAATTGGACCAAATAAAATGACACCAAAAGTTAAGTAAATAAATATAAAAGTAAGAATAATAATAATAATAATAATAATAATAAGATAGTTATCCAATCAAGATAACAAATCTGTGAGTTAATTAAGATGGAAAATGGCATTTGTGGGTTAAGCCACCTGTACAGAATATATACATTGGGATCTATTGGATCTATTTATCATTATGAAGATACTCACCAGATGGTGAGTCATCACGAGGGCCTTGTGTATATAAGGCAAGCTGAGGCAGCAAAACTAAAGGTACCAAAATAAGGAAAATCAGGAGAGGTACTGCAAAGAGAGGAGTCTCGAAAAGATAAGAAAAATAGGAAGAAAATAGAAGGAAATAATCTTGAGGTGAGTTATATTATATCTTGAGTCACCATCATATATTTTCTGTTTATTTTGAATTATCATATTTTTTTTATACAAGTTGTGTTTTATAACTTATATTTATATTTCAATTATGTTAATTATTTTCCGAACTCCATTTGCTTATATTGAAACCCATGGATATGTTTGTTAAAATTTTAAAAATTATTTGACAATGATTTTGTAAACAATTATTTTCTGTAAGTACCACCATGAAAGTCTAATGCCTTAGGGGACTTAAATAACCATTGGCCTTTGTTTGGCCACTTTGTGATTCTCTATTTGTCATGGATCTATTAACCTCTATTCTGACTGTCACTCCAGTGACTTCTGTTCTGTACCATGGTTATAGTTATTTATTTACATAATTTCTGTATTTCAGTTTCTGCCACTTTACTAATTTGTTTGTTCAAATTAAGTTATGTTAATGTTTTAGCCTAAATAACTATCTATGATTATTTTGTATTCCCTATACTCTTGGCATAACATTTTTCACTCTGCTGTGTGCTTATAGCTGTTATCCTTTCAGATGACGAGATGTAAGGAAGACCCGTAACCTCATGTAGTAGAACCCGTACAAGAATTTGATGCTGATCCGTTATTTTGTTTTTTTACTGAGGGCCGGTCACTGAATAAAAAATAAATGAAAGCCTTATAGATGTACTTTCTTTTATCAAAATAGTCGAATGAAGTTAATTTTGTGTTTAATTAGTTTCTTACTTTCATTTTGCCTCTGTCTGCGCCACTTAATTTGTTACGATTAGAAATTATTTAGTAAGTTACAATTCCAGCCCTAAGCCTCTGAGGTTGGGTCGTGACAAAAGGTAGTATCAGAGCAATGGTTCATTTAAGTCCTTTTATGTAAAATCTCACGTTTATTCTGGTGATGTAGGAATGTTCGAGTTTAACCTTAATGAGGAATTTTGAGAGGAGCTTGGAGCTATTAATTTGGAGGATCCTCGCCTCACTAGAAGGATGGGAAGACTTGGATGATATAGTTATGAGACTGCATCCAGGCCTTGCCCAATTGATGGGTCGGTCAATATATATACAGACCGATCCTACTGACATACCATACTTATTGTGAAGGCGGAGCCATACCTACACGTGCGGACAATTTCTCGGACCTACTCGTGTCTTCAACCTTGACCCAGGATATGACCCCCCGTACTACATCATTGACCTTTTGCCCCAAATTTTATTGCAAGAATGGGAAATGTGTACCCCGAGAACTACATCTTCACCAATGTCCTTAACCAATTGGAAATTATTAATATTCAAAATATTGATTTTAGCAATAATGTATCATACATTGAGCAACTTGGATGGATCATTGATCGAGCGTTTTGGGGCTACATACAGTATGTCCCCATTTACACAGTCCAAGTCGCAAAGGTTTGTTTTGGTGTGGTCCAATTAGAATGAGAATTTGAGCTTTTCATGCAATACGACTTTCTGTGGTTGTTTGGCCCACCACTCTAGATTTTGGAGAAGAAAATTCTTTTGTAAGCTAACCATGATGAGTTCTGATCCCTCTTTTGTTTTTGTACCACAGGGATGAGACAGTAACATATTTTGACTTTTGGAAAAGGATGTAATCTTATTTATAAAAATAGTAAAGTTGGTATTTGATATATATTGCGCTATATATGCTTATATATATGTTGTGTTATGAATATAATGCCTCATTTATTACTTTGTAGAATGGCCAATAATGGTAACGGAAGCGAATCATTAGTTAGTGGCACTAAATCGATGGAAAGAATCATAGAAAGAGCAGTTACTAGCTTTTTGCAAGCCTTGCAGACCAACATCAACAATGGGATGCCAGAACAGTGAGAAGAGCCGGTTATCATAAAACAATTCTAAGATCTGAAACCCACCATATTTATCGACGATCCAGACCCAATGGTAGCAAGCGCTTGGGTTAAAGACATGGAAAAGATTTTTCCCACCTTACTTTGCACTGAAAGACAAAAGGTAACTTTTGCCACTTTAACTTTCAAAGATAATGTGCAGGAATGGTGGCTTCTCACCCTAGAGAAAGAAGAAATCGTGACTTGGGCAAGATTCTTGGAAGTGTTTTATGCAAAATACTTCCTATATTCGTTGTGGGAACAAAAGGCGTCGGAATTCATACATCTAAAGCAAGGAACCATGACAGTGGCTGAATACGAGAGCAAGTTTACACAACTCGCTCGATTTACAACATATGTCATTCCCACCGAAGCTCGAAAAGTAAGGAAATTTGAAGCAAGATTAGATGCTGAAATCAAAGATAGGCTTGAGGTTTTGAAACTACCAACCTATGCGGAAGTGGTAGACCGAGCATACATTGCGGGAAAAGGAATTAAAGCCTCATGCTCTAGGGAACCAAGCCAAAAAAATCAATTTTGGGAAAAAAGCAATAGAAGATCCAGTGTTGCGCCTCCTAAAAGGGTGAATACGGGCACAACCAGCTCAGGCAATCAAGGTGCTACCAACCCCAGAGGTAGCACCATTTCTAATAAAGCAATCTCACTCGTTCAATTTTTAATAAGGTCAATCTTAGTTTATTTCAAATCAAAAAAATCTAAGCAATATATTTTGATATAACAGCTAAAACCGTAGTTAAACTAGTGAATCAGTTAAATCGAAAATGATTCAACCTAATCAGCTAAGTCAAAAGACCAACCAATTTACAACAAAATTAATTAATTTAAACCTTTAAATTTTATTTTAAAATTTAAACCTTCTTAACTGAAACATGCACAATACTATAACATTAAATGAGAGTATAAGATTCACTTTATATAAGTGAAACAACTACTTTTCTTTTTTTTTCTCGATGTGATATTGTAATTATTTTAAAGTTAATATTATGAGGGTTTCAAAATCTCATAAAAAATAATTTTTAAAATCAAAACGTCTATGTGAGATTGTAAAATAAAAGTTAAATGAAAGCTAACCAATTGAAATTTTCTTAATTGTTTAAAATATATTTAAAAAAAATGGTATTGATTATAAGGCTTCTCGCTAAAAATCTTATTTTGTTTATATAAATAGGAATATAAGATTCATTTTATATAAGTGAAACAATTTACTTTTTCCTTCTTTTCCCAATGTGAGATTGTAAAATAAAAGTTAAATGGAAGCTAATTAATGGGAATTTTCTTAATTGTTTAAAATTAAGAAATTTCAATAATTTATATAAATTGGAGCATAAGATTCATTTTATGGAAATGAAACAATTCACTTTTTTTTCTTTTTTCTCGCAACTTGGGATTGTAAAATAAAAGGTAAATGGAAGCTAGTCAATGTGAATTTCTTAATTGTTTATAATTAAGAAAATTCAATAAGTTTGGAATGAGAGTTTGGCGTTTCTAGAAGGCTTTTTCCTTAAAATTTCCTTTTATAAGATTCATTTTATATAAGTGAACAACTCATTTTTTTCTCCTTTTTTTTTTTTTTTCGATGTAGGATTGTAACACTTTATATAAGTGAAACAACACTTTTTTTTTTCCCCTTGATGTGGGATTGTAATTATTTTAAAATTAAATATTATGAGAGTTTCAAAATCTCATACAAAATTATTTTTAAAATCAAAACGACTATATGGGATTGTAAAATAAAAGTTAAATGGAAGCTTGCCAATGGGGATTTCCTTAATTGTTTAAAATTAAGAAAATCAACACAATGAGTATGAAATATTAATCATAGGACTTCTTACCAAAAATTTCATTTTGCTTATATAAATGGGAGCATAAGATTCACTTTATGTAAGTGAAATAATACTATTTTTCTTTCTTTTTCCAATGTGAGATTGTAACATAAAAGATAAATGGAAGCTAGCCAACTAGAATTTTCTTAATTGTTTAAATAATTTTAGAATAAGGGTTTGGAGCTCCTAAAAGGTTTTCCCTAAAAATCTCATTTTCCTTATATAATATAGATAGATAGTGAAACAAATTTTTGCTTTTTCTTCTTCTCCCGATGGGGATAATAAAATAAATCATAAACTAATTAGAGTTTTATTTTTATATGGTTAATTGGAAGTTAGCTAATGAATTTTTTTTAATTGTTTAAAATTAATAAAATCAGTATGAGAAATCGCAATTAAGCCGGCGAACTGGTCAAATCAAAAATGGTTCAACATAATCGGTTAGGTCAAATGACCAACCAACTTGTGCAAAAATTAATTAATTAAAACTTTTAAATATTATTTTAATTTTAAAATTTAAACTATCTTGAATTGAAATATACACAATACTACACTATTAAGATTCACTTTATATAAATGAAACAACTCACTTTTCTTTTCTTTTCTTTTTCCGATGTGGAATTATAAAATAAAAGTTAACAATTATATGGACATAAAGTTTATTTCTAATCAAGCAATATCATTCTTTCAATATTTAATCAGATCAATCTATAGTTTATTTTGAATCAAACAAATCTCATTAATATATTTTGATAAAACCACTAAAATCAAGGTTAAACCAACAAATCAATCAAATCAAAAATAATTTAACTTAATCGGCTAGATTATAATTAATTAATTAAAACTTTTAAAATTTAAACCATATTAAATTGAAATATGCACAACACTACAATATTAAATGGCACTACAAGAAATAACACTTTTAGCGACCAACTTTTTGGTTAGAAAGATCATATCTAGTCGCTAATGATTTTCAGCGACCAAAAAAAGTTAGTTGTAATTTAGTCGCTAAAAGCTTGTCACAGAAGGTTTTTGGCAACCAAAACTGAAGTTAGTCGCGAAAAGTAAGCATTTGTGATCATATACTTTGGTCATAGAAAGGATTTTAATTTCTCAAAAGTTGTTCATTTTGTGACCAAAAATCTAGTCTCTGAAATGTAACAATTGCGACCACCGATTTTAGTTGCTGAAAAGTGATTTTTGGTGACCAAACTTAGCTTAGTCGTGGAAAGTTGTCATTTAGCGACAACATATTTTGGTCGCGAAAAGTCGATCACAACAACTATTCTTGCAAGCTTCTCACAAACCTATTGCGATTAAAATTTTATTAGTCGCAAAAAAGCTTTCAATTTTAAACATCATTTTTGTCAATGTAATGCTATTTTTTTTTTTCTGTAATACTTATAATACATTTGCAATTAATGCATAATTCATGTCCATCCAATTAATTTCAACATACCAATCCATCAACAATCCAATCTACAAATAAAAAACCATCGAAAGGAAGTCAAAATAGTAATTAATCTATATAATTACTACCACCTGTCAACAAGAACACATTAATATTTAACAAAATAATCATATATCCATCTATTTAGTTTACAAAATAACCATCCATCCTTCCATCCATCCATTTAGTTTACAAAACCATCCATTCATCCATTTAGTTTACAATAAATTCACCACATCAAAAACATATTTAACAAAACCATCAAAGATTTCAAAAACCATTCATATCCAAGTGCATGTCATATTTGTCTGATGCAAAATATATCAAAAACTCCACATATAAGCACAACTTGGAGTTAATGCACCGGCAAACTCACGTCCATAAACACGCATGACTACACCTCTACCTACTTGCAATAAATAAAAAATAAATAAATAAAGAAAGCATGACTTTCCTGCAATAATCTAAAAGATGATATTCAACAACAAAAAAAAATTTTAAAAAATTAAAATGTTAAAATTTAAAATTTTAAAAAAATTAAAAATAGAGAAAGTACTCAATTAATAAACAATTATTTAGTTATTTGGATAAATTATAACTTGATTATATAATTAATATTCCACAAACATTCTTGACCAAGAGCTCGAAAAACTATTAAAGTGAGCCATTGTCAATGACTCAAATCCATAAATACAAGATTTTGAAAAAGACATTTCTTTTAATTTATCCATCAGTATTAAGATGATGATTTTAACATATTTGATTTCACTTAACATATATTGAGTTTCCTCCCTCTGATACAAACTCATATAAATGAACTGCTTATCAACAACAGACCCAAAATAATGCCCTGTCCAAAGTGTTTCAGAAAATGCATCAGGACAAGAAGAAAGAAAGAAATCAGTATACACCAAAAAACATAATCATCTTGTTCATATGAACTAATAAAATCTAGAGCATATGTTCGCATGGTGCCTAAAACTAGAAAATTAAGTAGAAAGGTACATATAAGGAAAGACAGAAAGAGCTCGGAAGTTGTATCATAAACAGCAATGCTACCAATGAAAGGATCTAAGCAACAGACATTTTAATGTAGTCTAAATTGATGGGAGATTCATTGGATCTGCATTTATTGTAGGCAGCACAAGGAATGTTGGATTGGTTGATTGCTAACCACATCTCTATTGATTGCAAAACCAAAAAAGTCTCCCTTCTGTTACCAAACCAACTTGAGCTTGTATTTGATGGGAGTAGAGTTTCCACCCCTCCTTGTCTTGTATCCTCTATGACCGTTCAACGACTTCTAAAAAAGGGTTATTGTAGTTATATTTGTTATGTGATCGATACACAAAAAAAGGTCCCCATGGTTCGAGAATTCCCGGATGTCTTTCCTGAAGATCTACCCGGTACCCCGGTTGATCGAGAAATCGAATTCACCATTGAAACTGAACCTGGTACCCAACTAATATCAAAAGCCCCTTATCACATATCAATGACAGAATTAAAAGAATTGAAGACTCAACTCCAGAAACTACTGGACAAAGGCTTCATTCGACCAGTACCTCACCTTGGGGAGCTCCAGTATTGTTCATGAAGAAAAAGGATAGCACGATAAGGTTATGCATCGATTACTGGAAGCTGAACAAGGTCACCATCAAGAATCGGTACCCTCTACCATGAATCGAAGACTTGTTGGATCAACTTCAAGTCACCCAAATATTCTCGAAAATTGACTTGCGTTCTGGCTACCATCAACTAAAAGTCAAAATGGAAAGTATTACAAAGACTGCCTTCAGAACACGTTATGGGCATTACGAGTTTCTTGTAATGCCTTTTGGCGTCACAAATGCTCCAGCAGCATTCATGGACCTCATGAACCGAGTATTCAAACCCTACCTTGATGAGTTCATCATTGTCTTTATTGACGACATTCTTATATACTCCAAGTCACTGAAAGACCATGAGCAGCACTTGTGAACGGTTTTACAAACATTACGTGGTCACAAACTTTATGCGAAATTGAAGAAATGCGAATTCTGGATCACTAGTGTACACTTCTTCGGTCACGTCATTAACAAGGATAGCATCTCGATTGGCCCTTAAAAGGTTGCAGCAATCGTAGATTGGCCATGACCTACTATCGTGTCTGAGATTCGGAGCTTTTTAGGTCTAGCCGGCTATTACCGACGCTTCGTGTAAGATTTCTCAAAGATAGCATCACCTTTGACCCAGCTAACTTAGAAGAACACACCCTTTGAATGGACAGACAAACAAGAACGTTGCTTCCAAGAATTAAAAAGCAGACTTGTGTCAGCTCCTATACTAGCACTCCCTGCGGAACAAATGGGTTCGTCATTTATAGTGATGCCTCATATAATGGTTTAGATTGCGTTCTTATGCAAAATGGAAAAGTCATTACTTATGCCTTACGCCAACTAAAGACTCACGAGAGAAACTAGCCAACCTATGATCTAGAATTGGTTGTGGTGATCTTCGCCCTTAAGATCTGGCATTATTATCTCTACGGTGCAACCTGCGAGATTTACACTAATCACAAGAGTCTGAAATATCAGTTTACACAGAAGGAACTGAATATAAGGCAATGGCGGTGGCTAGAATTTATGAAAGATTACGATATAGTGATCCATTACCATTCAGGCAAAGCTAACGTGGTGGCAGACGCATTAATGACTAGAAGTTTGGTGTACACTTTCATTTCCCGCTAGATCAATGGACTACTCGCCAATATAACCGTGGAAACCACTTTGGTTAAAGAAATTAAAGTACACCAATATAAAGATAAACTTTTAAAGAAAAAGCACGAGGAGCAAAGGAGTACGCCTGATCCTGACTTCACTATAAGTAATGGGATGCTAAGATTTCGGAATCGAATCTGCATACCTGACATTCCGGAACTCAAAAAGAAGATATTGGTAGAAGTTCATAGCTCGAGGTTTGCATTCCACCCTGGCAATACGAAGATATATCACGATCTAAAGGAACATTATTGGTGGATAGGAATGAAACGAGACATAGCAAGCCACATCTCCAAATACCTGCATTATTAGCATGTTAAAGCAGAACATCAGAGACCTACAGGAATGCTACAACCACTCCCTAATCCTGAATGGAAATGGGAGCACATTACTCTGGACTTCGTGGTCAGCCTACCACAGCCAGTTTCGAAGAATGATGCAATATGGGTTATAGTAGACCGATTGACGAAGTCGACGAATTTTCTGCCAATCAAAATCATGTACTCCACTAATAAGTTTGCCACTTTATACATCAAGGAAATTATTCATTTGCATGGCATCCCAGTTTCAATTGTATTTGATCGAGACCCCCACTTTGTGTTTCACTTCTGGAACAAATTGCAAGAGGCCCTAGGAACCATATTGAAGTTTAGCATTGCGTATCACCCACAAACTGATGGGCAATCCATAAGAACAATCCAGACTTTGGAAGACATGTTACATGTATGAGTATTGGACCTCAAAGGTAACTGGGATAAGCACTTGCCTTTGGTGGAATTCGCTTATAACAACTACCAAGCAAGCATTGGAATGACACCATACGAAGCACTGTATGGAAAAAGATGTCAATCACCTCTGTGTTGAACGGAAGTTAGAGACAAGAAACTGTTACGCCCTGAGATCGTGCAGATCACAAGTGCTAAAATCCAACTCATCCAACAGCGAATTTGCACTGCTCAGAGTCACCAGAAAAGCTATGCAGATACACGAAGACGGGAATTGGAATTCCAAGTAGGAGATCATGTTTTCCTAAAGATCTCACCAACAAGAGGGGTTATCTGATTTGGAAAGTGAGGAAAGTTAAACCCACATTACATCGGGCCATTCGACATACTAGGAAGGATTGGTCATGTGACATATCACCTTGCCCTGCCACTTGAATTGTCTAATGTCCACAATGTATTTCAGGTTTTGATGCTTCGATGGTATCTTCAAGATCCAGAGCATATTGTCGATTATGAGAACCTGGAAGTTCAAGAGGATCTCTCTTATGAAGAGCAACCAGTATAGATTCTCGATCGTCGTGATCAAGTTCTTCGAAACAAGACTACACCTCTTGTAAAAGTCTTATGGAGAAATCATCGAATCAAAGAAGCAACTTGGGAAACTAAAAGTCAAATACGGGCCGAATACTTGCACCTCTTCGAAAACCAAGGTACGTTAAGTTTGGGATCAAACTTTTATTTAGGAGGGGAGAAAGGTGACACCCTGAATGTTTAATTAAATACCACATAAATATTTATAACTATACATAATTATGGTTGTATGTGATAATATATTATTAAAAAAATAAATAAGTAAATAAATAAATAGAATATAATTATTTGAAGAATTAGACCAAATGACACCAAAAGTTAAGTAAATAAATATAATAATAATAATAATAATAAGAATAATAATAAGATACCAATCAAGATAGCAAATTTGTGAGTTAATTAAGATGGAAAGTGGCATTTGTGGGTTAAGTGTCACGACCCAAACCCGCCCCTATAGGTTTAGCGTTGTAACCGGCCAGTAATCCTTGGATTACCGAAGGCCTCTTAACAATTAGACTTGTAATTAGGGGCTGAAGAAGTAAATACATAAAAGAAATATACGCAGTCCATTAAGCTGTGCAGACATACATGGGACTGATAATCTTAACTTTTATAAACATACAAGTGACGTCATAGACATAGTACTTACACGTCACTTCATGTACATAAAAAGGAAAACTTGTTCATAGAGCAAAAGGTACAGTCTTATCCATCCATATTAACACAGCCACAAAACATGACTTGATCTGAAACCTCTTCGTGAGGCGTAAAAGGTGGTTGACAAACACAAAAAAAATGCTTCAAGCGTCATCTTAAGCCTAATCATGAGCCTGCTCACCTACATACATAATAAATAACTAGTGAGCGGTGGCCCAGTGAATAATAACAGAGTAAAGGGGTAAATGAATGATGTCCCATAACCTTGTCTGAATCCAAAGTTCACATTCGTATTCTCATTCTGAACATGGATACAAAAATCAGAGTTCATGTTTAGTCTTGCATAGTACATCTATTAGCGCTAACAGATCACATATAGAGTATCATAAATCATACTTGTCAGTTCTATAGAAGAACCTCCGGCCAGGTAAAGATAACTTGTCAGCTCCATAAAGAAACCTACGGTACCGAGAACTTGTAACATACTTGAATCATAGCATAATGTCATAAATGCTTGTTGTTATTGGACAATCATTCATAGTATAAAACATGACATTCCATTCAACAGATCTTATTTCATATAACGAAAATAATTTAACTTGAACGTAGCTTTACTAAGTTATTACTCACAGATAACAGATGCTGCAAGTAGACAATTCAACTTCCTTGTGGCGCGTGACCTACACAGTTACAGAACGAACATATACTGAATTACACACCCAGAAATGATAACTTAGTTCTTTCTTGGTTTGGTGTGTTTCTACTTCATTAACCTCATTATGGTGTCTTAATCATGGCCTAGGAATGCCTAGGATGGTGTGAGGATGCAAAAATATGCTTAAAACAATTTTCAAAACTTGTTGAAAATAGGGTCCATACTCGAGCGTGGCTTTCCTCGCTCTAGCGGACATGCAAAATGTGAGGGTTCGCTTGAGCGTAACTTCCTTCGCTCGAGTGGTCTGCAAACTTTGAAAAAGTACTAGTTGCTTGTTTTTCACACTCAACGGACGCTCGATACCTGCTCGAGCGTGAGACTTAGACCCTCGCTCGAGCGTGACTTTTGTCGCTCGAGCGTGTTGCAAAACACAAGAAATGCTGAGGGCTTGCATTTCACGCTCGAGTGTACTTCAGGTCGCTCGAGCAGAAGTGCACACACTCAGAGTGGTCGCTCGAGCATGAATTCCTACGCTCAAACTGTAATAACCCTCATCACTGATCACCGATTAGTTATCGATTACTGCTAAACTGAGAATGATTATGATTGGTAATTGAACTGACTGGATTACTGAACTGACTGACTGAAATCTGAACTGAATCGACTGAATATATATATCTATTTGAATTGCATTCTATCTGTTTGACTGTGTGATTATCTGTTTATGTTTATATGTTTAAATTGTAAATTGAAGGCCTTATCGGCGGCCGAATCAGAAATTGGTTGATGTTTTAGGATCGTCATAATTTATGTAATTTTATGGTGTAATTATCTGAAATGTGATTTGGTATGATTAAAGTAGATTAAAATAAGCTAATTCAAACAAGTTGCCTTATTTACGGAATTGCCATTTTGAGTGGGCCACTATCTAACATCTATAGAAGCCTTGTATACACTTAGACTAACATTTTCTCCAGCCATTTTGAGCTCACCACCGAACTAGAGAGGGAGAAAGTGAGAGAGTTGAATTGTTCTTGTTGATTTGCTTGGAAATTGGAAGAATTGTTAGAGAATTGCCTATTTGAACTTCTAGTCTTGCATTGGAGGCCTAAGGTAGAGTAATTACCCTTTTGTTTTCTTGAAATTGAGCTTCTTCTTGCATGATTAATGGGCCTTTAGTGATCTAAGGCTTGTATTGGGTCAATAGTGTTAATTTAGAGCTCAATTGTTGCATGCATGGCATACTCTTGCATTTTTGAGCTAGTTCTTCATAAAATTGGACATGCATGCTCATATTTTTACAATAGACCATGAACTTACCATGTTTTTGAAAGATTTGGCTCATTAGAGCATGTTTTGGAACTTGGAAGTTGTTTAAAGTTCATGCATGTCATGTTTGGATCATGTTCATGGAAATGGGTTTGAATTTGGATTTAATTGACTCAGCCCTTGGGCTTTGATTTCACAAATTGAGCTTTGAAACTTGTTGTATATTGAGTTTAGATGTGTTTTCCAGAAATTGGGCCCAAGAGGTCGAGTTTTGAGCTTAGGAATGCTTGGTTTGAGCTTGGGAGGCAAATTTGGAAATTCCAGAATTTGGCTTCTACGCTCGAGCGACCATCGTTTACTCTGAGCACCGCTCGAGCGAAGGAATGGTGGCTCGAGCGTAAATTTCAAGCTCTCAGAATCTTGGTGCACGCAGACGCACGCTCGAGCGAGAGAACCTACGCTCGAGCGAGGATTGTATCTTACGCTCGAGCGAGCGTCGAGCGAGCATTGAGCGGAGTTTTTCAACATCCAGCACTTTTTGCATTTTTGCAGACCGCTCGAGCGAGGAAGTCCATGCTCGAGCGACCCTACTATTTTGAGAAGCTCGCTCGAGCGAAGAAAGCCACGCTCGAGCGACACCCCTGTTTTCTGAAAATTTTGTAAAGTCTTTCTAAGTGCATCTTTGCATCCTCATTCCATCCTAGGCATTCTTAGGCCTAGTTTAAGGCATCTTATTGAGGATATAGATGTAGAATACACCGAGGCAAATTAGGGATTAAGTTATTATCTTTCCCAACTGTGTAGCTTAGTGTGTGTTCAATCTGTAAACTGTGTAGGGTTGGCTTTCCGAGAGGACGCTCTAGCTTACCGTAGCCCAGAACTCTGTGAGTAACAATTGTGTAAAGATATGTTCAAAATGATTATTTTCTGAACACTGAACTGAACTGAACTGTTTACTGAACTGATATTGTTTACTGAATGAATGTATGTCCTATATTCTGAACTGTACTGTGGCATCTTTAGCACCTACTATTTACTGTTACTGTTACAGAGATCTCTGTCGGTTCCCTCGTGGAACCACTACTGTTTACTGATTGATGGCCATCATTACTGCTCGGTCTTTTAAGACCTACTGTTTACTGTTATGCTAATGGATGTACCACATATGACTGTTTACTGCACTGAACAACTGATATACTGATTTAATGAACTGTTTTCATTACTGTAAGGACATTCATTCTAAACCTCTTTACGCATTGTGTTATTCACTGGGCTTTAGCTCACTGCTCATATATATATGTAGGTGTACAGGCACCGGACCAATGCTAGAAGCGTCGGGGTAAACTCTAGTTTTGTCAAGCCAACCAATGTGCCTCACTGCGAGGTTCCGAGCCTGCCAAGCTATGGCTTAGGGGTGTTTTTATCTCCCCCGTCTGTCTCTGTAACCGTATTGTATCTGTATAGACTGTTACTGCACTGTACCGTTAAATGGGGATTGAGTCCCTGTCTTGACCGATTGTAAATACTGTGTATATATCTATATATGTATGAAAAATCTTTTTGCATACAGACTATCACAGCTCATTGGACACTATTTTATTACTGTAATGGCTTCCGCCATGCCCCTGTACTCTGTTTTACTGTATTACTGTTAAGCAGGCCTTCGGTAATCTCGGATTACTGGCCGGTTACGGTGCTAAACCCATAGGGGCGGGTTTGGGTCGTGACACAAACGTAGATGCAAATTCTGGAATTTCCAAATCTGATCTCCAAGTTCAAAACTTGATCTTTAAGCACCAAAACTTGATTTTTCTGGGCCAAAACTTGAGACAATGCATGGAAACTCTTAAAACAACATGAATTAAAGATCATTTCAAGAAATCATGGCCCAATGGCTTGCTAATTGAGCAAAATTCAACTTGAAATGTAAGAACATGCTATAAATATGACATGTATGCATAATTTGAGTTCATAGCTTCCCAAAACATGACCAAATGAAATATTCAACTCAAAAACATGGTAAATTCTTAGATTATAACCAAAATATGAACATGCATGTAAGATTTCTCATGAAAAGAACTTCAAAACTTCATGATATGGACATGTATACATGGGATGACTTACAATTCCCAAGTTCTAACTCAATTCTTGTATAAATCAACATAATTCTCTTGAGTTCATGCATCATAGTCTAGATTTCAAGGTTTAAGGATAAAATTCTTACCTAGAGGCTTGAGTTCACAAGTGTTGAAGTTGTTACTTCTTAAATTCTCTTCAATCTCACAACAATTCCTTGCAAGTTTTCCCCTTTCTCACTTGATCCCAACCCCATTCTTGGTCTCTCACTTCTCTCTCATGTTTTTATCTCTTGGAGGCTTAAAGATGAAGAGAAAAAGAGGTCCAAGTGGGGTGTATAAGCCTTATATAGGCTTGGATAAAAGTGTAATTAATTCAGGCTAAATAAGTGAGCATTAAGTTAATCTAATTTAATCGTTTCAAATCGAATTTCAATTGAGCCTACCATAAAATTCTAAAGATTCCAATTAACACATGAATCAAGTCAATTTCGTGATTGGATGCCGATAAGGCCTTCAATTCGCAGACCGAAATAAAAGTATGAACAGATCTTTCTATGTTAGACAGATATAAACACAAAATAATGCAATGCACATGTAATTAACTCAGGATTTCTTCTTAATTACTTGTTAAGCATACTTAAGCATGAATTAGCGTTAATCATGGGTTGGGGTTGTTACATTAAGCTACCTGTACAGAATATATACTTTTGGATCTATTGGATCTATTCATCATTATGAAGATACTCACTAGATGGTGAGTCATCATGAGGGCCTTATGTATATAAGGCAAGCTGAGGCAAGGTACCAAAAGAAGGAAAATCAGGGGAGGTGCTGCAAAGAGAGGAGTCTCGAAAAGATAAGAAAAATAGGAAGAAAATAGGAGGAAATAATCTTGAGGTTAGTTATATTATACCTTCAGTCACCATAATATATTTTACGTATGTTTTGAATTACCATATTTTATTTTATACAAGTTTTGTTTTATAACTTATATTTATATTTCAATTACGTTAATTATTTTCTTACCTCTATTTGCTTATATTGAAACCCATGGATATGTTTGTTTAAATTTTAGAAATTATTTGACAATGATTTTGTAAACAATTATTTTCTATAAGTACAATCACGGGAGTTCCATGCTTTGGGGGACTTAAATAACCATTGGCCTCTGTTTGGCCACTTTATGGTTCTCTGTTTGTCATAGATCCATTGATCTATGTTATAACTGTCACTCCAGTTACCTCTGTTCTATACCATGGTTATGGTTATTTATTTACATAATTTCTGCATTTCAGTTTCTGCCACTTTACTAATTTATTTATTCAAATTAAGTTATGTTAATGTCTTAGCTTAAATAACTATCCATGATTATTTTGTGTTCCCTATACTCTTGGCATAACATTTCTCACTCTGCTATGTGCTTATAGCTGTTACTTTTTTAGGTGACGAGATGTAAAGAAGACCCGTAACCTCATGTAGTGGAACCCGTACAAGAATTTAATGCTGATCCTTTATTTTGTTTTTCTTTTCTTTTCTTCCTTTTGTTTTTTTTACTGAGGGCTGGTCACTAAATAAAAAATAAATAAAAGGCCTATAGATGTACTTTTTTTTATCAAAATAGTCGAATAAAGTTAATTTTGGGTTTAATTATTTTCTTACATCTATTTTGCCTCTGTTTGCGCCACTTAATTTGTTACGATTAGAAATTATTTAGTAAGTTATGATTCCAGCCCTAAGCTCTTGGGGTTGGGTCGTGACAAAAGGTAGTATCAGAGCAATGGTTCATTTAAGTCCTTTTATGTAAAATCTCTCGCTTGTTCTGGTGATGTAAAAATGTTCGAGTTTAACCTTAATGAGGCATTTTGGGAGGAGCTTGGGGCTATCAATTTGGAGGACCTCGCCTCACCGGAAGGATAAGGAGACTCGGATGATATAGTTAGGAGACTACATCCAAGCCTTGCCCAATTAATGGGTCGGCCAATATATACAAACCGATCCTACTGACGTACCATACTTATTGTGGAGGCAGAGCCGCGCCTATAGGCACGGACGATTTCTCGGACCCACCCGTGTCCTCAACCTTGCCCCAAGATATGACCGCCAGCACTATATCATTGGCCCTTTGCCTCCAAATTTTGTTGCAAGAAGGAAAAATGTGTACCCCGAAGACTATATCTTCACCAATGTCCCTAACCCATTGGAAATTATTAATATTCAAAATATTGATTTTAGTAATGACCTATCATACATTGAGCAACCCGGATGGATCGTCGATCGAGCGTTTTGGGACTATATACAGTCCGTCCCCATTTACACAGTCTAGGTCACATAGGTTTTTTTTGGTGTGGTCTAGTTAGGATGGGAATTTGAGCTTTTTATGCAATACCACTTTCCATGGTTGTTTGGCCCACCACTCTAGATTTTGGAGAAGAAAATTCTTTTGTAAGTTAACCATGAAGGGTTCTGATCCCTATTTTGTTTTTGTACCACATGGATGAGACACTAACATATTTTGACTTTTGGATAAGGATGTAATCTTATTTATAAAAATAGTAAAATTGGTATTTGATATATATTGCGCTATATATATTTATATATATGTTGCGTTATGAATATAATGCCTTGTTTATTACTTTGTAGAATGGCCAATAATGGAAACGGAAGCGAATCATCAATTAGTGGCACTGAATCGATGGAAAGAATCATGGAAAGAGCAGTTACTAGCTTTTTGCAAGCCTTGCAGACCAACACCAACAATGGGATGCCAGAACGGCAAGAAGAGCCAGTTATCATAAAACAATTCCAAGACCTGAAACCCATCATATTTACCAGCGGTCCAGACCCATTGGTAGCAAACGCTTGGGTTAAAGACATGGAAAAGATTTTTTGCACCTTATCTTGCACCGAAAGACAGAAAGCAACTTTCGCCACTTTCACTTTCAAAGATAATGCGTAGGAATGGTGGCTTCTCACCTTGGAGAAAGAAGAAATCATGACTTGGGCAAGATTCTTGGAAGTGTTTTATGCAAAATACTTCTCAAATTTGTTGCAAGAACAAAAGGCATCGGAATTTATACATCTAAAGTAAGGAACTGTGACAACCCTAACCTTTGATTAGCGTTAAATTGTGTTTGAGCATGATAAGTAATCGATTAAGATGAAATCCTGAACTGATTGCATGAGTATGTTGCTTTAATTGCATTTCTATCTGTTTGTCATTGAATGATCTATCCATGTTCTAATTTTGAATTGCGAATTGAAAGCCTTATCGGCGACCGATTCAAAAATTGATTGGTGTTAGATGCTAATTAGGATTTATAGAATTTTATGGTAGTTTTAATTAAAATCCAATTTGGAATGATTAAATTAGATTAAATAATGCTAGATTAAATATAGATTAATTGAATGTAAGTTAATTACCTTGTTGCCATTGAGTGGGCCTTTCTCAAAATCATTGTTTGGGGTTAATTCATACACTTTGACACACCACTCTTCAGCCATTTTCAAGACCAAACCGAGAGAGAGAGGGAGAGTAGGAGAAAAGAATTGATTCAACAAGAATTGGCTTAGAGAATTAGAGGAATTGAAGAGGACTTGCAAAATTGGGCTTCCATACTTAGAATTCAAGACTTAAGGTAGGGAATTCTTTCTCTTAGTTGTGAATTTAAGTTGTTTCTTGCATGGTTCATGGAAATATTGGAGACTAGAGTCAAGTTATAGCCTAAAGAGTTGAATTGAGAAGCAATGTGTGCATGCATGTCCATATCATTGAGTTTTGAGACCAATTACATGAGAACTTCCACATGCATGTTCATATTTTAGTTATGGTCCATGCACTCACTGTAATTTTGAGCCCAATCTTGCATTTGATCATGTTTTGGAGCATTAGAATTCATAGGAACTCATGCATGTTATGTTCTTGCATTGTTCTTCAAGTTTTAGTTGAAATTGTGTTCAATTGTCACACCTTTGGGCTTGATTTTATAAATTGATCTTTGAAACATGCTGTATTATGGGTTTCTAAGTGTTTTCCAGAAAATTAGCCCAGAAAAATCGAATTTGAAGCTTTTGAGGTTGAGTTTTGTGCTTGAGGATCAATCTGGAAATTCCAGATTTTTGATCCACGCTCGAGCGGAGGACTTCACGCTCGAGCGTACACTCTGAGTACATGCACTTCCGCTCGAGCGTCGAGAGTCACGCTCGAGCATGAAATGCATATGCCCAGAAGTTCATGTGTTTTGCAGTCCGCTCGAGCGAGGTAATCTGCGCTCGAGCGAGGGTCTGAGTCTCACGCTCGATTGTGGTCGAGCGTCCATCGAGCGTGAAAAACGTGCAACCAGTACTTTTTCATGAGTTGCAGTCCACTCGAGCGAGGGAAGTCACGCTTAAGCGAAGCTTATTTGTCTGCATGTCCGCTCGAGCGTAGAAAGCCACGCTCGAGCGAGACCCCTGTTTTCAGCAAATTTTGAAAAGTGTTTTAAAGTACATCTTTGCATCCTCATTCCATCCTAGGCATTCCTAGGCCATGTTTAAGGCATCTTAATGAGGATAATGTTATAGAACCACACCAAGTCAAGATAGGGGCTAAGTTATTAATCCCAGTGTGTAACTTAGTGTGTGTTCGTTCTGCAACTGTGTAGGGTTGGCACCCGAGGACGCTGACTAGCCTGTCTATAGCCCAGTAATTTGTGAGTAACAATGTTGTAAAGATACGTTCAATTATAATTATTCTGAACGATTGATTGTACTGCTTTCTGAAATGACACTGTTTACTAAATGAATGTTTGTCCTTTTTGTAAACTGTACTCGTGGCATCCATAGCAACTTACTATTACTGTTACTGTTACTGTTACTGCTACTGTTACAGAGATCTCTGTCAGTTCCAATGTTTGGAACTACTACTGTTCACTGTTTTGACGGCCATCAACTGACTGTTCGGTCTATTAAGACCTACTGTACTGTTTTGCTATTGGACGTACCACGTATGACTGTTATGATTTCTAAATGACTGATATGGCATGAAATATGAGCTACTGATTGAATAACTAATTTACTGATGCAAATGACTGTTTTAATTAATGAAAGGACATTCATTCCTAACCCCTTTACACAGTTGTTATTCACTGGGCTTTAGCTCACTGTTTATATATGTATGTAGGTGGCCAGGCACCAGACTGAAGCTAGAAGCGTCAAGTTAAGCTCTCGTTTTGTCAAGCTAACCATTGTGCCTCACTTCGAGGTTCCAAGTCTGTTCAAGCCAAGGCTGTCTTGGGGTGTTTTAGATTCACCCATTTGTCTCTGACGAATGCTTAAGACTTGACTGTACAGTTATGGTAAAGGGATGTGGTCCCTAACCTGGATGTTATGTGTATATGATGTATGTATATATGTTTTGGTTGTGAATGTGGCTTTGCACATAAAAGTCTTTTTGCACTCAGATTTTCACAGCTCATTAGACATCTTTTATTTACTGTTTGGCTTCTGCCAGCCCTTTACTCTGTATTACTGTCTTTACTGTTAAGCAGGCCTTTGGTAATCACGGATTACTGGCCAGTTACGATGCTAAACCTATAGGGGCGGGTTTAGGTCGTGACAGGAACTATGATAGTGGCCGAATACGAGAGCAAGTTTACACAACTCGTTCAATTTGCGGCATATGTCATCTCGATCGAAGCTCGAAAAGCAAGGAAATTCGAAGCAAGATTGGATGCTAAAATCAAAGATAGGCTTGAGGTTTTGAAACGACCAACTATGCGGAGGTGGTAGCCCGAGCATACATTGCGGAAAAAGGAATTAAATCCTTATGTTCTAGGGAACCAAGCCAAAAGAAGCGATTTTGGGAAAAAGGCAACAGAAGATCCGTTGTTACGTCTCCCAAGAGGGTGAATACGGGCACAACCAGCTCAGACAATCAAGGTGCTACTAACCCCAGAGGTAGCACCATTTCTAATCAAGCAATCTCAGTCGTTCAATTTTCAATAAGGTCAATCTTAGTTTATTTCAAATCAAAAAAATCTAAACAATATATTTTGATAAAACAGCTAAAATCGTAGTTAAATTAGTGAATCAGTCAAATCAAAAACGATTTCGCCTAATCGGCTAAATCAAAAGACCAACCATTTTACAACAAAATTAATTAATTTAAGGGATTTTTGGTGAAAAACCCTTCTATGGGGGCTTTTTTGTGTGAAGCCCACCAAATAAAATAATAGTTTTAAAAGTCCCTCAAATAAAAAAATATGATGAAAAGGCTGAAATGCCCTTCCATAAAATCCAAAACCCTCGCTGAACCATTTCTCTTCCCTTTCTATCTCCACATTACTGGTGTCCTCTCTCTTCCCTTTATTTTCTCTCTTTTTAAGCCCTAAACCCTTTTGATCTCCATTTTCGATCCATCTCACAAAATCAAAATCTTGAAATCGTCCATTGAAATCCATCACCATCTCAGATTTGATGCCTATGAACTCATGTTTGAGATCAATAGTTTCAGATTTGAGATAAAATGACCTCATATATGTCCAAAAAAATGATAAATTGATATATTACAATAAAAAATCGAGAGTTTTTTTTTGTTTGTTTGTTCATAGATCTAAAGTAAAATTCGACTATAATTCATTTATCTAGTATGTACTCTGTTTTTGCAACAGTAAAATTTTACCCTGGTTAATGAAAAATAAAGTTTATTCTCTTATGCATAGACAAATATTCAATAACACAATAAAATTTTACTTTAAGATTCAGAGTAAATTTTACTCTGAAATACAGTAAAATTTACTAAAAAACAAATCAGAAACTGCATAGACAAACATTCAACAATACAGTAAAATGTTACTTTCAATTTAGAGTAAATTTTACTCTAAAATACAGTAAAATTTTACTCTGAAATAAAGTAAAATTTTACTTGAAGATTCAAAGTAAATTTTACTCTGAAGATTCAGAGTAAATTTTATCAGAAAACAAATTAGAAACTGCATAGACAAGCATTCAACAACACAGTAAAATTTTACTTTCAATTCAGATAAATTTTACTCTGAAATACAGTAAAATTTTACTTGCATGTTAAGAAAACATAACAGATAACACAAGAGTAAAATTTTACTCTCATTTTATCAAACAAAAACAGAGCACAAACCAGAGTAAAATTTTACTTTCATCATATCAAACAAAAATAGAGCACACACCTGATTGAACTCAGCAAATCAACAAAAACAAATCAAAAATAAAAACAGATTTATACAGCTTTGCAACGTAATCTCTCATTTAATTGAGAGTATTGATCTTGGATGGCGAGATCGTGCATTGTTGACCAAGGGTGAGATTGTCGGCGGTGAGATCTTCAGACTTTGAGATCGTCTTCATGGATTTCGCAGATTATCTTAACTTTGTAGATCATCTTCAAGATCGTTTTATGCATGAGATGAGATTGTTTAAATATATGATATATATATATATATATATATATATATATATATGAGGGCAATATGGTCACAAAAAAAAAAAAAAACAAATTATAGAATGTCCTTATTGAGCTGGGCTTCTCTTACTCAGGTACTTTTTGAAGGAAAATTCATTGAGTTGTCCTTTATCTTAAAAAAAGGTCCAAAAAAGGAGGTCTCACCGAAAATCCCTTAATTTAAACCTTTAAATTTTATTTTAAAATTTAAACCTTCTTAACTGAAACATGCACAATACTATAATATTAAATGAGAGTATAAGATTCACTTTATATAAGTGAAACAACTACTTTTCTTTTTTTTCTCGATGTGAGATTGTAATTATTTTAAAGTTAAATATTATGAGAGATTCAAAATCTCATAAAAAATTATTTTTAAAATGAAAACGTTTATGTGGGATTGTAAAATAAAAGTTAAATGAAAGCTAACCAATGGAGATTTTCTTAATTGTTTAAAATTAAGAAAATCAAGAAAAAAAAATAGTATTGATTATAAGGCTTCTCACTAAAAATCTTATTTTGCTTATATAAATAGGAGTGTAAGATTTACTTTATATAAGTGAAACAATTCACTTTTTCCTTTTTTCCCGATGTAAGATTGTAAAATAAAAGTTAAATAGTAGCTAACTAATAGAGATTTTGTTAATTGTTTAAAATTAAGAAATTTCAATAACTTATATAAATTGGAGCAGAAGATTCACTTTATGTAAATGAAACAATTCACTTTTTTCTCTTTTTTTTCCCCGATTTAGGATTGTAAAATAAAAGGTAAATGAAAGCTAGCTAATGAGAATTTCTTAAATGTTTAAAATTAAGAAAATTTAATAATTTTAGAATGAGGGTTTTGAGTTTCTAGAAGGCTTCTCCCTTAAAATTTCCTTTATAAAATTCATTTTATATGTGTGAACAACTCATTTTTTTTCTCGATGTGAGATTGTAACACTTTATATAAGTGAAACAACTCTTCTTCTTTTTTTTTTTTCCAATGTAGGATTGTAATTA
Source organism: Camellia japonica (assembly GCA_030407325.1). NCBI lineage: Eukaryota > Viridiplantae > Streptophyta > Magnoliopsida > Ericales > Theaceae > Camellia > Camellia japonica. Next base: position 152,613,547 of record JAPPVO010000016.1, read on the forward strand.
TTTTTAAATTAAATATTATGAGAGTTTCAAAATTTCATACAAAATTATTTTTAAAATCAAAACATCTATGTGAGATTGTAAAATAAAAATTAAATGGAAGCTGGCCAATGAGAATTTTTTTTATTGTTTAAAATTAAGAAAATCAAAACAATGAGTATGAAATATTAATCATAGGGCTTCTTACCAAAAATCTCATTTTGCTAATGTAAATGAGAGTATAAGATTCACTTTATTTAAGTGAAACAGTATTCTTTTTCCTTCTTTTTTCGATGTGGGATTGTAACATAAAAGGTAAATGGAAGCTAGCCAACCAGAATTTTATTAATTGTTTAAATAATTTTAGAATAAGGGTTTGGAGTTCCTAAAAAGTTTCTCCCTAAAAATCTCATTTTCCTTATATAATATAGATAGATAGTGAAACAAACTTTTGCTTTTTCTTCTTCTCCCAATGGGGATAATAAAATAAATCATAAACTAATTAGAGTTTTATTTTTATAAGGTTAATTGGAAGTTAGCTAATGGAAATATTTTTAATTGTTTAAAATTAATAAAATCAGTATGAGAAATCGCGATTAAGCCGGCGAATCGGTCAAATCCAAAATGGTTCAGCCTAATCGGTTAGGTCAAATGACCAACCAACTTATACAAAAATTAATTAATTAAAACTTTTATATGTTATTTTAATTTTAAAATTTAAACTATCTTGAATTGAAATATACACAATACTACACTATTAAGATTCACTTTATATAAATGAAACAACTCACTTTTCTTTTCTTTTCTTTTTTCGATGTGGGATTATAAAATAAAAGTTAACAATTATATGGACGGAAAGTTTATTTTTAATCAAGCAATATCAGTCTTTCAATATTTAATCAGATCAATCTATAGTTTATTTCGAATCAAATAAATCTCATTAATATATTTTGATAAAACCACTAAAATCGCAGTTAAAGCAACAAATCAATCAAATCAAAAATAATTTAGCCTAATAAGTTAGATCATAATTAATTAATTAAAACTTTTAAAATTTAAACTATATTAAATTGAAATATGCATAACACTAAAATATTAAATAGCACTACAAGAAATAACACTTTTAGCGACCAACTTTTTGGTCACAGAAAGATCATATCTAGTCGTTATTTGCTTTTAGTGACCAAAAAGTTGCAATTTAGTTGCTAAAAGCCTGTCACAGAAGGTTTTTGGCGACCAAAACTGAAGTTGGTCGCGGAAAGTAAGCATTTGCGACCATATACTTTGGTCATAGAAAGGTTTCAATTTCTCAAAAGTTGTTCATTTTGCGACTAAAAATCTAGTCGATGAAATGTTACAATTACTACCACTGATTTTAGTCGCTGAAAAGTGATTTTTGGTGACCAAACTTAGCTTAGTCGCGGAAAGTTGTCATTTAACGTCAACATATTTTGGTCGCGAAGTTGATCACAAAAGCTATTCCTGCAAGCTTCTCACAAACCTATTGCAACTAAAATTTTATTGGTCGTAAAAATGCTTTCAATTTTAAATATCATTTTTGTCAATGTAATGCTAATTTTTTTTTTTAATACTTGTAATACATTTGCAATTAATGCATAATTCTTGTCCATCCAATTAATTTCAACATACCAATCCATCAACAATCTAATCTACAAATAAAAAATCATCGAAAGGAAGTCAAAATAGTAAGTAATCTATCTAATTACTACCACTTGCCAACATGAACACATTAATAATTAACAAAATAACCATATATCCATCTATTTAGTTTACAAAATAACCATCCATCCTTCCATCCATCCATGTAGTTTACAAAACCATCCATTCATCTATTCAGTTTACAATGAATTCACCAAATCAAAAACATATTTAACAAAACCATCAAAGATTTCAAAAACCATTCATATCCAAGTGCGTGTCGTATTTGTCTGATACGAAATATATCAAAAACTCCATGTATAAGCACAACTAGGAATTAATGCACTGGCAAACTCATGTCCATAAACATGCATGACTACACATCTAGCTACCTGCAATAAAAATAAATAAATAAAGAATGCGTGACTTTCCTGCAATTTAAAAGATGATATTCAACACACACACACATACACACACACAAAAAAAAATTAAAAATGGAGAAAGTACTCAATTAATAAACAATTATTCAGTTATTTGGATAAATTATAACTTGATTATATAATTAATATTCCACAGACATTCTTGACCAAGAGCTTGAAAAACTGTTAACGTGAGCCATTGTCAACAACTCAAATCCATAAATACAAGATTTTGAAAAAGACATTTCTTTTAATTTATCCATCAGTATTAATATGATAATTTTAACATATTTGATTTCACTTAACATATATTGAGTTTCCTCCCCATGATACAAACTCATATAAATGAACTGCTTATCAACAACAGACCCAAAATAATGCCCTGTCCAAAGTGGTTCAGAAAATGCATCAGGACAAGAAGAAAGAAAGAAATTAGTATATACCAAAAAACATAATCATCTTGTTCATATGAACTAATAAAATCGAGCGCATATGTTCGCATGGTGCCTAAAACTAGAAAATTAAGTAGAAAGGTACATATAAGGAACGACTGAAAGAGCTCAAAAATTGTATCATAGATAGCAATGCTACCAATGAAAGGATCTAAGCAACATACATTTTAATGTAGTCTAAATTGATGGGAGATTCATTGGATCTGCATTTACTGTAGGCATCACAAGGAATATTAGGAATATTCTACATAGCAGAACAAATTGAAGAATTTTTGAGCAATTTAATCACCATAATCCCATCTCGCAAGTATTTTGAAACATATGCATCAATGACAAAAGAGTAAGAAAATCAGTGAACAACTGGAGTGGGTTGCATAGATATTCAAAAATTAAAATGTCATAGGAGTGGCCTGTAAATATGCTTATTGATTATATTGTCATACAAAATGATCCAATGAGGGTAAATGCTCAAGTATATACACGTGATGACATTCTGCAAACTACCAAGAAACACAACAGAGAAACTCGGTTAAGGAGGTCAGGTGTTCAAATCCCTTACTCCCCTTTCTCTTAGTTGGAAATATTGCTTAAATTGTTAGAGTGCTTGCATTGAATGAATCAAATCTTAAACACTTGCACCCATGGAAAAACTTTCTAGAAATATACTTTTTAGAAAACGCAAGACAACAAAAGAACCTAACAAGCTTGACTTGAAGATTACTTGCACTTTGAGACATGGAGACAATGAATATGATCAAAGTACAAAACTGAATTACTAATGTAAAGTAAAAAACTGATAACAAGTCAATGACACTACCAGTAAAGAAATTAGACTAAGAAATTTTATCTTCCAATATAATCTTTTCTTTTCTTTTCTTTTTAAATTCAACTGAGGATGACATTGTGTATTTTCAAGTTTATAATTCCCTTACTTGAGACCTCTCCTTCAATTTCTCGATGTTGTTAATGATTCTCAGAGGAATTGAAAACAAAAATTTTTGGGATGATGTCTCCACAATTAAATTCCAAGACCAAACTAAAAAAAGATTTGTTGGAAGTGCATAGTTTTCAAAATTGATTTTGACTACTGTATATGGTGGATAGTGAGGTAGTCAGTTATAGCCTTCTCGGAAGATGGTTGACACATAAATGGCTTGTGGCAGGCAAAGGAGGAAAGAGTCAAGGCAGCCTTAGAGAGAGAGAGAGAGAGAGAGAGAGAGATGACAGTGAAAAAAGATCGTTCAATGAAGTAAGAGTAGAGGCAAGATGATCATCAACCTTGTGCATCAGAAAGAAGAAAAAAAAAATGGAACACATCGATTTATGAGATTATTTTGGGTCTGTTGAGCATTAAAATGTTATTTTGGGTCTATTGATGATTTTCATTGTCCTCTATCTCATGCATTACATAATGAAAAAATTGGAAAAACAAAAACAAAAACATAAAATTGATTTGGACAAGGCTAGAGAACACTTGTATATTTCAAACCCATTTCAAAACTTGAATCTCATTTAGACTATTGAAACTCATATAAAAAAGACAACTCTTAGAGTTTCAGGATTCACATCCATAAGCATGGTGTCTGTTAGATTTTTTTTTTTTTTTTAAATATGAAAAAAAGGAGAAACAAGGGGGAAAAGCTCACTACCTAAGAATTTTATATATAAAAAAAAATTCAAAACCCCCAACCAGATATTGTTGAATTGAAAAATCATCCACAAGCATCTCACATTAGTAAAATCGCAACACATAAACCATCTAATTTTGACTTTTCAAAATCACAACAATGAATTATATGATAAACATACTTCAATTCTAGGAAGAAGAAAAAAATTTGTGTCCACGAATAATCAATGACCATTTCTAAAGAGAAGCAGTGCTTCTTTAAAAGAAAGAACTGTAATCAGCGATTTCAACCCTCACTGTCGATCCTGATTAGATTCTCAATCCTTCACTTCCACCTCCACCAACCGATGATCTCGATCAGAAAACCACCGATGAAGAACTTCACAATCCACAAATCATAGATCAAGGATCCCCGACGAAGATTTGAGAAAGAGCTTTTGAGATCTAGAATCTAGCTTCCAGAGCTTGGCCTCACAAGCCTCAGTGCCTTACTCTTCACGCGTGAAATCGAAACATCGAGTGGTGTCAAACTCGTAGTCCAAGTCTACTTCTACCACCGTGAATATTTGCTCTATTGAATCCTCCATTTCTTCATGGTGGAGGAGGAGATCGATGGAGGATAAGGCTCAAACCCAAATCTGTTGAATGAGAGTGTCTGAATGCTTTTTTGTTTCGAAGAATAGAAATAGAGAGGAGAGGAAACAACTAGAGAGGAGAGGAAACATTTTTGATTTTTCAACATTCTTGTTTTTTTTTTTGGGAACTCGGGAGTAGAAATTTAGGCAAAATTTTATGAGGAAATTTTAATTTAGGCAAAATCTTGGAGGGCTTGTTTCAAATATTGAGAAGAAATTTGAATTTGGGACAAAATTTTGTAGTAGAAATTGGTTTTAATTTATATTTTTTTAAGTTCTATTATTTATGTTTGTAATTTTACTGTGACGCCTTCAAAATATAAACATAGATTCAACCGAAATATAAATAAATAACTATATGAATCAGAGTGTAACGTTCTTTCATTTCATGGAGTTAATAGTACAAACGAGTTTAACATAAATAAATACCCTATAGACTTACACATTTCCTAGCCTTAGCTTGGTTACAAAAAAATGAGACTAGCTCATACAATTTAAGCCCTAGACTATACAAAAAGTGAAACAAAACAAAGAAGCTCTTGCTTTCCAAAAGTCCCTCCAATGTTATTGTCTTGGTGGAGGCATGCCATCATCATCTGAAAATGTTTTTCCTAAATAAGGTGAGCTACAGCCCAGCAGGAATAATCTAACACAATATATGAGATTTAACAAAGATATGAGTGCAAGGTGCATATACAATACGAGGGATAAAACGTTCACATTTTATATAGTCATAGAATACCAAATCTATATTCCTTTTCATTTCCTTTCAACTCATTTCAATACATGAGCTAATTTCATTATTCCTTCGATAACCCAAATGAGACAACAACTCAATAGTTTTACAATCACACCATTAACACACAAATATTTCAAACTGCCATTTTACGAAAATTTCATTCACGGGATCGGCACCCATGTATAAATTTCGAGACTTTTACGTGGAACACTTCGGCCTACTTAATTATAATGGAGTCCATTCCCTTTCTCCTCCCAAACAATCATACATATACAATGTATTTAAACACATAATTATACATGGAGTACATCTCCTTTATCCTCCCAAACAATCATACATATGCAATGTATTTAAAACATGATCATATTTACCAACCATGGATTAGTTTTAATTCACCTAATCCTCATACAATTTCTAGAACAATCATAGCAATTCTTTACCGATAGCCCAATACAGTTATTTTTAAACAGATATACAATCTCAAGACAAATAATGTATTTGAAATTTCCTAAGATGAGGCGTATCATCTACTCAAATCCACTATTTATTTCAAAACTCGTTCAATTTCATATTCACAACATCAATTTTATTTACTTATACAAAATAAATATTATGATCATTTTAGGGCAACCCCCTCTTTTCTCAAGTGTCAACCAAATAGCAAAATCAATTATTTTGATCCCATATAACATCAATTTCAAACCCCACAATCATTTATCCCTCATTCATCAAAACCCCCCTTTCCATTTTACATTCAAACCTTAGGTTTGTTCACATTATCCCCAAATCCCACCATTATTACACAACGACAAATAACTAAGTTAAAGATTATATTAAAGTGTAGAAAATCCGTACCTCAAATTTAAAAGATCAATGGACCAAGGACGAAACTTCAACGATGCCGAAACCAAACTCCAATCGGATCAAAATGAAGCTTTCAAGGTGTTCTACCATTTTCCCAAAGACACTAGGGCGGAGAGACCAATGGATCTAAGAGAAAATGTAGAGAGAGAGAGCATATTTTATAGAGAGAAAGAGAGAGTCAAGATCTAGGTTTTTTGGAAAGTTTTAGAGAGAGAGAAGAATGAAAAAGTGATATAAAATGTCATTTTCGTGATCTGATATATGCATAGTCTGCTCAAGCGGAACAAGTTGATGCTTGAGCGTCAGACACAAAAAAGTCGTTTTGCTTGAGCGCAATAAATGCCGCTTGAACGCCAAGACACAACAAATGCTCACTACTTGAGTATAAGAAATGGTCAGTCGAGCATAGAAAACACATATCTAGAAATTTTGCAAACAACAAGCCGACGCTAGAGCGCAAGAAAGGCCCACCCGAGCGCCCACTCGCTCGAGCGTAGGAAAAGCTGATCGAGCATAGAAAACACTCTCCCAGTAGTTTTGCAGACCTATAAAGTACTGAGAGTTTGCAAAACCTGCTCGAGTGCAAGAATGGCCGCTCGAGCGGAGGAGCAAAAACCCGAGCAACAAAGGTTTGGAAAAACAAGCAACCAACCTGTTCCAAACGTACAACTACAATCCAATAAACAAAACAAAGGAGAGACAAGGGAAACAAGATATGAATCTCTATGCAAAACCATACAAACCTGAGTCCGGAATACTATAAGTGACGGGTAAAACCAGAATTGCTATAACCTCTCCCCCTTAAGGAATTTCTTCCCCGAAATTACAAATCAAGTTCAAAATCAACATTAGACCATTCATAACAATGTTATTCTTACAAGTTCAATACTATAACCCATTCTCTGGTTATGCATTCTCATCGACTTGATACACAAGTCCCATATTAAAATGAAATGTACAATTTCCCAAAACATTTACAATGTTTAATTAAAATTCGAGTTTTCAAAACTTCCACAATATATACAATGCTTCCAAAAGTGGTACAACACCCACAATATTCCATATTCTCAAAGCATATACATTACTCATATTGAATCCATGTTTTCAAAATGCCCATAACATATACAATGTCTTTACTTTTTATTTACATAATGGAAATCTCAATATAAAATTACAAATCAACAAATAAGTCCGAATATTTCTCTCAGACTTCCAATTCACGTTCCCAAGTTGCTCCCTCAACTTCGTTATGTTTCCACAATTCCGGACTTCCAATTCACGTTTCCAAGTTGCTTCCTCAACTTCGTGATGTTTCCACAATACTTTAATTAAGGGAATTGTTTTGCCTCACAAAACTTGATCCCGAGTATCCAAGACTCTCACTGGTCTCTCTTCATACGAGACATCCTCATCTGCCTCTAAGTTGGTCCAATCCAACACATGCGATGGATCCGACTCATACTTCCGAAGCATACTAATGTGGAACACGCCATGAACTCCGAAAAGTTGTCGCGGTAACGCCAAACGATAAGTAACCTTCCCAATCCACTCAAGGATCTCAAAAGGGCCAATAAACAGAGGGGACAACTTCTCACTCTTCCCAAATCTCATCAAACCCGGCCTAGGTGATATTTTCAAAAAGGCATGATCTCCCATCTCAAAAGACAAGGGTTTCCTCCTATGATCGGCATAACTTTTCTGTCAACTCTGAGCTGTTACTAATCTCTTACGAATAAGTGCTACCATCTCCGTCGTTTCCCGAACTAATTCTGGGCTCAACAAAGGTGCATCACCCACCTCGGCCCAACACACCGGAGATCTACACGGTCGGCCATACAAGGCCTCAAATGGTGCCATGCCAATACTCGATTGGAAGCTGTTATTATAGGCAAACTCTACTAAGGGCAAGTGCCTCTCCCACGACCCTTTAAAATCAAGGACAAAACCTCGAAGCATATCCTCAAGGATCTGAATGGTATGCTCGGACTGCCTGTCAGTCTGAGGGTGATATGCTATACTAAAAGTCAGTCTAGTGTCCAAGGCACTTTGCAAGCTTTGCCACAATCGAGCTGTAAAATGTAGATCTCTATCTGAAACAATTATTACAGAGACCCCATGCAACCTCACTATGTCCTTAATGTAAAGGTCGGCAAGATAGTCTACCGAATCGCTCACAGGCATAGTTATAAAGTGCGCCGAGTTGGTCAACTGGTCAACTACCACCCAAATGGCATCACTATCCCGTTGAGTCCTTGGAAGGCCCACAACAAAATCCATCGTGACATGCTCCCACTTCCATTCGGCTATAGGCAAGGGTTGCAACAAACTCGCTGGCCTCTGATGCTCGGCCTTCACTTGCTGACAAGTAAGGCATTTCGATATAAACACAGCTATATGTTTCTTCATACTTCTCCATCAAAACTGGCAACTAAGGTCGTGATACATATTTGTGCCTCCTGGATGCACTGCAAGGCGTGAATGGTGAAACTCTCGGAGTACTTCCTCTCGGTAAGACTCCAGCACGAATAAACGGTCACGATATCTCACACTCTGGTCGGGATATATAGTCAAGCCTCTTTCTACCTTCTCGTTGGAAATCTTCTCTTGAAAGGATTCCACCTCCAAGTCACCTTTCTGCACTTCTAACACTCGGTTCACATGTGTAGGTTGTGCAACCATTGAAAATAAGGTTGCAGACTCGACAGACTCGCCCAAACGCAATTTAAACTCACCAAGAGTACCCAACATCTCCCATTCTCGGATGGCAACACAAGCCACACTACTAATAGACTTCCTATTCAAGGCATCGGCCACTACATTGGCCTTCCTAGGATGATAATACAACTCAAAGTCATAGTCCTCTATGAACTCCATCCACCTTCTCTGCCTCAACTTCAAGTCTTTTTGAATAAACAGATACTTCAGACTCTTGTGATAAAAAAGTACCTCAACTTTCTCACCATATAGATAGTGTCTCCAAATCTTCAAAGCAAATATCACCGTTGCTAACTCTAGATCATGGGTAGGGTAGTTCCTCTCATATGTTTTCAACTGCCCTAAGCCATAGGCTACTACCTTTCCCTCTTGCATCAAAACGCAACCCAAACCTTCCCGTGAAGCATCATAATAAACTGAACAACCCAAACTTCTCTTCGGAATAATCAAGACTGAAGCAGTGGTAAGTCTAACCTTAAGCTCTTGAAATGACTTCTCACAGGTCTCATTCCACACAAACTTAACTCTCTTCCTCATCAGTATAGTTAACAGTGAAGTTAATCTAGAGAAATGCTTCACAAATCTTCGATATTACCTGACCAACCCCAGGAAACTACGGATCTCAAAAGCATTTTTAGGTTGTGTCCAATTCTGCACTGCCTCTATCTTGGATGAATCTACAGTCACCCCTTTTCCAGATACCATATGGCCTAAGAACTTAACTTCCCTCAGCCAGAATTCACATTTCCCGAACTTAGGATACAACTTATGGGCTCTAAGCAACTCAAGCACCACTCGCAAATGTTCTTTGTGTTCTTCCTTAGAGGGTGAGTAAATCAAAATGTCATCCACAAAGATGACCACAAAACGATCTAGAAATTCACAGAAGATCCAGTTCATCAAATCCATAAACACAGCTAGAGCATTGGTCAGTTCAGAAGGCATTACTAGAAACTCATAATGGCTATACCGCGTACGGAATGCCATCTTTGGGATATCCTCTTCTCTTACTCTCAATTGATGGTAACCCGACCTTAGGTCTATTTTAGAAAAACAACAAGACTCCTTCAACTGATCAAACATATCTTCTATATGAGGCATTGGGTACTTGTTCTTAATAGTTACCTAGTTCAGCTTTCAGTAATCAATACAAAGTCGCAATGCTCCATCTTTCTTTTTAGCAAAGAGAGCCGATGCTCCCCAAGGTGAAGTACTAGGGTGGATAAAACCCTTATCTAGCAGTTCCTGGAGTTGAATCTTCAACTCACTGAATTCAACGGGTGCAAATCTATATGGAGCCATAGAAATCGGTGCCATACCAGGCACTGAATCAATAGAGAACTCGATCTCTCAATGGTAAACTAGTAAGATCCTCAAGAAAGACATCCAGATATTCACAAACTACCCTTGACAACTCAACCCGGACTTCCTCACACTCACCATTCAAGAAGCTAGCAAGGAGGCAACTAAGTTCACTTCGCCCACGTGGATCGTACACCGGTGATAAGACTCTATCCACCTGGTCCCCCAAGAAATAAAAGCAATCACCGCTCAAGGTACATATAATAACCCTCTGACGGTAACAATCTATAATAGCCCAGTATGACGATAACTAGTCCAGACCCAAAATAACATCAAAACTAGTCATATTAATAAACACAAATGCAAATGGAAGTCAACGACTGGCAACCTCTATGTCACAACCCCGACAACTCTATTTTAGAATAACTTCACCAACAATAGGTGACTCTACACAAATAGGAGATGCTAACTGTGCCAACTCCAACCCCAAAACCGATGCAAATGCAGATGAAATAAAAGAATGGGATGCACTCGTATCAATCAACACATTAACAACTGAATTGCAAAACAAGAAGGTACCTATCACTACAGAAGGCGTTGGTACAAGATCTGGTGCGGTAACAACATACACACACCCCGTAGGTCCCTACTTAACTTGCTCACCCCTCAGAGCATATGCCTGATGCACTGACTGAGCCGAAGAGGCTCCCCTGATTGGTTCTCGAGGCCTGTGCTGACTGTGTAGGCTGGTGACTTTGCGTCTGCCTCGAACTGGACGCACCAGATGTGCCACCTAACTATGGGCAAAACCTCTTTAGGTGTCTTGCCTGCCCACACTAATAACAAGTGGGCGGCTGCTCTCTCCCTTGGCTCTGGCCCTAAGAACGAGTTGAAGACGATGCTGCTCGCTGCCCTCCTTCTGTCTGTGGGCAAGCTGGAGACTTGTGGCCCAACTAACCACATTTAAAACAAGTGATGTCTCCTTGACCACGCCTCCCAGAACCCGAACTTGGCACTGGAAAGGTAGACCTCGACTGTGCTCTCTAGGACTATTAAGGGTTAGAACCCCTCTGCCTCTTACTGTTCCCCTGACTGTCTTAACTCCTCATGGATCCCTCATCCTCTCCTCCTCTGCTTGCATAATGGTCTCAAGATGGGCCGCCGCCTCCACAAGGCACCCATAGTCTCTAATTATGGATCCGGCCACTCTAAACTTGAGCCCGGTCCTCAGCCTTTTCTCATACTCCAAACAACGGCGCTCCTCAGTCGCAACCAACTCAGGTGCAAACCTAGAGAGGCTAGTGAATGTGGCTTCAAACTCAGCCACTGGTGTATTCAACTGCACCAGCTTGGAAAACTGATCCCTCAACTTTTCCCTAATAGTGGGAGACAAAAACTTGTCCTGGAAGGTGTCGACAAAAGCCTCCCAAGTCCCTCCAATGCGTTCCCGCTCATACTTCCACCATTGACCCGCATCTCCCTTCAACTGAAAAGGCGCCAAGGTCATTCTTAACCCCCATCCTCGATGCCAACCATCTCAAAAGTCTTCACCATCTGCTCTAACTACTTATCCGCTTTCAATGGTTCCTTAGGATCGCCCAAAAACTCATCCAGATTCAACCGGAAAAACTCTATCTTCAAAAAAGATGGCCCTACCTCAGCAACCTGGGCCTGGACTTGATTTCCAACTCTGAGAATGTCCATAGATTTCCGTAAAGCTCCGACCATTTTGTGAGCTAAGGTGTCTATGGCCTGTTGACCTACTGGCCCGGCCACGTTGGCTTGACCAACCCCTTATTTCTGTGTCGGAATTTCATCCGATATAGGCATCTCGTGCCTTCTAGGCCTACCACGCTTACCACCACGACCACGTTCTGACATCCTAATAAAGTTAACAAAGAGATTAGCACATTCACAAATGTGCCGAAGCTAACTCACTCGCGTCCTAGTGTGATGGACAACAGTAAATCACTCCACATAAGTACGTAATCACATAAACACATATGAATTTCCTTCTTAGATAATGACTGTCCTGCAGCGTCGCTACAGTTCAAATTAGAAACAGCAGTGATCAAGTGCTCTTCTAATAGGACTTCCAGAAACTCGTAAACCCAATCAATATCTTAGGAACTAAATCCCATACCCATATAATCATATAAGCATGTTATCACATAAGCATACAATACATATCAACGTCTTAACCGAGTGAGACAAACCCATTGTGGTACTAACCACTTCCCACATACCCAAAGTATTCAAACCCGGTACGCTCTAATACTAAGTTGTGATGCCCCCAAAATATAAACATAGATTCAACCAAAATATAAATAAATAACTACATGAATCAGAGTGTAATGTTCTTTCATTTCATAGAGTTAATAGTACAAAAGAGTTTAACATAAATAAATGCTCTATAGACTTACACCTTTCTAAGCCTTAGCTTGGTTACAACAAAAATGAGATTAGCTCATACAATTTAAGCCCTAGGCTATACAAAAAGTGAAACAAAACAAAGAAGCTCTTGCTTCCCAAAAGTCCTTCCAATGTTATTGTCTTGGTGGAGGTATGCCATCGTCATCTGAAAATATTTTTCCTAAATAAGGTGAGCCACAGCCCAACAAGAATAATCTAACACAATATATGAGATTTAACAAAGATATGAGTGCAAGGTGCATATACAATGCTAGGGATAAAACGTTCACATTTTATATAGTCATAGAATACCAAATCTATATTCCTTTTCATTTCCCTTCAACTCATTTCAATACATGAGCCAATTTCATTATTCCTTCGATAACCCAAATGAGACAACAACTCAATTGTTTTACAATCACACCATTAACACACAAACACTTCAAACTGTCATTTTACGAAAATTTCATTTGCGGGATCGACACCTATGTATAAATTTCGGGACTTTTACCTAGAACACTCCGGCCAACTTAATTATAATGGAGTCCATCCCCTTTCTCCTCCCAAACAATCATACATATACAATGTATTTAAACACATAATCATACATGGAGTATATCTCATTTTTACTCCCAAACAATCATACATATGCAATGTATTTAAAACATGATCATATTCAATGATAACTAACCATGGATTAGTTTTAATTCACCTAATCCTCATGCAATTTCTACAACAATCATAGCTATTCTTCACCAATAGCCCAATACAGTTATTTTTAAACAGATATACAATCTCAAGACAGATAATTTATTCGAAATTTCCAAAGACGAGGCGTATCATCTACTCAAATCCACTATTTATTTCAAAACTCATTCAATTTCATATTCACAACATCAATGTCATTTACTTATACAAAATAAATATTATGATCATTTTAGGGCAACTCCCTCTTTTCTCAAGTGTCAACCAAGTAGCAAAATCAACTATTTTGATCTCATACAACATCAATTTCAAACCCCACAATCATTTATCCCTCATTCATCAAAACCCATCTTTCCATTTTACACTAAAACCTTAGGTTTGTTCACATTATCCTGAAATCCCACTATTGTTATACAACAACAAATAACTAAGTTAAAGACTATATTAAAGTGTAAAAAATCCTTACCTCAAGTTTAGAAGATCAATGGAGCAAGGACGAAACTTTAACGATGTCGAAACCAAACTCTGATCAGATCAAAATGAAGCTTTCAAGGTGCTCTACCCTTTTTCCAAAGACACTAGGGCGGAGAGACCAATGGATCTAAGAGAAAATGTAGAGAGAGGGTATTTTAGAGAGAGAGAGAGAGTCAAAATCTAGGTTTTTGAAAAGTTTTAGAGAGAGAGAAGAATGAAGTTGGGGTGGGCGCGGATCGGTTGCGGCCACGAAACCTCTAATCCGCCATCCGTTTGCCAGATTGGCGGATTGGAGAAAATCAATCCGCATCCGTCCGCCAATCCGGCGGATGCGGATTGGCGGATTGATACGAATCGGTTTGGCGGTTGAAAATTTTACAAATTTTCCACCAAAAAAAAAAAATTAAATTAATAAATATAATAGTTTCCTTTCCGTTAAAGATTTTACTTTCCGTAAAATAATAGTTAATATGGGAAACAAGAAACAAGAAAAGACATTCTGGAAAATGAAGGCTAAGTTAATATGGCATGCCATGCATTCCACAGTGCCAAACACAAACTTAAACCAATTACGTAATTGCCTGCCAATTAGCATTATAAACATCCCTTTGTAGCTGATAAAATCAAGACATGAACAAAAACTGAGAACATTCATAAGATGCAAAAGGCAACACAAACTGAGAAAACAAGAGAAACTTGTATATGGTGTGTGGGTTGTGTCCAACAAATATGATGATAAAAAAATCAGTAAGGATGACAGATTCTATTCCAACTACAGAAGCCAGAAACATAAGAAAAAAAAGGAGCATAAGACAGGCCATGGTCAACCTCAAGCTACTGAGATATCAAATACATTAAGTTGTTCTCAGATAAAGAAATTTTCCATTGATCTTAAATCTCAAAAGCTTGATCAGCAGGCTAGAATGGGTTAATAAAAAGAGACCTTGTTTAATGGGTTAATAATGCAGGATGATGTGAAGATCATTAAGAAAATGGGTTTAGATGCATTTAGATTCTCAATCTCATGGAGCAGAGTTCTACCAAGAATAAATCATATACACAGTATAAATCATATACACATCAGAATACAATAGAAATGCCATATAGAGATTAGTTACTAGAAGAATTAAACTTACTTTTTATCACCAAGAATTCAAACCCTGACTTTTGAGCAGCTAAATTGAAGATATCTTGAACAGCAGATGTTCTGGATGACGGAATGGGAATAACCTGCAAGAAAAAAATGGAGATAGTTCAAATAAGAATAAAAGCACCAGTCAAAAGAATGTAAGCAATGTGATGCTGTAAACACATTATTGGATATATTACAAAATCATGTCTTAACAGAGGTACAAAAGTAAGTTTATAGACTCATTCTCTATGTAGTATATTGGATGTAGATAAAATGCTATTATGAGTGCACAACATTGTTCCCGCCAAATGGTCAACATTAAGGAGGCAATCTATCATGCTATTGAGGCGTATGGAAGTTTGATTGTCCTCTTATTGGAAAGTATTAGAGAGGGAGCGAAAGAGGGGGTAACATGAGAAAGAGAGAGCCAAGTAGAAAAAAATCTATATAAACTCTTGTCAGCATGTTCACAATGTGAGACAAAAACCACAAGCAATCTACTTTACATACCATGCCCTTGTGCATGACTACACAACCTAAAAACATTTGAAATGGAGATTAAATTTACCTGAAGATTAGCATGAGTGCCGCGTTTGAAAACCCACTCAAAGAAAACAACTTCCTTCCCTTGGTTCTTGAAATACATTTTCAGGCTTTTCTGGAATCTAATTAACTCTGTTTCACATTCTGGGGGAGATGCAAGGGTAGTAGGAATGTGCTCAATAGGTATTATGAGCACATGATCTTTAATTAGCGGTCCTTTAGCAAGTGCACAGTAGTAATGTTCCCCAATACTAGTGATTAGATGCGACTCCAAACTCGGACTTGACAAGCAAAACCAGAAATCTCTTGACCTGAAAATCAAAGGCGGAGTGATTTTTTCAACATAAACTGGAATCATAAGTGGGTTAAGAAAATCAGAAATTAAGTAATTTATTGGCATGTATGTTCTTAACACAACAATATTAATTTTTTAAAGAAAAAAAACAAAGCACAACGGTTGTGAGAGACAGAGACATGTTGAAGAAATTTCAGAGATTCAACCACAAATTTCAAAGATCCATTAGAAATTTCTGAGATTCAACCACAAATTTCAAAGATCCATTAGAAACACTAAAACAAGGAAAGGAAAAAAAAAAAAAAAATCCACAGATTCCATTGGCTTAATCCTATCTGCTCTCCTTGACAATTAAAATAAACTGAGAGCATTTATTTAGTTGATTCTGCATTTCTATAAGCTGAATCTCAAAAGACAAACAAAATCATCAATCTACCTCTAACATTTTATTCATGAATCTGAAATCAACCAAACAAAAAACATTACCAAAGAATATCAAAGAGAGGAGAAAACACAGAGCACACTCACAGAACAAAAATAGAGAAGAGAAGATCCACGACCAAAGAAAAGAAGAAGAAAAGAGAAGAGAAGAAGAGAAGAATACCTTTAAATCGATGTTTCGATCGTTGCTCGCCGCTATTGTCGCCGATCGTCGGTAGCCACCATTGTTGCCGATTCCACTCGTCGGTCACCTTTGTGAGAGAGAGAGAGAGAGTTGAGAGAGACAGAGACATGTTGAAGAACCTAGGGCTACAAAACGTGAAATGAAAAAAAAAAGGAGGCAACATAGGGGGGAAAAGAGGGAAAATAAGTGAGGGGCGGGCGGGTCGGGTCAACAGATAAATTTGGCGGATTATCCACGACCCGACCCGAACCCGAGAAAATGAAAAATATGGGCCCGTATCCGTCCGCCACATGTCACGCATCCACCCAAAACTCAGCGGGCCGGGTCGGGTCGAGCGGGTGTGGCGGGTTGGGCCATCCGCTGCACACCCCTATGAAAAAGTGATATAAAATGTCACTTTCGCGATCTGATATACGCACCAAGACACAACAAACGTTCACCACTCGAGAGCAAGAAATGGTCGCTCGAGCGTAGAAAACACACATCCAGAAGTTTTGCAGACAACAAACTGACGCTCGACCACAGGAAAGAGCCGCTCGACCGTAGAAAACACTCTCCCAGTAGTTTTGCAGACCTGCAAAGTTCTGAGAGTTCGCAAAGCCCGCTTGAGTGCAAGAATGGTCGCCCGAGTGGAGGAGCAAAAATCTGGACAACAAAGGTTTGGAAAAATAAGCAACCAACATGTTCCAAACGTACAACTACAATCCAATAACCAAAACAGAGGAGAGACAAGGGAAACAAGATATGAATCTTTATTCAAAACCATACAAACCCGAGTCCGGAATATTACAAATGACGGGTCAAAATCGGAATCGTTATATTTACCCTTAAGTTTAATTAATATTTTGAATGAAAAAATATATTTAAGAAATTTTATGATTTTAATCAATAAATAATAATTTTATTAAAAAATAATTACTATTATGTTCTTAATAATTTATTATTTAATTATTAATATTTTTTTTAACTGATTATTAATAATTATTTCAAATAGTAACAAATTTAATTAATATTAGGAAACCTTCAAAATTGCCTAGCTTTGATACAAAATATGACATTTTTCGTTCTGTGACCACAATTTATTGGTCACCAAAGGTTTTGAGATCTCACTTTTTTTTTCCCCTTCTCCATTACTTTCTACGACCATATTTTTTGGTCGCAAAAAATTACCTATTAGCTACTAAAATGTCGTTGGTTGCAAAATCACAACTCATCAGTGACCAAAAAAATGTTGGTTGCGGAAAGTCAACTATCTGCGACCAACTTAAAAAAAGAGGTTGCCAAAAGTGTTTTTTCTTGTAACGTGAGATGAGAGTATATGATTCACTTTATATGAGTAAAATAACTCATTTTTTTCTTTTTTTTCGATGTGGGATTATCAAATAAAAGCTAGCCAATGGAGTATTTTCTTAATTGTTTAAAATTAAGAAAATTAGTATGAGATATTGAAACTCTCACAAGATTCCTTACTAAATGGGATGGGAGTATAAGATTCTATTTATATGAGTAAAACAATTCATTTTTTCTTCTTTTCCTGATGTGAGATTATCAAATAAAAATTAACCAATGAAAATTTTAAAATTACGAAGATTAAGAAAATTAGTATGAAATATTGAAACTCTCATAAAGCTTCTAACTAAAAATACTCTTTTCCTTATATAATATATATAGATAGATAGATAGATTTTCCACTAATTTGTGTACACATAAATAACTAACTATGCATATATATATAGCTTTACACTTCAACAGTGATAGTGGGTTAATATGTATGCATATATCTACTACATGATAGAGCAAGCATTAGGATTTTCATCAGTGAACATGGTGGTGTAGTATTCTTCCTCTGGGCTGAGAGTAGCAATGGCAGTGTCCTCAGTGGCCCTGACAAAACCAGGAGGTGCCTTCTTGTCATAAACCTCAGGAGCGTATGGGTGAGCTATCAGATAGTAGGGAACAAATGGCCATGGCTCAACCTTTTTACCAGTAGATTGAGCCTTCTTCAACACTTTCTTTGCATCCACATACCCACTTACTGTTACCTTCTGCTGCTTCAAGTCAACATCCACTGATTTCACTCCTGCTCAATAATCAAAAGCTACCATTAATTACGTTACGAAACCAACCTATATACATAGATCAATAATTTTAGGTGACTAGATTTGGGTATCATATATTTGGATAATCTGATCTTATAGAATGAAGATCTCCATTCTATGTCAATAATTATGAAAGATTCACGTCATTAAATCTTGATTGAAGATTCAAAAGCAGTTAAAGATTCAGGCAGTAATCCAAGTGGTCTTGAGAGGGCAAGGCATCAGTTTCAAGTTTATAGAGAGATGTTGATATGCGTTATAATCTAATTATAATTGATGCATGTAAGGCGCTGCTACATCAAATACTATTCAAATGTTGATGGTCAAATATTATCAAAGTAACATTACTCTGTATAGATAAAATCATCCATTTATATATTATAAAAAAAAAATGGGATTTTTAACCTAGAAGTTTTGTGGGAGTTTCAAGTTCCCAATCTAAATTTCATAATTTTTTTAATTTTTAAAAATTAAAATAAAAAAATCTTTTGTTGGCTAGCTCTTATTCATGCAAAAATAAATAAATAATACCCCTTAATTTATGACTTTTAAATGGAAAGTATATCAAATCTTAAAAAAAAATAAAAAAATGAAGAGTATACTAATCCATTTCAAAATTCAAATTTGAGAGTCACTAAATATGGAAAGCATATTAATTTAATTTAAAATTGGCTCAATATAAATTTAAAATTATTACGATCTATCCCATGAATTATTAAGTTTAAATACAAATTTAAAATTATCATAATTAGCTCATAATTTTTGTATTTAGGAGTAATAAGAGTGACATTGAGATTATTTATATATTTTAAAAAGAATATTTTTAAGAAGAGATATTATGAGAGTTTCAAAACCTCATACAAAATCTATATACTATTATAATTGAAAAATATTGTCATCCTATTAAAGTTTAAAGTTACAATTCTTTTTTATTTTATTTTTTATTTTGTTTTATTTTTGTTAATATGTGTCACAAGATAATTGATTTATAAATTAATTTTATATTCTTAAAATAAAATTTTAAATTTAAATTTTTCTTTAAATTATGTTACTAGAGTAAGATCAATATTCATTTATTAATTTATGCATTTTTTTATTAAATTATAAAATAAAATTTTAAATTTAAATTATGTTACTACAATCAGAATGAGATCAATATTCACATGTATCATAATGATATGTCATAATATTATTGGTCTAAACATAATATGTTGTTAAATACACGTATTCAAATTATTAATCACTATTAAAAGTTTATGTTTATATTTTTTGTCATTTTTGGTTTTAAATTTTATACAAAAAATTTATGTCCTTCTAAAGTAGGACTTAAACAATAAATTTTTTTAATACAAAATTTTTTAACAAAATACAAAAAATTAAGAAAATTAGCTTTTTTAACAATTGCGAAACATAATGAATTCTATTAATTTTTATTATCTCAATTGTCAATTAAACAAATTAAAATAAAAAAAATAAATGTTTTTGACTTAAATAGTTAAGCAGTGACTTTTGCTAAAATCAAATAGATATAAACATTTTTTTTCTATTAAAAGTGATAGTTGGTGAAAGCTAGTTTTTTTTTATATATATAATAAAAAAAAGAAAATGAGAGTTACATGTGATAATTTATTATTTTAGCAACGTTATAGACCCACACTTTCATTCACAATGATGTGACAATGGAGTTGGGTCCCATGTCATTGAATCTATAGCAAAAGTTGACACATATGATATTAAATCATTGTAGATACAATTGTGGGTGTTTTTTTGTGGGTATCAAACATTTTTCTTATTATTCATCTAATTTTTTTAGCACTTGCGAAACATGGTGGATCCTGTTAATTTTTTATTTTTATTTTTTAAATCTCAGTTGTCAATTAAACAAACTAAAATAAAAAATGAAAAATTTTGGCTCAAATTGCTAAAAAGTGAGTTTTACTAAAACAAATATAAATAAATATTATTTTTCTACTAAAAGTAATGGTTTGTGACATATCTTTTTTTATTTAAAAAAAATGAGGGTTATAGGTGCTAATTTATTGGTCATCTATAATTATTTTCAGATCAAATGAGAATACTATTCTAAATTTTCCTCTTACCTTTTTTTTTTTTTTTTTTTTTTATATACAGATACTTTTTTGGGAAAATTATTTATAAGTCCTATTAGGGAGACTTATGCTACATATGGTCCTACTAAAAAACTTATATTCTCATAAGTCCTGTGTGAAATTTGTTGACACATTTACCCTCAATATTAGTTTTTAATATCATAAATAATAGTAAAACCATATATAAGAAATTGAATGTTACCATAGATTAAGTTTGCAAAACGTAACGTGACACCTACATAAACGTAACGTAATGTGACCATATCAGATGGGACATTACATAAACGTAACGTGACGTAACACCTACATAAACGTAATGTAACGTGACACCTACATAAACGTAACGTGACGTGACACCTACATAAACGTAACGTAACGTAACGTTACACCTATATAAACGTAATGTGACACCTACATAAACATAACGTAACGTAACGTGTCATGTTACGTTTCGCAAACTTACTAGGTTTTTGATTTTTTTAATTGAATGTGAAAATATTATTTTCTATGGTAACATTCAATTTCCTATATATGGTTTTGCTATTGTAGTGTATAATAATATATTAATACCATTTATTTACAACTTATAGGATCTTGTGGAATATATTCCTATTTAAATAGGACTTGAGACTCTATAAGAAATTACACAAGACTTAACATAGCATAAATGTCCGAAATAGGACTTATAAATAAGTCTCCCTACTTTTTTTTTTTGTAGAAATTTAATTTTATTATATCTAAATATTTTATTGTAATTTTTAAATTAAAAATAATTTTTGAAAAATCATATTTAAATTATTTTATGCCATTATAAAATATAATTTTTTTAATATCAACTTATTCGATGATTCCTTTCTAAAAGGTGTATTTGCTTTTGTTTATTAATATTAAATTTTTAATTAATCTTATTTATTATTAAAAAACATAAATTAGAAAATAATTTTATATATTTATATATACAATTTCATTTCGATTACTCAGGTTATTTGGTGTTTCTATTCAAGTCCATTCAAATTTATTCAAATTTTTAAATTTTACATAGGTTCTCATCGAATGTATAGGCTTGACTCAAGTTGTTTGGACTCAACTTGTCCAAATTTACAACTTTAGTAAGGGAGTTGAAAGTTATATTATTGAAGTTATGATAAATTAAAAATTGATACATAAATTGTGATAAAATTATAAAATTTAAATTGTACGTTTCAATATATATATTTTTTATTTTCATAATTTGTATATAAAAATCTAACTATTTATATTATTTTATATAAATATATTTTATTAATTTTTTTACATCCCGTGGGTTTTTCACTAGTGAATTTTATATGTGTATCCAAGTGCAGAAATAAGAGGGAAAAAGTATATCCCTTTGAGTGAGGAGAGTGTTTTTGTGAATTTCCGTTTACAGCCCTCACACTCGCAGCCCATCCTGACTTTGAGAGGTACAGTGATTAACTGCTTCCTTTTGCTCAGTAATTCAAAGAAATACTCCAAAATGCCTGCAACTCCCATTTTTGTGTATCTCTTCTGATCACTAACAGATGAGATTGAGATTGGCCTGAGACAAGCTTTTTCAGTGAAAGAGAAGGAAATTAAATGACTATATATGATCTTTTTTGTTTCAGATGGGTAGAAAAAAGTTTAGTGGGGGTGATGAATGGCCACAACACGAGAATGGATTGGTTATGGTCTTTGGATGCTTAGTCCAATGGACACACACACACACATATATATACACACACTGATTTACATAGATTATAGTTACATAAAATGGTGAGGTTCTATAAAATATCAATATTGGAAAATATAATTGTATAGAATAATGAAGTGGGGGTACCCCTAGAAACTGCAGGAAACTTCTCTGTTTTTAACTTGTGGGTCTTTCTTCCTTGGTCCTTACTTGCCTAAGGTCAAGGCTTCTGCTCTCTATATGTAGCCCTTTAAAGCTCTTGTGATTGAACTCTATACAAAACCTTGTTACATACATATATATGCAAATTTTACATTTATTATTGCACAAAAGGTTGTGAATCCTCTTTAAAGGGCGGTGAAGAGCTTTTAAGCAATACATGTAATGGTCTCCAGCAGTCCTGTCACATACTGGACAAGTCCAAGTGTACTCGGATTTTCTATATAATGATAACTTGTTATAAATTGTTTATAATACAATTACAATAATATTATAAACTCAGAAAAATATATTTATGAATTACAATCTTTCTAATTATGGTCCACATCCTACTAATTTTAAATCCACACTATAAAACTTATTTCAAGGCAAAAAAAAAAAAAAAATCATAGTTCATAGCATTTTTCATACAATTAAGGTCCATTATTATCATTATAATCTACAAAATATTTCGTTGTTATATTACTCTAAAATATCTTGGAAATTGGGTCAGGTTTCGGACCCGAGTTTGGACGCACATGGTGGCATGACCCATGACCCATGACCCATGTAGTGACGTTATCAGTTAAAATTTTAAATCACCTTATCTTGGGGATAAGAGTGAATAACCCATAATCTCATCTCAAAGGGAGATAGAGTTGTGGGTGGTTACATCTCTTATATGTATACATATTACTATAACGTGATATGGGTTTTTAATCCTATAATATTCTTGGAAAAAGATTTTGGCCTTGTTTGGTTTAATTCTCAAAACACAATTTTTGAAAAAAATTTCCAAAATTTTGTTTGGTTGAAAATTTTTTTAAAAAAAATTTCAAAGTCACTTTCTCTCTTCTACACATCAATCAGTCTTTTTTTCTCTCTCCTCTTTTCTTCTCAATCACTTTTTATCTTACACACATCTACTCAATTACAACAAAATATCAAATTATCCCAAACTCCCATACTCCAAAACTATTTCCAAAATATACAACCAAACAAATCAAAAAAATTTCCAAACTCTTTCCCCAAATTTTCTTTTGAAAATTTATCTCACAAAACCAAACCAAACACATCCTTTCTCTTTCGAGCTCTCTGCCATGGGAGAACAACCATGCCTTTGTACAGTGAAGAGTGTGGGTAGTTCTCTAGTAGTTTTACCCCACTACTGGGAATTATTTAAAAATATCAATGGAGGTACATGATTCACTCACATGATTCATAGATTCGGTTTGACCAGAAAAGGTATACCCAAATCCATTTATTTTCGCTGTGTATTATTTCATATAAATATTCCTACATTAATATCAGAGCCAATGTTAGGCGTTTTCGTGTTCTTTGTACATGAATATATGTATAGATATGATTTGTGCATAAAATTAATATTTTTTGAACCATCTCTGATAGTCCTGAATTCCATATATGTTATAGTCTATATTATTTAGATCATATTTGGAAAGTTTTGTAAAAATCGAACAGTCAAATTTTAAGAAAAATAGAGATTTATATATGATTTTTGTAACTTTAACTGCATATTGGTTTTACATGCTTTATTTTCATATTGTAAAAATTATATATTTGAAATCTTTGTTCCGAAACTTTCGAAACGGTATATTATGGGTTTGATTCTGACTAACGATTGAGGAGAAAATTCAAACCCTAGTTTTGGATAAGAGTTGGAGCTATTGGAGAAAAAAACAAATCTGTTGACATCATCAGCGCTGTTGACTTGACGCCGAGTGATGCATCGCGGCTTGTGCTGACATCATCTGCTTAGGTAAGCACTGATGCAGTTGTTGTTAAAACTCTGTTTGTTTGGTTTTAATTTAAAAATTACGTTAATTGATTCTAGATTATTCGTTATAATTCTGATTGAAGCATGATTTATACAATTGGGCTCGTAATTCAGTTTTCTACATGCTAAAATTTCTGAATTTTTAAAAAAATAAAATATTTTTTATCAATAAATAATTCAATAGTTTTACGTTAAATTACTTTGGGGGGAGCATGACTTATATTCTGGACTTGAATTTTTTTACAATAAACTATTGCTATGTAATCTTATTTACTGGTATGAGTTTTGTATTTTTTCCAGATTCTATAATACTTACACTACTAGAAATATGGCTTTTTGCGTTTATTTTTTTGCGACGGATGGTTTAACAGTCACAAAAAATCACTTTTTACATTAAAAAAATAAAAAATAAAAATGACCCGCGTTGTTAACTGAAACTATCTCCCCTTTTCGCTCTTATTTCCCAAATCTCTCTATATGAACTCTCTCTCTCTCTCTCAAAATCTCTCTCGCTCGACTCTCTTTTGACTCTCCACTCTCTCTCGCTCAAATCTGACTGGCCACAGTCGAAGCTCTTCATATGCATCGCCATTCTCACACTCTTCGGAGCTTCCAAAGCAAATTAATCAACCACAACACATTGTAGCGATCTTCTTCTTCTTCTTCATCTCTCTCTCTCTCTCTCTCTCTCTTTCTCTCTCTCTCTCTCGCTTCAATCGCCGGAGCTTCCATGGCTGCTTATTCCGCTGCCGGATCGGTCTTCGTCGCCTTCAAATCTGCTGAAATTTCTGCTCATTCTAGCAATTTGAAACTCTCTAATTTCCGACATTGCTCTCTGATTTCAAGCCGAGTCGGATCTATTTAGCTCCGACATAGCCTTAACTCGCATTGCGGATCCCGAAGCTCCTTTGCTTCGTCTGGTAATCATCACTCTATGTTCTGTTTAATGATATCACTGAATGAATTGAATCAACTCAGTTAATTGCACAGTCATTCATAATTTCTTAGGTTTAATATAATCTATCACCTCTGCTTCTCTCTCTATCTGACTTAGGAAATCTAGGTTTTCAATTATTTGCAATTCTTTCTTTTCTCATCTGAAAAGTTTCTATCTATTTTTAATTCTCCTCACATATACATGCATATTTATATACACACATCTGAATTTTTCTTTTTGAATCTTATTTTCGAACTTTACTCTCTCTCTCTCTCTCTCTCTGTAGGTATTCGTTCTCTTTGTTTTGGAAAATCCTCTGATCACTGGTCGAAGCTCTCCTTTGGATCACAAGCTTCGAAGTTTGCAAAAAATGTGAGGGATTCACAGCTTCAGGTGCATCTCTTTCGTTTTTTTTCTTTACATTATTTAGCTTTCTTGTGATATTATTGTGTTTGGTTGCTGAGAAAATGTTGGAAAACGATCTCTTCTTCACATCCACTGAAGCCAAGTATTTTTCGTGAGGTTCAAATTTTAATTTTCTCGCATTTTATAAAACACAGGACAGCCAGTATGTGATAATAATGTGAGAAGGTTTAGAATATATTGGCTTTCTGAGTCTACTTGTTAAAGTCGGTGTTTAGTTGCACATGCGTGTATTGTTGACATATGTTGTTAGCTTAGTTGATAATATAGTTTTGGTTCATTTAAACTTGACACGAATTAATTTTAAGTAGGATGTGCTATTAGATGCTTTGAATCTTCAAAAAATTGGGGGAACAAAAGGAAATAAGCAAAACAGTAAGACACTAGACTTGTTGAATTGGATCGAGTCATGATTCCTCTGTAACTTGCTTCCCTCTGTAATAGGTTATAATCTATGTGTTCAAGACATCTCCATCTTAAATGTGATTGCCCAATCTAGAAGTAGGGACTAGAAACACCCCTTCAAGATCATTGAAGGACTTGTACCTGGGAGTTTAGAACTAAGTGAACATCAAGGTTGCCTGGCCCAACATTACACAGAGAGAAGATTTGATCAAGACATATGATCTTGTTCCACGTATCATACCTAACACTGGAGTCCACCCTATATAAGAGAGCCTCTAATGCGTACAATTGTTTGAACAGCAAGTGATCTTTAATTCTCGTCCCCATCTCCACAAGAGTAAATCCTCTTCACTGATTTCCTCTCTCACTTAAGGCTGGCTGAGCTCTCACCTCCTCCATCCCTTGCCATCTCATGCCCACCATCTTCGAGGCATTGAAAAAAATTGAAATTTTCAAAATCTGTTTGTCTCGCGTTCTAATCTTCATTCAATGACTCTCACTATGTTTTTATTGTTTGACTTACAAAAATTTTATGCCATGATAAGTAGTGCCGCTCAGAATATTGTCGTTATATTTTTATTTGCACCAATATACTTCTCCATTTAGAAAGCATCTTCCTGGTATGCTCATGTTAAACAAATTAGTCAACGACATTGCTCCTTCATCACCTGTACATATGCAAACTCTTAATGGGCGTTCCATTTAGTTTTACATTTTTTTCTGTCTTCATTTCCTTCATTGCCTCTTTTAGCTATATTGTCCTTATTTTAGACAGTCTATAACTTTTGTTATTACTAAAGTTATTACATTCAACTAAATTTAAATGCCAGCTTAGTATCTTTGTTCCCTGAAAAATGCTGAAAACATGTTTGATAGGTTTGACACTGTGTTAGCCATTTTATTGAAAAAAATATTCTCAAATCTCCCAAAGTTTGAAAACATGGGATACTCATTACTGTGCTGCCTCATTTGCTCTCTGCTACTCTACCATCTTTGCCTCGAACATATTGACACTACAAGAAATGTCACTTTTGGCTACCAAAATATTGGTCGCCAAAAGTCCAAAATTTGGTCGCCGAAACCATTTAGCGACCAAAATTTTTTGTCGCCAAACTAGTCGCCTATACCTTGTCGGCGATAGTATTGGCGACTAAATTATTTTTGGTCGCTGAAAGTGAACGTTTTGGCTACTAAATTTTCGTTAGTCGGCAAAGGTTATGTTTTGGCGACCAAAATATTAGTAGCCAAAAGTAAGCATTTGGCTACTAAATTGTCATTAGTCGGCAAAGGTTATGTTTTGGCTACCAAAATATTAGTAGCCAAAAGTAAGCATTTGGCTACTAAATTTTCCTTAGTCGGCAAAGGTTATGTTTTGGCTACCAAAATATTAGTAGCCAAAAGTAAGCATTTGGCTACTAAATTTTCATTAGTCGGCAATAGTGACATTTCGGCTACTAATTTTTTAGTCACTAAAAGTTCTACATGAAAATTTTAACCAACTATTCATTACTTTTTGCTACCAAATGTTTTAGTCGCCAAATGTTTTTGCTACTAAATTATTAGTAGCCAAAAAATTCCAACTATGTATTTGGCTACCAAAATATTTGGTGGCCAAATATTTTCTTTTTTTTTTTTTCCTAAAAAAATTCTAAACAACCTACATCCATGTTTAATACAACCTGAATAGTTAAAAATATCTTAATAACCAACCATCGAAAACATCCATCCAAAACATTAAAAATAAACGTCCTCTCATGGAATCTGAATAGTTAACAGCGCCAAACAACAATCTGAATAGTTAACAGCTTCCTCTCATGGAAAATTGGAAAGATTGTGAAAAGGGTCATACATCCATTGCAAAGTTGAAAAAATAAACCAAAAGGTGTAATCCAGCCCCAGATAATGATACACAATAGCTTGTAAATGAGACTCTTTCTTAGGTTCCACACAAAATGAAACATCAAATAAGCTCAACAAAACACTGAACTTGTACTAGATGAGGACAATGTTATAATGTAAAAACTTGAACAACAAACCAGTATCATATCTTAATAACCAAGTTTCACTGTCCCACAACTATTAACATCTCTCTTCAGTAGAGCAGAGAGAGCATGAAAGACTCCATTGCAAGACCAGAGAATTAATTATTTATCACACGGCTTTTGATAACATCAAGGCCAATCTCAGTTGGATCCGTTGCCTGCAGCTCTACCTGAATGCCATCTAGTTCCCTTTTGAATCTGTCCTTAGAGCTTGCATAAATCATTTTGCTCCTCACTCTTGATGTATCATAAGCTCTGGCTGCTTTGTCTTCCTTATCATAACCTCCTATATTTCCAAAACATATTACAAATGATTAAAAAAAAAAAAAACCACAATCATTGGTTTGGAAAATCCTTGATCTCATGCCAAAAAGTTACATTAATCAAGTGATTTAATTTTAAGGGAATATAAAAAAGGAAGAGCAAAAGGGAGCACTTTTTAACTCACCCAAATAAACTGCAGAGACGTTGAAGAAGCCCCATACCAAATCATTATATAAGAAATCAGTCCAAAAACTATTTTTTTTTTGTCTAATCCCGGAGTGACAGCTCACTGGGAGTGGGGGTAGGAAGCATTTTTCAATAGTAAATTTGTGAGTAGCGTGTGTTAAAAGCATATGTAGTGTGTAAATAGGAGTTCCCCCTGTTTATGCATAAAATGTATACATATATTTATATGTATCACCTCTGTTGTAGCAGAACACAGAAGAAAAGGAAAACAAAGAGAAAGAGAGAGAGAGAGAAAGAAAATTGGTCGATGCATCTGGCACGAAGGGTAATATTGGTTTCCTTTCTCTACTTGTTATATTAGATAAATTATAGAAGAAAAATAAAACTATAATGTAGCAGTGACCAAGATACAAGGCAACATATGCATATATCTATCACATAGAATCGCACTGTAATAATATTCACCCACCCATCTCCACCACCAAATGCCACTCACATCCGCCACCAAACCCAGTTGGGTTTTCTATTGTGGTTGGTAATTGCGAGGAGAATTACATGAATATTTTCTATCAAAAACTTAAAAGGAGGTTATTGATTAGACTAAATTAACACAAAATTCAATATAAAACAGAAAATTGAATAAATTAAAATTATTGAGACTAATAATAACAAAATGGGTAAAGTATAGAAACTATTGTAAATTAATTTGCCCTGTTATCTTTTTTAGTTCTTATAGTAAATTTTTTTTTTTTTCATGTCTTGCTATATGTAAGTAAATTTTATTATATAATTTAGGAAATATATATGTAAAGCAAACTTTGTAGAGGCACTAGCAAATAAAATTGAAAAAAAAAAATAATAAAAAAAAAAAAGAAGTTTACAGTAATCTCGAAATATCATTCAGTAATCTCGAAATATCATAAGTGATTACCTATGTAATTCTTCACATCAATCATGTAACAAAGAAGTGATTACCTACATACACACGTTGATTCTTTATTTCTACATTTCAGCAATGCTATGTATTCATAAAATTTTTCAGATAAAACAAAATCAATGATTTATAGTGATTGTGGATATATCCCACATCTTATCAATTTTAAGTTTACACTACATACACAAAAGCATATAAGTAATTGGCAATGTGCATTTGGCTAGTAGCCACTGATATCACATGAAGTGTTTGTAATCACATGAAGTGTTTGTAATCACAGCACTGGGCATTGTGAAGCCATTTGAATTATTTGTTTAACATTTGAATTAACCATCAAATTCAGCGCATAAGAAAAACATTATTTGTTTAACAAATAAAGTTACCAATGTACAAAATCACATCTTATTAAGAAAAAAAAGATACCTCAATAGTCGGGTAAAAAACAGGAGCTTCATCAATGACAGGCCTGCACGCTCCAACAGGATTCCATCTAGCCAATATCTGTGAATTATGGCCACAATTTGAGCTCTTCAGAGTATAGAGGTAACAACATTGTATTTTCTATGTTTATATCTAATGAATTATTAAATAGGAAAAGAATGTTCAATTGAAAGCTGTCACATCTGTTACATGCAAATAAATTTAAGAACAAATTTCAAACAACAATAATAAGTTTTATACCTCCCGACTTCGAGGGCTGGTTGAGGACCCAAGACTGTTGTCATTTTTGTGCCTCCCAACTTTTAAAGTATAATTTTAGAATATTTGGCTTACCTAGAACTTCCAACATACAGAGCACATACGCAATTTAACATAAGTAATCCATGCAATGCAAACTAAATTGCTAACTGAGAGAATTCATTGAACATACATCAAGAGTTCCTGTCACCTAAACATATTTATGTATACATTAACTGCAAATGATCAATGAAAAGGACAAATGGTTTAGGCTAAATTTGTTTTAACTATAAATTAGGTCCTTGCTTGTCAAAAGAAACAATAAGCCACCAAGAAGACAAGGATTCTATTAAGCCTCTCCAACATGCCAATGCAATAATGACATGACAACACAATAATGACATATTGCACCCTCAAAACCAAAAGTCATTCAAAAACCTCACAGAAATTACCAATATTGGCATGGGAATATAGGATTTCAGCTTAAAAGGTTCACAAGTAATTACACAAAGAATAATGAAAATAATCCTGTTGACCAAGTCCGCACTCCTCCGTACGACGTCGTTCAACTACCTGAAAATACACACGTGAGCTAGCCGGCGGGTGTGTGCCGGAAACCTCTCTGATGCCTAAGTCAGTAAGCTTGACAAATAGACAAAAGCTCTATGAATTCAGGGAGTAAAGTTGCATTACCTCTCCAAAGGTGATATTGGTGAGCTTATATAGGTTTCGCGTGGCACAATCCTGGTAGGACTCTTACTCCTCCATTTGCAGAGTCCTTCTAGGATTACTCCTCCTTACGTGAAGTCCTCCTAGAATTCATACTCCTGGAAGATAATGCTTATCTTCCAACACCCCCCTCACTGCTTAAGCCAAGTGAGATAGCCAAACTCCCCTACAGCCGAAATAACCTGAGTAACTGTTAGTTCGGCCCTAACTTTACTCTCCCTTACTACGGCTTTCACATGCTTAGACCGAGCTAACCCCAAGGGAGTTTAAGCCGAACTACCTTCAGGACCATAGCTTACCTCGGTTCTCCGTATTCCACGACCGAAGTAATCATTGAAAACCGAAACAGTCACACACATTTCTACTCAACCGGAGTACAAATAAGAAACCACGTGGCCGGGCTTAGAATACCTTGGCTGCATAGCCGGTCTAACCCTCAAAGCTATTTCCCCAAACCGGAGTAACTCATAGGGCCGCTTCTCCAAACCGGAGTAACTTATAAGGCCGCTTCTCCAAACCGGAGTAACTTATAGGGCCACTTTTCTCGGCTCCTTTTACTTCAGTACATAATGGCCCAATACCTAGCTCGGTCCAATTGCGTCTAAATTGCCCTCTCAGTTCGTATTCTACTAATTTTAAATATATATTATAAAACTTATTTCGAGATATAATACGGAAAAAAAAAAATCATAGTCCATAGCATTTTTCGTACAATTAAGGTCCATTATTATCATTATAATCTACAAATATTTCGTTGTTATATTATTCTAAAATAAATTCTTTGAAAATATTGATAGTTTTTCTTTTGTAAAAAGGAAAGAACTAAGGCCATGTTTGATTGGGGGTTTGGGATGGTGGATTGGATTATTAATCCGTCGAACCCACCAAACCCTTGTTTGGATTCAACAAAATATTATAAGATTAGTAGTGAAGGGGGCTTAGTAATCTCCTTTTGTAGGGGATTAGTTTGGGTAAATTTTAGGTGGGATTAGGAAAAAAGTGAGGGGATTGAGTTTATTTTATATAAAAAATTATTTTTATTTATTTTTTTATTTTTTTTACCAAGTGTACCTCTTTGTTTTAATATTTGTTTTAGTTTTTTTTTTTCATATATAAATAATTTATTTATTTATTTTATATAACAATAATTTCACAATCCTATCACTAATCATCTCTAACACTATTATCAAAATAAACACACTTTTACTTAATCCCCTCACTAACAATCCACAGATTAATAATCTCTTCACTAACAATCATCTCACTAATAATTTCATCCAATTTAATCCGCCAAACAAACGTGCCTTGGGTACATGAAGGCCATGTTTGTTTGGATGGACATGGGCTTAGGATTGGATTAATAGTCCAAGAGAAATTATTAATCCAATATTTGGTTAAAAAATTGAAATACGGATTAACAATCCTTTCGGATATGATGTCCTACATTTGATAGACTATTCAATCCCACAAAGAGGGATGTGATATAAATTTGGAGATTAGCCAAAGTCTGGACTAATACATCAAATGACCAAATTAATCCTCATTATATGTCATATTTGTTGATTATTTTATTCTACAACCTTCACTTCTTCGACATTGCTGTGATGGGATGAGAGTCTTCAAAGTTCATCACCGAGCTTGAGCCACTGATCACCGATTTGGAGCCACCATTTACAAATCTGGAGCAACTGTTCATCGATTTGGATCCACCATTTGTTGATTCGTTGATCTCAACAAGGCAACTGTTCATCGATTTGGATCCACCAATTGTTGATTCGTTGATCTCAACAAATTTCAGTGAGTAATTTTTTTCAATGATTGCTTGTGTATATATAAATTTTATAGTTAAATGATTTTTGATTTTTTCTATTAAAAAATAAGTGGGGGTTAAATTTTGTTCAAATAAATACTTTTTTGAATTTGAGCAATGAATGATTAAATGATTAAAATAGCAGTGTATTTTTTTAAATGGTTGCTTATGTATATATAAATTTTATAGTTGAATTATTTTTTTATTTTTTCTATTAAAAAAAGTGGGTTAAATTTTGTTCAAATGAATCAAAATGGATGTGGAGCACCAATATGAAAATTTGTTTTTTAAAAATTATAACTCATTTTAGTGCAAAATTTTACATTAATTATAATAGGGGTATCATGGTCAATGTATTGGATGTCTCATATCTTGTCATGTCCTATCTATTCAAACCTCCTTAAACAAACATCGGATTAGATAATATTTTATTAATCCCTCCTTATAATTCTAACTCAATCCAAACATAGGATAGAATACACAATCCAAATGATTCATAGTCCTATGACTATTAGTCATAGAAATGCTAATCCAACCTATTGTCCTATGACTATTAGTCATAGAAATGCTAATCCAACCTAATCTAATCCGCCCAAACAAACATGGCCGAAAGGTGAAAGTAAAAGTTGAATTTTTGGGAGCAATGGACCTAGCCATCTAAAGTTTTGAACAAAAAAGTTTGTTAAAAGTTTGTATACAAACTATAAGAATATTTTATTTTAAATTAAAATATTTACAAATATGTTTTTTGTTTATAAAAATAGCACAGCCACATCATTCTTGTGTTGTTTTTTATATAAATATTTTATAAGAATATAATTTTTCAAAAATAAAAGCATTAAATATAAAATTTAATATGAAATAAATTCATTTTAAGTATATTAAAATTAAGGGGCACTTTTTTATAAATTCTTTTTCACCTATTTATGTTCCATTTACTCCACATTATTTTCTTATATTTCAATAAGTCCTATGAGTGACATACTTACCCAAAATATTTTTAATAATATTGACATTTACAGTGTGAATGTTCTGTCAATGTGAATGTTCACATTATAAAATATGAATGTTTACATCACCAAATTGCTAATTATTCAAAAAATATTTGTATGGATAGAAATGTCTATAAAATACTTTAAATATGAGAATTAGGATTTGGTTGTTGAAATGTTCAAATAATAAGACTTATTAAAATATAAAAATATTTTATGGACTAATTGAGATATAAACACTTGAAAAAGAATTTTCTAGTAAATCTCCCTAAAATTAAATACAGTTCACCCATTTATACAGTTTCCTAATTTATCTACAATAACACGAAAAGTTACATGTTAATTTTTTTGATTTATTACAAATCTAATCCTATAAAACAAAGAAAAAATTACACACCAGTAAAGTTTTTACAAACAAAGCTAATTGAGACTTCTAAAAAAACAAACACTAACAACTCTAATGAATTGAAAAATGTTATATTAAAAAAATAAAAAAATAGTCAACCATCACATCAAGAGGGGAGTCAGCTCATTAGTACTATCTCTAATGCTCTTTTTTTAGTGCTTCCAAGCATTAATCTTTTACAAATTATTTACAAACTAATGAAAAAATTTATAAATTTAATTATTGATTTCTAATATTTCTATTAAATTTTCATTGTTGCAAAAATAAATAAAATAAAAGGATAAAAGGTGCTATGGATGTGTGTGGTTATCATCAGGTGCCTACGTTTTAAGTGATCCAGCCAACACGTGGTGAGACAAGTAATTGAAGGGCAGATATGACGGCCACGTGGCAGTAAGAATTCAAAATGAAGGTGGCAGTAGCTGTGTTGTGCTGGTCAAAATTACCTGATTTGATTGTATTTATTTTAATTTGATTTTATTAAAAATAAATTAAAAAAATATTAATAGGGTAAGATAAATTATAAAAGTAAAAAATTTAAAATTATCATGATTAAAGTAAAATATAAAATTATATTAATAAAATAATTAAATTTAAAATTAAAAACTCATGCGCAAAATACAAAAAATACGACCTTCGCCATCCCAGCGCCCATGAAAAAACGGGTTGCGTGATGTGTACTAGAGCAGTGGGTTTTCATTTGTCCGTTTGCTTGTGCTTTGGGCGGTGGGGACCGTAGAAAAAGATAGGATAAATTACAAACACATGTTTATTTAAATTATAAATTATTTTTATAATTTTAAAAATTATATTATGTGTTTTAAAATTTTTAATTTCATAATAAATAGGTTCTTTTATTAATAAATTATCAAATTAATTAATACTTTTTAATAATGTTAAAATTTTATTTCAATTAATAATTCAGATAATTTTATTATTATATAGATGAATAGTTAGAAATTTTACTTTTCAATTAATTATATTAAATAAAAAATTATGACAGAAAGATATTTGTAATTTTTTAAACCATAAGAGATAATTCGTATTTTAAATGAATTTCAAGGAATGTATTTGTAATTTACCACAAAAAAAAAAAAATAGTATTACAAAAAGAAAAAGAAAATATAAAAGAGAGAGACCTGAATTATTGGGACAAGTGGCACCTTCACAGTAGATAAAAATTTTAAGAGCACCGTCTTTTTGAATTTAAAATTTGAACAAAGCCTCCCAATTAAGTGAAGGGTTTAGGAAACCGTTGAGCTTCACATTCTATTTTTTCGGATGAAAAATATTTTTTTTTTATAATTTTTAGTATTTAATATAATAAAAAATAAAGATTAATAAAAAAATATTTTTTATGATCAATAAAAATAAATTTATTTGGATGAAAAAAAAAATCATTTTTGAAAGACAAAAAATATTTTCTAACTTAAAATTTTATTAATGTCTCAACACCATCATCATTACGATCACCATCACTATCATGCCACCGTCTCTACCTCCACTTTCGTTCCACCACTACTATCATCAAATATAAAAAAATATTTTTTTTGAAAAACAAATTTTTTTTTAAATTTTCCATATTTTATTCTCAAACAAACGGAACGTTAATTGGAATAGTCTAACTGTCAATAATTATTAAAAAATTAGATATTGTTCTTAATTGCAATCAGTCAACAGTGGACCGTGATTTTATCCCATTTCCTGTCTCCTTGTTCCTTAATTCGGTCTCTATGCTCCTCTAATTGTTAGGAGTAATGTCAAAGATCTTAAAAATTTTATCAAAATTTTTATCAAATATTTTATATGAGTGTACATGGGTGTGGTGTGGGAGCCACATAATGTGAGTCTTACACCCATATAAAATATTTAGTAAAACTTTTGAAATATTTATCATTTTTGAATCGTGAGAGTTAAGTCCTGTAAGCTCAGGCATTGGCAGTTGTTATCTGCTAAGTGCCCAGGCTTAGGGGCCCAGGTAAGTAGTCCCTAGTACAAGTGTTGGTTCTTCCATATTTAGATATGGAGATAGATCCTGATAGAGATCTACATATTTCTATTGATAGATCTATTGATAAATGGACATTGATCCAGTTTCAATATCTATTGTTTTAAATATTTTAATTAATTGTCACATTATTGGACTTAAAAATTAAGTATAATTTTTAAACTTGTATAACAATGACCTTAATTTAAAGGGCCTTTCACTCCGGTGCAAAAGAGGTGCTTCACTTCGATAATTTTGAGAACCTTGTGAATTGATATAAATTATCGCATTCATCTGAGGAGAGTGGCATGACCAAACAACATCCCAAAATGAATCGTTTATTTTATTTAATTATATGTTGTATGTAGAGCATTTATGAAAGATTTATAATTGATTCAATAATCATATCTTATAATTTTATGAGATTTTGTATGCTAAAAAATAAGAAAAGAATGAACAACTTATTTTTAATATTATCTTTATTGTTTCATGTTTTCATAAACATCAAATCACATAGTTATA
The DNA here is from genome assembly GCA_030407325.1 of Camellia japonica. Lineage (NCBI taxonomy): Eukaryota > Viridiplantae > Streptophyta > Magnoliopsida > Ericales > Theaceae > Camellia > Camellia japonica. Next base: position 152,650,326 of record JAPPVO010000016.1, read on the forward strand.
ATTTTTAGATTAGTTTGATTTTTTTTCATAAATAATCTACATATATAGACAAATAAAATGAACAATTCAAAAACAGCATCCCCGGTGTAGACAAGAAAAAGGCCATTCTTAATTCAATTACAAGCCCCTTCTGAGTTTTTTTTAATAATTTTTTTTTAAGTGGTAGACTCATCGAGATTAAAAAAAATAAATAAATAAGTAGTTGTCCTCCTATAGTTGTGAATTCCTGGGGTCAAACTATGAAGTAAAATTGTAGCTCAAAAAAAACGAAAAAGAAAAAAACTATGAAGTAAAATAATCTAGACAAAATATAATTTAAAAAATTAATTTCCCAAAACTAGTGTCAATCACAAATCCTAACTTGCAAAGAAAAGGAGGACGAGGAGTAACGATGCTGCTACAGTATACTCCCACCAAAAGACTTGATTTAAAAAGGAAATTGCATTTAAGTGAAATAGTAGAAAAATAATTACATTTTTATGATGGTATAAGTTTTCTGTGTATATACTGTAAGTTTTTTTTGTATGTCAAAATTTCATTAAAAAAGATTTTATGTATAATGCAATAATTTTTTTTTACTGTACCACTTAATTGTAATTTTTCCTATTTTAAAAGCCCCAAAACAAACAATGGTCCCCATATTCTGATTGATTTTTTTTGAGATTCCATCTTCTGATTGATTGATTGAATACACACAGCACACTCTTCACAACCACAACCAGGGTAATAGTGATTGCAGCATCAACATTTGCCATCCCCATCATTCCTCTTCGTGGTGGCATGTGATTACACTATTTCTCCAACATCCTAACAACCAAAACTCAAACCTAACAACCAAAACTCAGTAGGCAAACTCAGTAAACGTTATTACACAGGCTATGTTTGTTTTAGGTTTAGACCTGAAATTGGATTCATTCACCCAAAAACAATACCTGGAATTGGAATATGTATAGTCAGCAATAGTGTGAAATAAGATTATCTGTTGGATTATATCTAAACTATCTTGGGATAAGATTGAATTTGTTATGGAATATTATCCAATTTAGTGTTTCTTGACAAATGATAATTGTGAGTGTACTTGGCAAAGTCCAAACATCCCACATCACTCTGTGAGAGATTACAGCTCCATTACAAATGAAGCGGCTAACCCTTCTCAACTAGCACGATATTGTCCGTTTTGGAGTTAGGCTATTTCAACTAGCTAATCCCGACTAGCACGATATTTGTCCGTTTTGGCCATGTTTGATTCACAAGACTAATAGTGAAGTATTAATAATCCTATCAAAATTAGTGTGGTATTCACTATCCAATTGGATTAATAGGATAAATTATCCATTGGATTAATAATCTCACTCCTACTCCATTACTAATAATCCTACAAATTTGTTAGATTAATTATCCTAAACCAAAATGTTAAAACAAACATAGGATAATTGAACCTACGGATTAATAATCCCAATCCCATACTCTAATCCATCCAAATCAAACATGTCCTTTGGGTACTAGGCATGCTTTGTTGCTCATTTGCAGGCAGTAAGTTCCATGACATATCATTTGGAGGTGGTGTGAGATGCACTCTGGTGCTGTCACTAATGTCTGGACCTTTACACACAATCAGGGTAGTTTATTTTATTTCTAAATTGAGAATATATGAGAGTTGCAATACAAAAATTCTTAAAGTCAAGGGGAACCCTGAGGATTTTTCATGACAATAGCAGAGTACCAGAACAGAAATTTAAATATACCATAAGAAAGAAGAAACTATGCACTAAAATTGATTGCTCACTCACTCACAAATAAAACCTGGTCGCACATATGCCATGCATTTGACATAAGTAAATGACAGTTTTAAAGTAATGCTACCATTGTAACATTTACAATATCTGCTTCAAAGTTCCAAAAATCCTTGTCTTCACCAACTACATAACTATATACATTATTATGAAAAGTAATCTAAAGCAAATGTGTTACTTAAGTCCATTTTTTGATAAAATGTATTGAAACGATAGTTTAGTAGAAAAATGCACAACGGTAAAATAAATAAAAGAAGGATCTTGCTAATGACAGTTCCAAAATATTTATAATCCCAATACACTTTCCACATATCTCAAATAATATTTCGGTGTCCGACATGGTGTCGAACACGACACGTTACCCTTTTAGAAATGTCGGAGCTTCTTAGCCAAAAAGGCAAATGTAGAAGAGAACCATTTTTCTTGACAGTTAAAAGACCCCTAAAAAGCTCCTTCAATTCAACGATGATGTGGCATAATAGGTGTCAGTTTTTTATCTAAAGCAATGCTACATCCCAAGTTGTTGACTAATAGGTGACAAACAATACCAACTGATCAACTTTCTTCAAATTGTTTGCCACATCATTGGGGGGATGGAGCATTATGAACTCAACTATACATGGCACAACTCCCTTCCAACATCATTGTGGTTGTAAATTGTAGGTCTGTAACATTTTTCATTCAATTAATGTCTCTCTCTCTCTCTTGTATTGTTTGAATATATGCAAACAGGAGGGTTGAAGCTAAAGAGATATGCAACAACTTCCTCTTAGTTGTGGTTCTGCCTTACTGGGAAATCTAAAGTTGCAAGTTTGAAGTGTTCTTTAGTTGTTTTGGTGAATGCACACAACTAAGGCTAAGTTTTTCATTCTTTTGTGCTTTTCATATTCATTCCTGGGCTTATTGTGTAAAGTAATTTTATCGGTTGATTGAAACAATGCATTTACATTTCCAAAATAAGTAGAATAATTAACCATTTTCATTTTCTCAGTACAAATTAACAAACAATTGAGCCTTAAAAGGACAAAGAGACTCACCATCCCATGTCATTGCCGTAGAACAATGTAGTCACTGCACTCTGAGACAACACCATTGAGGCTCAAACCCTACTCACTGAAAAATGATTAAAACCCCGTTAGGTTTCAAGTATTAGCTAAAAATTTAATTAATTGATTAAAATTACGTTTGTAAAAATACTTAGGGATTTTTGGTGAAAAGCTCCTCTTATCGGGCCTTTTTTGTGTGCAGCCCACGGAATAAAATAATGGCCCCAAAAGTCCCTCCAATTAAAAAATATGATGAAAAGACTGAAATACCCTTCCCTATAAATGGGGGAATATGGAACAATTGCACCATTTCTCTCCCCTCACTCTGTTTCATCACTTGGAAACCCTCTTCTAAACACCTTTATCCGAAAACCCTAGCATCCGAGCCTTATTACTCTCTCTCTCCATAGAGCTACTTTGTTTTTCTATCCCTGCAACGTTACATGTTCATCGCTTGCGCTCGAATGTAGAACTCCGCATTGCGCTTTCTCTCTTTCGGGCACACCTCGTGAGTCGTGATTTTTGTACTTCCACACTTCTCCCACATTTTGTAGGTGATTTTTCCCTTTTCTGTTCTATTTTTTTCTATGAATCTGTTGAATGTTAACCCCCCCCTTTTTTTATCTTTTGATTATTCTTTGTACGGGAGAACTATTTCAAAACGGTGTATGCAGTTTTGCTTCAATTTCGTTGCTTTGATTTTTGTAGTGTTTTGGTCATGCAATTTCACTACTTTCAATTTCACTTGCTTCATGAATTTTGGCTGTAGTTAATTTTAACATTTATGCATTTATTGAAAATATATTTTCATATATTTGAAATTTTAACATTTATGCATTTATTAAAAATATATTTGAAATATATATAGATATATATATATATATATATTTTGTTTATTTTCTAGTTTATATTGTTTAGAGTAAAATTTTACTTCCAATTAGAGTAAAATTTTACTTGCAATAAGAGTAAAGTTTTACTTCTAAACTGAGTAAAATTTTACTTTAAAACTTTGATGTTTCATTACAATATTTTGTGCATTTTTATGCTTTCATCAATGCCTCTTGATTTCTTGTTGTATGTGTTCTCTAGCCTTTGCTCATTACATAAATGTACATATCAATTTGTATATGAATATATATATATATAAATATATGTATCTATTTATGTATGTGAATGTGATTGTGATTGTAGTTTCATCATTTCTCTGATTTCGGTTTGAATATGAATTGTACATGTTAATTTCAAAACTGTGTTGCGTATAGTCAAAATTGAGACAAGGTTTTCTTGATTCTTGGTTCTAGAAATGTTGGTGTTTTTTGTTTATTTCCTAGGGCATATAGTTCAGAGTAAAATTTTACTTCCAATCTTTCAATGAAAGTAAAGTTTTACTGCCAAACATAGTAAAATTTTACTTTCAGAGTAAAACTTTACTGTCTCATTACAATGTTGTGCATTTTCTTTGGTACTTATTGTTTTGTCACTTTATTGTTTAAAGTAAAATGTTACATTGTTGATATAGGGAAACTTTTTAGTGTTATAAAATGGTTGTTACTAGAAGCAAATGTGGAGATGGTGGTGATGATGATTTTGAAGTTCCACCTACGACTATACAAAAGAAGAAAGTCTCTGGAAAAAAAAAAAAAAAAAGAAAAAAAAAAGCAAAAGTAGTAAAAAAATCCATGAGCAACGTGGATAATGCACTTGATGATAATTTTGTGCTTCCATCAACAAGATTGAGAAAGGGCTCCGCTAGTATCAACAAGACTGAGGAAGGGCTCCGCTAGTGATGATGAAGGCTCTAATGAAAGTAATCCAATGCCTTCAACAACAAAACCTTCGAAGTTGAATATTGTACATAGAGTATGGAAGAGGGAGAACTATTTGAAACAATATAGGTCAAATGTTGTTTCATTGATAAAACTAATGCGAGACACAAGGTTCACTGAAAGATATATTACTACCCTCGAGAGAACACCTTTTGGGATGTTATTCAAATCTTTTTGGAAGAAAGAAGATGTGGTGTTGAAAAAGTTCAAGAAAGTTGATGATAATGTCATGGATGTGATCAAGTCTTATGACTTTCATGCAAAGGGATTCAAGCTTTGAGGGAAAACGTGTGACATATGGGACAGTGACGTTACTTTGATTTTTGGGATAAAATCAGGAATGAAAAAAGTAGACTTCTCATATGGGAAGAAACAAGAATCACCTTTTGTGCAGAGAAGGTTTCGTAATATGTCAAGAATATCCGTAAAGAGTTTACGAGAGGCATTAAAAGATGCATTGGAAGGCACAACGACAGTTGATGTTGAGGATGTTGCACGAATAATGTGTTGATGGGCTTTTGTCGCCCTTGTGGAAGATTTGGAAATGATGAATTCATATGCATGGTCGACTGCAATTGTATCCACGTTGACTACTTCAATCCAGTCTTCATTAGGAAGTCCTGAGAATGTAACTGGATGTGTACTTCTTCTTTTGATAAGTAAATTAAACTAATTGACATATTACGCAATCTATCTTTAGAGAATTAACGAATTTCAATTTTTTATTTTATAGTACTGGTTATGCGAGCACAATACCCTCATTCAACCTGAAGGAAAAAATTTGTGTCCAAGGCTCCTTCGATGGGACTTATCACTGTTGAGGAAAATGCTGATGAAGAGGTCATTACAAACACTAAAGCCCGAAGAGGTATCATCTTTTCAATCTTGGCCTTACTGGTTTACTTTGCTTAAAATTATACTTACATAATAAAATGTTAATCTTGAACAGAGTTAAAGTTTACTTCAAATCAGAGTAAAAGTTTACTTACAATCAGAGTAAATTTTACTTTGAAACATAGTAAAATTTTACTCTGGTGGTTAAAGTTTGCTTCATTGCTGACTTCTTTTCTTTTTCTATTTTTCCAATGCAGGTGAATCATAATGAACTAAAGCCCATTTCCAGAGAAGAAATGAATCTCATTCGCAATGATGAGGAAGAAGATGCATTAGACATAGAAGGAAATTTGGAGACTGATGAAGATGAAGATCATGCAGCTGAAGCTTTAGGAGATGATCAAACTTTGAAGGACTTCATTGATCTTGGGAAATTAGAACGAGTTCAAAAAGAAAACAAGAGGCTGAAAAGTGAGAATATGGCATTGGTTGAAGAACTAAAGAAAATGTGGGAAACAATGCAAAAAATACAAGAGGATCAAGAGGCAAAACCAAAAGAAATGATGGAAAAAATGAGCAACACAGAGAAGGAAATGGAGAAACTGAGAAAGGAGTTTGAAGTACTCAAATCTGAAAATAAACAGTTGGTTGAACAAATTGAAGAAAATGCAGTTCATGCGGCTACCCAAGCTTTTGCTTCTAAAGAAATGCCACATGCTAAAAGAGTAGAACTAGAGCAAAACTTTGTGATTCAGGCTACATTGAAAGAAACACCTGTAGTCATAGAGCCATTGCAAACATCCATGGTCAAGAAAATCAAAATCAAGGCGAAGAAGAAAAAAGAGATGTCTGATTTTGAATGTTAGACAAGAGAGGAAAAGAAAAAAAAAGACCACAAAACAAACAATTGAAGTGATATCAAATGAAGTGATTTATGTTGACAACTTGCCTCTAAGCCAACCAAAACCAATTGAAAGGGTTTTGTTTCCAAATAAGGTTGCAATATGCAAATTGCTTGATGAGAATGATAAGCATCTAATGAGCAAGATTTACAATTGGAAACCACAAAGTAAGACCATTTTAATTTTATCAAACAACAGATTTTTACTGTTATCAAACTGCAACATGTTAATCAACATTTTTTTTTTAACCTTATGACTAATGCAATCATATGGTCCGGCACAGGAAATGGAGTATATGTTACATTGCATGATGTGGATTCAATTCTGGGAGATGGTGATACTGCAAATAATGTAAGTGGCCATACAATTTTCAATGACTAGTGTTCACTTTAATAACTAAAAATAGTTCATTTTATTAACATATAGTTAATTGATTTTTGTTTTTTGTAGGTCATTGACAGCTTTGTAGAAATGCTTCAAATTGAGCAACAAGCAAAGAAGCCAGAAAAGAATAAGTCATCCTTTTTCTCAAGCCTTTGCTGGGTAAGCCATCAATTTGTGTTCAGTTTGAATTGATAAAATTTACTGTGGTTTAGTGTAACATTGTACTATATTTTAGAGTTAATTTTTACTATTTGGTTTGCCAAAGATTAACAACTCATACAGTGTGTCATCAACACAACTTGACACATGACACTCTTATATGATTAAATGCAGTCATTGGTGAAATGAGGTTATGGAGATTTGAGAAATCATTTAATTGACGAAGTACTTAAGCAAAAGTTGAGTGGATACAGATTCCTTCACTTTTACATGAACTCCAATGAGAACAAGAAGGAAGAAAAACCCTATCACTGGACGCTGCTTGTATTGGACACTGAATTTGATGAGTGGAGGCATTACAATTCTTTAAGGCCAAGAGACAACAAAGAAGATCCTTACCTTAAGGATGCAAAACAGATTGTAAGTGTTTTGCATCATATTAACAATAAATTTTTACTGTGTTTTATTCTTGTATTTAATTGTGACCAAACAATTATGCAATGATGTTAGATAACATATGTGGAGAACAAGTTGGCCAACAAAAGGAGGAGAGGTACAAGAAAGTTTGCAAACTTGGTTTCAGTGAAAGATAGTCCACAACAACGCCCAACATCGTAAGTATTTCACGCTATTACTACATGCTTGAATTGGTAGTTTTCAAATTTGACTAAATCTAACAAAATCTTGATTTTTATTAACAGTGTTGATTGCAGAATTATTGTATGTTATATCATGCGCCAAATCATAAGAGATGAGCCTATTGCAAATTCTATGGAAGAGAATGAAATTAACAATTTCCGAGAATCAATACTGCATCAATTTTTAAATGATTATCCAAAAGCATGGAGTGAGGAACAATTCAACCTTAAAAGAAAAATAGCCAAGAGATAAGACCTCAAGGACAACGATGTGGACAACTTTTGGGAACTACTATGAGTGATGTGTGTAATTTCAGTTTTTGTAAATGAAAGAATGGTGAAAAAGTAATTGTAAGCGAAAGAATACTAAAAGAGTATTAGATAGTACATGCTATGTCTATTGTTCTAGTAAATTTTACTGTGATTTGGAGTTAATACATTATTATAATAGGATATTATTTTGACTAGGAATGAACGTTGTTATGGATAGAATACAATGATACAGGTTATACTTGTGTATCTTTGATGATATATGTAGTTGTGTTGTTAGATTATTTTTGCACAAAGATTGCATGATGAGCATCAGGGGAGTTTGTGTATTGTTGTAAATTTTGGTGCAGGTTGGAAATGTTTTTCTAAGGGACTAACTTACTGTCTAACAGTAAATTTTACTCTGAAATAAAGTAAAATTTTATTTTGCATAAAGGTAAAATTTTACTTTTAATTTTACTCTGCATAAAAGTAAAATTTTACTCTAAAACATAGCCATAGACTACCATTCTGAAACATACCTATAGACTACCATTCAATAACATAGTAAAATTTTACTCTGAAACACAGCCATAGACTACCATTCAACAGTATAGTAAAATTGTACTCTAAAATAAAGTAAAATTTTACTCTAAAATAAAATAAAATTTTACTGTGAAACCACAGGCTCATCACAGCCATAGACAACCATTCAACAACATAGTAAAATTTACTTTGAAAGGCAGTAAAGTTTTACTTTCATGTGAATGAAGGTAATGTTTTACTTTGGAAAATGTAAAATTTTACTCTGCAATAAAGTAAAAATTTACTCTGAAATACAACAAAATTTTACTCTGAAAGCACAGGCTAAGCACAGCCATTTCAAGCCTTCACACCTACTGAACAAACTCCATTAGAAGTTCATTTACATGAAACTTATTCAACCACATTAAAAAAATATATTAAAATGTCAAAAAAAACCACAAAGCAAATCAAAAACTTGGATAAACAACCATTCAAGAACATAGGAAAAATGTCTTTTATTGCAATATCTCTTTACAAGTCTAGTCTAAAAGACTATACTATTATTACTATGGACTATTTATTGCAGAAGAAGTGCATTATTTTCATACTTCTATTACAAAGCAATAATGGCAATGTCTCCTTGCAAGTCTTCCTATTATGACCGTACTTATCGCATCTACCACACTGTACTCGTCTTATCTTCTCACCCCTAGATGGAATCCTATTCTTCCTTAGCCTACCTGGTGCCTTCTTACAAATTGGAGAGACGATAACAAGATCATCCATAGCTACAGGAGGTTTCTCAATAATGGGTATTGGATAAACAGATTCAGCATAGCAAGCTTTGAACTTGCTAGTGTAATAAAATTGTTCCACATGTGCATACAAATCACCTCCACTTTTTTGGATAGTGGTCGCCACGTGATGTAACAACCCTGACCCATGATTAACGTTAATCTATGATTTCATATGTTTAATAAGTTATTAAAATCGAATTCTGAATTAATTACATGTGTGTTTTATTATTTGTGTTTATATTTGTTTAACGTAGGAAAGATTTGTTCATGTTTTCATTTCAGTTTATGAATTGAAGGCTTCGTCGGCATCCGATTCAGAAATTGACTTGATTTATGTGTTAAATAGAATTTTTAGAATATTATGGTAGGTTCAATTGAAATTCGATTCGGAACAATTTAATTAGAATAATTTAATGTCAAATTGAATAATTTGGCCAACCACTTAATTAAACCATTACTTTAGCCTATATAAGGCATTGATAGACCTTCATTCATACCTTTACACTCTCATATCTTCATTCTTAGTGATAAAAACGTGAAAGAGGGAAAGAAAAGAGGAGACTTGAGCTCAACTAGGGTGATTGTTAGAGAATTTGGAGGAATTGACTTGAACTTAGCTAGAATTTGGGTCATTGGGAAGAATCACTCAAGAACTCAAAGAATTAAGACTTGTAGGTAAGGAAATCAACCTTTGAATTATGTAATTAACTCATTTAAGTTGTGAGTTCAGAGGAAAATGAAAGATTATTGTATGATATGAACTAAGGAAGTAAGAAAGAAGAAGAGTAGAGTTTGCATGTGCATTTCATGGTAATTTTAAAGTTGATTTCAAGTAAATTCTCCATACATGTCATATTCTCAACTTAATTATGAATCTTCATCTTGTTTTCCATCAATTTGCCTCAATTGATCATGTTTTGGAAGCTTTGAAGTTAAGAAAGTGCTTGCATATAAGTCCATGTGTTGTTGTATAAGTTTCAAGTTTGATTTTACTCAATTGACTTACTTTTAGGCCTTGATTTTGTGAAATGATTTTTAATTCTTAATATTTTCAAAGTTTAAACTTGTTTTCTCAAGTTTTGGGGCCAAGAGTTGTGTTTTGATAGGTTAGATTCGAGTTTTGAGCAAGGAAGAGCAATCTAGAAATTCCAGAATTTTACTCTCCGCTCGAGCGGCCACTTTTGTTTTTGCATCTTCACTCGAGCGACCAGAAGTTCGCTCAAGCGTGAAATGCATGCTCCCAGAAGTTTTATGTTTTTGCAGACCGCTCGAGCAGCGAGAGTTGCGCTCGAGTAGGGGCATGAGTCTCATGCTCGAGCGACCATCGAGCTTTCGTTAAGTGTGAAAATCGCATAACCAGTACTTTTTCAAAGTTTGCAGAACGCAAAGTTTGAAGAAGTTGCGCTCGAGCATCATATGTTCAAATGATGATGTGTTTTGCATGTCCTCTCGCATTTTGCATGTCCGCTCGAGCGAATAAAGCTACACTCGAGCGGGGACCCTGTTTTCAGAAAACTCGATCAAGTGTTTTCAAATGCATTTTTGCATCCTCATTCCATTCTAGGCATTCCTAGGCCAAGTTTAAGGCATAATAATGAGGGTAACGTGTATGAACACACTATGAATAGAACGTAATGAGTTAGATATATTCCAACATGTGTTTCAAATGTGTATTTGTTATGTGTTAATGTAGGTCACGTGCCGTAAACCATTTGATTAGCTTGCTCTGTCTGTTTGCACCCGAAGCCAACTGTGAGTAATAACTTAGTAAAGCTATGTTCAACTTTATTTATTTTCTGTATGATGAAATAAGATCTATTTTCTGAAATGTTATGTTCTGTACAATGAATGATTGTCCGATTTCTAACAAAGTATTCGTGACATCCTTAGCATCATGTGATATTTGTTAGCTGTTACTCGGTATCGAAGGTTCCATTATGGAACTTAATATGTCTGGAATCTGTTACCCGTACCAGAGGCTCCACCATAGAGCTTAGCATATCTGTCTGTTACCCGGATCCGGAGGTTCCTTTATGGAACTGGTTACTCATAACCATCATATGTTCTGCATTTGTTCTGTATCTGCTCTGTTAGCGCTAATGGATGTACCACATATGAATAAGCATGAACTCTGATTTCTTTATATGATCTGAATATGAATATGTATCTAATTTCTGAATTTGGTATGGACTTCATTCATTAAATCCTTTACTCCGTTATTATTCACTGGGCTTCCGCTTACTATTTATATTATGTATGTAGGTAATCAGGCACGTGACCAGGCTCAGAGTTGAGGACCTAGCGTCTCAGTTTTTGTCAGCCAACCTTTGTGCCTCCCAAGGAGGTTTCAAATTAAGTCAAGTTTAGTGGCTGTTTTTGTGAATGTACTAGACCTTGTTTTTTTTGCTTTTTAGGGAAGATCTCTGATAATATGTTCATGGAGTCACGTGTAAATACTGTATCTTTTGACGTCATTCGCAAGTTTATAAAAGTTTTTTAATTATCTGTCCTATGTATGTTTTCACAACTCAATGGGCTACGTATATTTTGTATATTTGCTTCCGTAGCCCCTAACTATATGTTATTCTGTTAAGAGGCCTTTGGTAATCCAAGGATTACTGGCCGGTTACGGGGCTAAACCTATAGGAGCGGGTTTGGGTTGTAGCAGAGTGGTATCAGAGCACGTGTTCTACCGCACACACAAGTCTATATGAGCTTAGGATGTCCTAGTGAAAAGTAGGGACATTCTATCTGCATGTGTAAGTGTGTGGTAATATTTAAAAATGTGAAAACTGAATTTGAAATCTGGACAACTAAATTGAAAAAAATGAACGAGATTATTCCTATGTTTATAATTATTTGGTGTCTCTATAGCAACATGGAGAATGCAAGGGGAACTGATACAAGTGAATCCTCAGAGGCTTGCATGAGCCGAATGGAACAGATGCTTGTAGCATTGACTGAAGCTATGACACAACAGCAAAGACAACAACCTTTGTCCCCTCTGCCTCTGCCGGTACAAGTTGATCATGATAATAATGACATTATTAACCTGACACAGAAATTCATGAAAATAAAACCGCCAACGTTCTTCGGTGGAATTGAACCATTGAAAATGGAAACATGGTTGCTTGAGATGGAAAAGCTGTTTGAAGTTTTTCTTTGTACCAAGACTCAAAAGGTTTTATTGGCCACATATACTCTTAAAGACGAAGCTCGGAGGTGGTGGTTACTGATTTGGAATACCAGTGAAAACGTGACATGGGTTCGATTCAATGAAATTTTTTATGAAAAGTATTTCCCCAGTGTTTTTGGGATCGAAAAGTATCTGAATTCCAAGAACTTAAGTAAGGCAGAATGTCTGTAACTGAGTACGAGGCTAAGTTCACTGAGTTAGCCAGATTTGCTCCTCACATGGTAGACATGGACTATAAGAAAGCCCGCAAATTTGAAGGAGGATTGGACTTAGACATATTTGATCGAGTAGGCGTATTAAAGTTGCCAACATATGTGCAAGTTCTTGACAGATCCTTAATGACGGAAGCCATCCTAGCCGCTATGAGACAAAGTAAGGCCCCAGAAACAACAACAACTGAATGGAGAGGAAAAAGGTCTGGGTATGGTTTTAGAAAGAGCCGTTCTTATGTAAGTAAAAAGCACAACACGGGGTCTACAAGCACCTTGAGTCAAAGCAGTGGGTCTATTCCAGTTTGCCCTGATTATGGAACGAGGCATAAGGGTGTGTGTTACCGAGCATCCGGTGCTTGTTTCCGATATGGCAAGACAGGTCATGTAGTGAAAGATTGCCCACTTGGGTCTGATAATACAACCGCCCTATGGCGAGTTCGGTTGGGTCTGCTTCCACAGTCAAAACAAATGCAAAAGCTAATACTAGGAAAGAACCTCTAAAACAAGGTTGAGTATTTGCCTTAGTGCCTGGTGACATATAGAACACCGAAGCCGTGGTGTCAGGTATACTCCCTATATGTTTTCAAAATGCATGTGTACTGATAGATTCTGGTTCTACGCATTCTTTCGTATCGCATGCTTTCTCTTGGAAATTAACTAGACCACTAGAACCTATGACACATGTGTTATCTGTATCTACACCGTCTGGGGGTTCTATGATATGTGCTTATGTTTATCCAGCATGTGATATTATGATTGGTGATATGACATTGTATGTTGACTTGTTGCCCTTGAACATTGATCATTTTGATTATATTCTGGGTATGGACTGATTGACTAAATACTGTGCCACCATTTACTGTGCAAGTAAATCTGTTGTGTTTAGACCACCTGTTATGCCTGAATTTATTTTTACTGGAAATGGGGTAGTTCCTCCCCCATACTTGATTTTGGCTATGAAAGCTGTTAAATTTCTTAGGAAAAGATGTAGGGGCTACTTGTGTTGTATATTGACTGTATCATCTAATAGTGCTAATGTGGAAACTATTCCTGTTGCTTGTGAATTTCCCGATGTGTTTCCGATAAACTTGCTTGGAGACTTAGTTGATAGAGAAATTGAATTCATTATTGAAGTAACTCTGGGAACACAACCTACTTCCAAGACCCCCTATAGAATGTCAACCTCAGAATTGAAAACTCAACTTTAAGTACTGCTAAACAAGAAATTCATCCGTTCGAGCACTTTACCTTGGGGTGCTACAGTCCTATTTGTCAAGAAGAAAGATGGATCTTTGAGGTTATGTATAGATTATCGGGAATTGAACAAAGTAACTATCAAGAACAAATACCCTCTACGCCGAATAGATGACTTGTTTGACCAACTTCAGGGAGCCCAAGTGTTTTCCAAGATTGACCTTAGATCCGAGTATCACCAGTTAAAGGTCAAGGCAGAAGACATAGAGAAAACTGTATTCAGAACTAGATACAGACATTATGAATTTTTGGTAATGCTGTTTGGGGTGACTGATGCACCTGCTGTCTTTATGGACCTTATGAACAGGGTGTTTAAATCATATCTAGATGAATTTGTTGTTATATTTATTGATGATATTTTGATTTACTCCAAAAGTAGGGAAGATCATGAGAATCACTTGAGAACTGTGTTACAGATTCTAAGAGAAAAGAAGCTATATGCAAAACTCTCCAAATGTGAATTTTGGCTTGATAGTGTAGCATTTCTGGGGCATGTAATCAACAGAGATGGTATTTCGATTGACCCTCAGAAAATTGAAGCCATTGTGAACTGGACTAATGTGTCAGAAGTAAGAAGTTTTCTGAGACTTGCAGGTTACTACAGAAGGTTTGTGAAAGATTTGTTGAAACTTGCTATGCCATTGACGTGGCTGACACAGAAAAATGTGCCATTTGATTGGAATGATCAGCTTGAAATAGTTTTTCAAGAGTTGAAAACTAGATTAGTGACTGCACCAATCTTAACTCGACCTAATGGTACCGATGGGTTCTAGATTTACAGTGACACTTCGTATAAAGGGTTGGGTTGTGTACTAATGCAGAATGGGAAGGTAATTGCTTATGCCTCTTGGCCACTTCGTCCATATGAAAAGAATTACCTAACTCATGACCTTGAATTAGCAACTGTTGTCTTTACTTTGAAGATTTAGTGACATTATCTATATGGTGTGACTTGTGAAGTATATACGGATCATAAAAATTTGAAATATTTCTTCACCCAAAAGGAATTGAACATGAGACAACGAAAATGGTTAGAATTGATTAAAGATTATGACTTGCAGATTTTGTATCATCCGGGAAAAACAAACATAGTTGCTGATGCTTTGAGCCGTAAATCCATGGGTAAATTGTCGTGCTTACTCACCGGTCAGAGAGACTTGATATGTGACTTAGAAATAAATGAAATTGAAGTTGTACTACACGAACAAGGAAGAATCTTAGCTGCTATTTTTGCTCAACCTGTAATCATTGAAGAAATTAGAGAGAAACAACTTGAAAATGAGTTCTTGAAAAAGATTGTGGAAGAATTTGACTCAAAACCGAGGCCGGGGTTTGTGTTTGAGAATAATGTGTTGAAATTTCAGAATATACTTTGTGTACTGAATTCCTCTGATTTAAGAAAGCATGTTATGACTGAAGCTCACAACTCCAAATTTGCTATGTATTCGGGAAACACAAAGATGTATCATGACTTGAGATAGAACTTCTGGTGGCCTGGAATGAAGAAAAGTATTGCCGACTTTGTAGCTAAATGTTTGCACTGCCAACAAGTTAAAGCTGAACATCAAGGACCCGCTGGATTAATTCAACCGCTTCCAATACCGAAATGGAAGTGGAACATATTACTATGGATTTCGTTGTCGGTCTGCCTCGCTCTCCTTGAGGTATGGATTCTATCTGAGTCATAGTTGATCGTTTGACTAAATCTGCCAACTTTTTTCCTGTTAAAACCATTTATAATGCGGACAAATTAGCTAACATGTATATAAATGAAATTGTGAGATTACATGGTGTACTAGTATCTATTGTATCTAACAGAGATTCGAAATTTACATCAAGATTCTGGAAGAGTTTGCAACTGGCTTTGGGAACTGAATTGCAATTGAGTAGTGCCTACCATCCACAGACAGACGGTCAATCTGAAAGAACCAATCAGACTTTGGAAGATATGTTGCAGATGTGTGTGTTGGACTTCCAAGGGAATTGGGAGACTTATCTACCATTAGCTGAGTTTGTGTACAATAACAACTATCATTCAAGTATTGGGATGGCTCCTTATGAAGCTCTGTATAGAAGAAAATGTCATGCTCCTATCTATTGAGCTGAAGTGGGTGACAGACCATTGTTGGGACCAGAACTTGTACAAGAAACAACTGAAAATGTGAAATTAATTCAACAGAGGTTGAAAACTACACAAAGCCACCAAAACAGCTATGCAGATGTCCAAAGATGAGATAGAGAATACGAAGTCGGGGATTATGTGTTCATAAAACTGACTTCAATGAAAGGGCAAACGCGGTTTAGAGTGAAAGGCAAGTTGGCACCGAGATACATCGGACCATATGAAATTCTTGAAAAGATCAATTCAGTAACATACCGAGTAACCTTACCTCCGGTCGTGGAGCATATGCATAATGTTTTTCATGTATCTATGCTTCGAGAGTATTTGAGAGATCTACTACATGTGATTGAGCCGACTCATGTACTTCTAAAAGACGATTATACATACGAGAAGAGGCCAATGCAAATTGTGAATCGTCGAATCAAAAGATTGAGAAATAAGGAAATTCCGTTAGTGAAAGTCGATTGGCAGAATCATGGAGGAATCTATGCAACTTGGGAAACAGAAGAAGACATGATGAAAAGATACCCTGAACTGTTCCATTTGGACCCGGTATTCTTCCAAAATGAAGGTAATTTGAGTTTGGAGGACCAAACTCATTAAGGGGACAAGACTGTAATAAGCCCGATCCATGATTAACGTTAATCCATGATTTCATATGTATAAAAAGTTATTAAGATCGAATTCTAAATTAATTACATGTGTGTTGTGTTATTTGTGTTTATATCTGTTTAACGTAGAAAAGATCTGTTCATATTTTCATTTCGGTTTACGAATTAAAGGCTTCGTCGGCATTCGATTTAGAAATTGACTTGATTTATGTGTTAAATAGAATTTTTAGAATATTATGGTAGGTTCAATTGAAATTCGATTCGGAACGATTTAATTAGAATAATTTAATGTCAAATTGAATAATTTGGCCAACCATTTAATTAAACCATTACTTTAGCCTATATAAGGCATTGATAGACCTTCATTCATACCTTTACACTCTCATATCTTCATTCTTAGTGATAAAAACGTGAAAGAGGGAAAGAAAAGAGGAGACTTGAGCTCAACTAGGGTGATTGTTAGAGAATTTGGAGGAATTGACTTGAACTTAGCTACAATTTGGGTCATTGGGAAGAATCACTCAAGAACTCAAAGAATTGAGACTTGTAGGTAAGGAAATTAACCTTTGAATTATGTAATTAACTCATTTAAGTTGTGAGTTCAAAAGAAAATGAAAGATTATTGTATGATATGAACTAAGGAAGTAAGAAAGAAGAAGAGTAGAGCTTGCATGTGCATTTTATGGTAATTTTAAAGTTGATTTCAAGTAAATTCTCCATGCATGTCATATTCTCAACTTAATTATGAAACTTCATCTTGTTTTCCATCAATTTGCCTTAATTGATCATGTTTTGGAAGCTTTGAAGTCAAAAAAGTGCTTGCATGTAAGTCCATGTGTTGTTTTATAAGTTTCAAGTTTGATTTTACTCAATTGACTTACTCTTAGGCCTTGATTTTGTGAAATGATATTTAATTCTTAATGTTTTCAAAGTTTAAGCTTGTTTTTTCAAGTTTTGGGGTCAAGAGTTGTGTTTTGATAAGTTAGATTCGAGTTTTGAGCATGGAAGAGCATTCTGTAAATTCAAGAATTTTGCTTTCGCTTGAGAGCGGAGATTTTGTGCTCAAGCAGCCACCTTTGTTTTTGCATCTCCGCTCGAGCAACTAGAAGTTTGCTTGAGTGTGAAATGCATATTCCTAGAAGTTTCATGTTTTGGCAAGCCGCTCGAGCGGGGGCATGAGTCTCACGTTCGAGCGACCATCAAGCGTTTGTCGGGCGTGAAAATCGCATAACCAGTACTTTCTCAAAGTTTGTAGAACGCTTGAGCGGAAGAAGTTGCGCTCGAGCGTCCCCTTACATTTTGCATGTTCGCTCGAGCGAATAAAGCTACGCTCGAGTGAGGACCCTGTTTTTAGAAAATTTGATCAAGTGTTTTCAAATGCATTTTTGCATCCTCATTCCATCATAGGCATTCCTAAGCCAAGTTTAAGGCATAATAATAAGGGTAATGTGTAGGAACGCACTATGAATAGAATGTAATGAGTGAGATATATTCTAACGTGTGTTTCAAATGTGTATTTGTTATGTGTTAATGTAGGTCACGTGCCGTAAACCGTTTGATTAGTCTGCTCTGTCTACCTGCACCCGAAGCCGACTATGAGTAATAACTTAGTAAAACTATGTTCAACTTTATTTATTTACTTTATTTATTTTCTGTATGATGAAATAAGATCTATTTTCTGAAATGTTATGTTCTGTACAATGAATGATTATCCGATTTTTGACAATGTATTCGTGGCATCCTTAGTATCATGTGATATTTGTTAGCTGTTACACGGTATTGGAGGTTTCATTGTGGAACTTAATATGTCTGCAATCTGTTACCCGTACTAGAGGCTCCACTATGGAGCTAATCACATCTATCTGTTACTCGGATCTGGAGGTTCTTTTATGGAACTGGTTACTCATAACCACCATATGTTCTGCATCTGTTCTGTATCTGCTTTGTTAACGCTAATGGATGTACCACGTATGAATAAGCATGAACTCTGATTTCTGTATATGATTTGAATATGAGTATGTATCTAATTTCTGAATCTGGTATGGACTTCATTCATTAAATCCTTTACATCGTTATTATTCACTGGGTTTCCACTCACTATTTATATTATGTATGTAGGTGATCAGGCATGTGACCAGGTTCAGAGTTGAGGACCTGGCGTCTCAGTTTTTGTCAGCCAACCTTTGTGCCTCCTGAGGAGGTTCCGGATTAAGTCAAGTTTAGTGGCTGTTTTGTGAACGTACTAGACCTTGTTTCTTTTGATTTTCAGGCAAGATCTCTGATAATATGTTCACGGAGTGACGTGTAAATATTGTATCTTTTGACGTCACTCACAAGTTCATAAAAGTTTTTAAATTATCTGTCTCATGTTTGTTTTCACAACTCAATGGACTACGTATATTTTGTATATTTGCTTCCGCAGCCCCTAACTATATGTTATTCTGTTAAGAGGCCTTTGGTAATCCAAGGATTACTGGCTGGTTACGGCGCTAAACCTATAGGGGCAGGTTTGAGTCGTGACACGTGAGCACAAAGAAATCCATTCAATTGCCATTGGTAACATGAGCAAGTTCTATTCAAGAGGTCAACGCTAACCGATGGCCGGGATTGAACCTCAAAAACATGATCACTTGAACGACTAACCAACCAAGTTCTTCCACTTTTAAGAGCATTTACTAATGTTGAATCCATCTCCTGACAAAGAAAAGTATTCCATTTCTTAGCTTGTTCTCTCATTCTTGACATCAAATCCATGATCTTCAACCTAATTAAATCAATCATCTTCGTAGTGGGCAAATGACGAGCTTGACAGATCCATGAATTGAAAGACTCCGCCACATTCGAGTTCATTTCACCGTATTTTTGTCCTTTAAAATATGCATTAATCCACTTGTCATGGGGCAAATTGGATAAAAACCTACAAACGATCCCTTTTCCCTCATCTTGTAATTCTTTCAAACACTGATTAAAACATCCCACTATTAGAGCATAAGTACATGAAGAAAAAAAACTATTATACTCTTGAAAGTATTGCTGAAACTTGGACCGGAGAACCTATCTCTCAAATTGGCCTTTAAGTGTTGGAGACAAAAATAGTGGTAAGCAGTAGCTAAAACCTAGGGTAAAGCCTTCAAAAGTCTAGTGTTCTGATCAGATATGAAGGTAATTGGTCTTTCATCCAACAACATATTCGACAAATGCATAAAAAACCATTCCCGACTATTTGTAGTCTCTGTATCAACAATTGCCATTGTAAGAGGAAAAAAACTTGAAAAATAACATTTTAGAATTAGTAAGTTTATTAAACAAAAAGGACAAATATAGTAAATTTTTACTCGGAATAACAATAACATGTTACTCTGAAAATAAGTAACATGTTACTCTGAGAATAAGTAACTTATTACTTTTCAGTAAATTATAGTAATATCTACCTTGACCCCCATCCTTCGCTGTAGCTGTTAATAAGGTGCCCTTATATTTCCCCTTTAGAAAAGTTCTATCGATAAACAATAGAGGATGACAATACCTAAACCCTTGAATGGAAGCATTAAATGTAACAAAAAATCTCTTGAACCATCCACTTTGATGGTTATAGTCAAGCTGCAAATAGCTACCAGGATTTGTCCTCATCACAATATCTATATACCATCGAATCTCATCATAAGACATAAAGAAATCCCCAAGAGTAGTAGCCCTAGCTTTCTCAACTCCCAACCAAGCATGATTGTACGTAATGGTGAGCCCGTATTGATCTGTAAATTGACGCACAACATCAATTGGACAAGTTTGGAGATTCCCACGAACTTCATTAACAATCAAACTTGCAACCAAATTTGAACTCATCCTTGAGTTTTTAGAAGTACGAATTACAGCTCCACAACTATGCTCATCATGTAGAGTCCTAATATAGAAAAAAATTATTAGCACTCTCTCGAGATGCATGTACTCACCATAAACAACCTTTGGACTCCCACATTGAACACATAACAGTGACCCGACACTTCTCATTCTTCACATACACAAACTCAAATCCTATCTCAATGGCATATTTACATAATGTTGTTCGGAAATCCTTTGCACCTCCAATAAATCTTTGACCTACATGAATAATTCCATTCACTCATCCACAAGACAATAAAGTCATTTCTTCATGTTAACAAAACATAGGGAGTAAATCCATTTGATCCACTAGTGTCCCCCCAATTCTCTAACTCCATGTTTTTTATTTGAAATGCCCATTTTAGTAATAGTCACATCAACCCGGTCAACACCAAGGGGATAAACAAGCGATAAGATATTCTGAAAATCAGAATCATCATCAATCATGCATTGCGAATGTCTAGGTAAACAGTACGATAACAGTATGCAACCACTATTATCAAACTTCTTCAATTTACAACTTAAGAAATCAGTTAAATCCTTCAGTGAACACAATGGTACGATCACCATACTTGCATAACAACATAAGAGGTGGAACCATTTTTCAAATCTGCAATCAATTAACAGTAAAAATTTACTGTTAATCAAAGTAAAATTTTACTGTAACTATCAAAGTAAAATTTTACTGTCACTACAAGTCCAAAAGCAAATAATAGAAGTATAGAATACCAGAGTAAAATTTTACTATCATTCTATCAAAAAATAAAAAAAGAATAGATAACTCCAGAGTAAAATTTTATTCTCATTTTATCAAACAAAAACAGAGCACATACCAGAATAAAATTTTACTCTCATTCTATCAAACAAAAACAGAACACATACCAGAGAAAAAATTTACTTTTATTCTCTCAAACAAAAACAGAGCACATAGAATCAGAGTAAAATTTTATTCTAATTCTGTCAAACAAAATTAGATCAAACACAATAAAAATAAATCAAAAACAAAAACAAACAAACAAACAAAAAAATAATTAATCAACAAATCAACATATCTAATTGAGAAGAAAAACCTCCAAAACTTGATCAACACTCACAAATCTCAATGAAACTCTCAAAATCTGATACAAATTTGTACATATTTGAAATGTAAACTCTTGTTTAATTGAGAGTGTTGATCGTCGGCGGCGAGATCGTCTATTGTTGACCAAGGGCGAGACCTTCGGCTAGGAGATCTTCAGATTTGGAGATTGTCTTCATTGTTTTCGCAGATTGTGTTCCTGATTTCGCAAATTGTCGCAGATCTGTATACTATATATCAGCTCAGATTTCAAATATATGATACATATATAGAAGGGCAATATTGTCATAAAAAAAAGACAAATTATAAAATGTCCTTATTGAGGCAGGCATCTCCTACTCAGGGGCTTTGTGAAAGAAAATTGATTGAGTTATCCTTTATCCTGATAAAAAGTCCAAAAAGAAGGGGTTTCACCAAAAAATCCAAATACTTAATGTTAAAAAAAGTAAAAGCAAATTCTTGACTTTAAATTGGTTTTTTTTTTTTTATTATTTTTTTTACAAGAAACGAATTTATCACATAAACTAAAGTCTTTTAACAAAATAAATTTTTTTACTAATAAATTGATTTTTAAATCATAACTAAATGAAGCCTTAGATTCACATAAATATGGAAGCATGGCAAGTGGACTATAGGCATAATATGCACTGACATTTTCTATTAATGATTCTAGTCTTCTTTAATTATAATTTTCTAATGAAACAACTAATAATTCCATTTTTAGCCTTGCTCTTAGTTGCATAGAGGATCCTAGTAACCCATTACGTCGAATTCACCAATTTGCATGCAATGTGACTCATCATTTAATAACATGCCAATGATAATTAAGTATTGGTTGAAACTTATGTCCATGATTCACAAATTTGATCATTTCAACACGTACACCTATTAATTGTCAAAATTAAAAATATTTATTATACGAGCATGAAATAATATTCTCGTATAATCCTGTTGATCAAGTTTGCACTCCTCCAAACATCGTCACTTTGTCACCTGAAAACACAAACGTGAGCTAGCCGGCAGGTGTGTGCCGGAAACCTCTCCGATGCCTAAGTCAGCAAATAGACAATAGACAAAAGCTCTGTGTATTCGAGAATAGAAATTGTCATACCTGTACATAGGTCATGTTATGAGCTTTTGTAGATTCTGCCTGGCACAATCCTAGTAGGTCTCCAACTCTCCTCATAAGAGTCCTCCTATGAATCACACTCCCAAGGATAATGCCTATCTTGATAACTCCTTACTCACTGCTTACCTAAGTGAGATAGTTGCAATCTATTACATCGGCTGGCACAAGACATAACCGTGCTTACACAGCTCGGTACTAATTAAGTCAATTTAGTAAGCCTTAACTTTGAAATGACACCATGCTGAGCTATCCATTAGCTCGGTCCCATTTCCACTGACACCTCGATCTATGACCGCCAGGTCATGCCGTTGGTAATCCACCTCTGACCGGCTTGACCAGGAAGGTCTAGGACCGCGTTACCGAGATAATTACTTCGATCTAAATTTGGAATACAGTTACGTTTTCTTGGCCTTATAGCGCGGTCCATCCTTATCCCAGCTCGGCCCAATATGGCCATAAATTACCCTCTCATTAGCCTCTTAATTCCATCTGCGTAGCATGTTTGGGATTATCCACTTTTGACCGACCTGTCAAAGTCCACGCCTTTCAACTTCTACTAAGCCGAGCTAAAATACTAACCGAGCAGAACCATAGCTCGGTTCCTAGAATTTCGCCGGTCGTACACCCCGTCCTTTCATGCTTCTGACATCGTGTCCTTATTGGGACCCGTGGCATATGTTGATTGCCTCCATACCCTATGATAGCCGTCACACGTTGCCCTCGAATTTCAAAAAGCCTCGCCTTTTTACCTCATTTAAATACACTGTTCATTTATATGAACAGTCTTTATTGTTTATCTTCTTTGCCGCGTAACCTGGTGCTCAAATCCTTAACCCCTAACTTCCTTCATTCAAGCTTTGGCCTACGCACATCCCTTCATCGTTCCAATATCCGTTCGTCAGATTGGATTCAGATCCTATTCTCAAATCTGTAAGTTCTTCAAGCTTATCTGTTTTCACATGTATTTCCATTTTATGCTTTTAAAAATAGTGTTCACACACCTCAAATGCATACCATATACACTAATAACCCATGGAACCTCAACACTTCACACTCGTATCCAAAAACACACTAACTGGACTTTTAACCAGCCACAAACAGTTTTTTCAATCCAAAATCATCCCACGACCGAACTAAAAATATGTTCGTAAACTCGGACCTACTATGGACCGCAGTAGGACTCTCGCGCTCCACAAACCAGTCTTTAATCTTGCCCCTATTGCTAAACCGAGTTGGATTTACCCCGGCTTTGTTTAAACTTGTTCTAGAGATGAATCGTTCCTTATCTTGGTTGTTCCTCAACCGCACAAAACATAGATCGCGCCCATTGTCTGCCGAGCTAGACTAAATCATTCTTAACTTTGTTATTTAGCCCTGTTTATGACTTGGGCATAACCCCTTTTTATTTCCACTTTGCAGACTTGACTAGGTTGGCCAGGTACACTTTGCACTTTGCCCTTGAGCGGCCTTGCTCGACCGAGCTCACAAAGGTCATACCAACGCCGTGCTAGGCTTCTGCGCATACTTAACATAAAAAGTTCTTTTTTAAGCCAATGGGCAAATACCGGTTTTTGGTGGACTCGCCTGGTGCCATGGCTGAATTTCGAAGAGACTATCACATTCCGGATGATGTCCACCTTTCATTAGCCGAGCTAGACACCACCCCATGGGGCAAATCAGGTTTTGTTCCCTTTACTGTGATATCTATCGTGGAGAGGGGACTTCGGTTCCCAGTCCAACCACTCATATGCGAATTCCTTAGGCAAACTAGACTGTGCCCCACCCAATTATCCACTAATACTTATAGGATTATAAACAGAATAGCCAAGCTAAATCACCGTCTCGGCCTCAACCTCGGATTGGCCGAGTTATTTCACTAGTACTCGCTTGGCCAAAATGACAACGGTTAGGTATACTACCTTAGAGTAAGAAGAGGCCGAGAAAAATTATAAAAAACACACCAGATAAAGATTTGAACGACGATGATTTTGTGTGGGTGTCTGGAAATTTTGAAGACCTTGAAGCCCAGATATCGGGCTATAACATCAATTGGAACAAGGGAACAACTGGTAAGGACAACTCAGTCTTATTTTCTTTGCTCCCAAAACAACTACCGTACTAACCCTTGTGTTCTTTGTCTTTTATGCAGATTTGAACCACCTGAAATAAAGTTACACTTACACAAATCAAGACGCACTCTGAGCCGTGCTACAATACCGGCATCGAGATTGGATCGAGCTGCTCAACGTGCAATCGACCTACCGTTACAGCAGTAAGAGGAAGACCAGAGTAACCGATTTCCTGCTTAAGCCTTCCCCCGAGCCAGATCCCACTCTTCCCCAAATCAATCTAATTCCCCTTACTGAGGAACAAGAAATGGCAAAAAGAAGGGCCGTACGAGCTCTCATCACCAAGCAAACCTCCGCTGGTCACCAAACCAAACAAGCACCATCCGGTCACCCGCCCAAAACAGTGGTCGTGCTTCCAACCACCAGGGCAACAACATCCAGGCCAAGCAAGCGTGCGAGCACCTTGTCGACCGAACCGCAGCATTTGGTAGATGAGGAAGTGACCGCGCGTCCAGACCCTATGTTACCGAGCCCTGAGCCTACCTGTTCAGGCCAAACAAGCCCTTTTGCATAGGCACCCTCGATGTCATATAAAAATCGAGCTGTATCCACTAAGGATTAAGTGGTGGCTGAGAATGACCAAATGCTCGAGTTTAATCTTTCCAAGAATGTCTGTTTGCTAATAGACATAGAGCATCATGATCACCTGACCGAGCTTAAAGCTATTCGCTCGGTGACCAAGTCCATGGTGCTTGTAAGTTTTTCCTCCAAACTACTGGTATCCAAATTATCTATCTGTCTGCTCGGTTTATCCTAACCACTACCTTTCCCCTTCGCAGGCTTTGTAGAAAAACCACGTGGCCCACAAGCATGTGCTTGAACTCCGCAAGACCACAAGGTCGGCCGTGGTTGATGCAAACGCCAGGGCAGCCAAACTGAAGGAGGCCCAGCTAAAGTTGACCGAGCTGGAATCCGAAAACATGCGTCTGACCGAACTAGTCAACGTAGCGGAGGCTGATAAGCAAAAAGCACTGGCCGAGAAAAAAGATCGCTACCTGCGTGAATTGGCCAAGTTGGAAAAGAAGAATAAAGCCGAGGTCACCGAATTGAAAAAGAAGATGAAAGATGCTGAGGATCGAGGCTTCAAAGAGGGGGAGGCAACCTACGTCTTGTACTGTGAAGCTACTAAAGACATTTTCTTCAAATGTGAGTGGAAGGCTGCGGCTGTCAAGCTCGGTCAGGGTTAAGACACCAAGATCTTTCTGAACCCTCTCCCTCACTTCATACCAAGCTACATGACGGACTACACCAACGCGGTCTAACAGAAGTTTCTCGAAGAGGGGGAGGAGGAAGAAGAGACCTCTGAACCAAATAATGCCCCACTTGCTAATACTGACCTCGGTTTTCAGTTTTCTTTGCTAGCTCGGGTGGATCCACTCAGCCAACCGGTGTCAAGTACAATTAAGGGGGTACCTGTGACCGACCTAGCCCAGGAAGTAGCCGCCGAAACCGGCCTACCGAGTGGCGAAGTCCGGGTTGACCTAGATACTGATCTTGACGACCTTTTCGCCTAAGACTCCTCTCTTTTTTTGTTTGCACTGTAACCGGGCTAGACGCCCCACCCTTTGTCATTGCTTGCTAATGAATGAAATCTATCACATCTTTTTGTTTGGTTACAGTACCTTTTCCTTTTTAGTGTTCTATTTTTACTACAAGCCCAGCCGGCCTAGTTAGCTTGGTCGTTACTTATCCAGCCTACTTTTTCGGTCGAGATGCTTATCTCGGTTGAAAAACAACTTGTGAATTTTGCACAGCCTTTGTAATCGAGATTTTTACCTTGATCCTTATCTCGGCTGAAGAACGAACTAAATTTTAGACAAATCTTGCCAACCTTCTTGAGCCTAGATCCTTATCTCGGCTGAAGAAGAAAAAGTGTTTGGTCAAACCTGCCAATTTTCTTGAGCCTAGATCCTTATCTTGGCTAAAGAAGAAAAAGCGTTGATCAAACTTGCCAACTTTCTTGAGCCTTGATCCTTATCTGGGCTAAAGAAGAAATAGTGTTTGGTCAAACCTGCCAACCTTTTTGAGCCTAGATCCTTATCTCAGCTAAAGAAAAAAAAGTGTTGGTCAAACCTGCCAACTTTCTTGAGCGTAGATCCTTATCTCAGCTAAAGAAGGAAATGTGCTGGTCAAACCTGCCAACTTTTTTAAGCCTAGATCCTTATCTCGGCTAAAGAAGAAAAAGTGCTGGTCAAACCTACCAACCTTCTTGAGCCTAGATCCTTATCTCGGCTAAAAAAGAAATAGTGTTTGGTCAAACTTGCCAACCTTCTTGAGCGTAGATCCTTATCTCGGTTAAAGAATGAAAAGTGTTGGTCAAACCTACTAACTTTCTTGAGCCTAGATCCTTATCTCGGCTGAAAAAGAAAAAACGTTGGTCAAACTTGCCAACCTTCTTGAGCCTAGATCCTTATCTCGACTAAAGAAGAAAAAATGTTGGTTAAACCTGAAAACCTTTTTGAGCCTAGATCCTTTTCTCGACTAAAGAAGAAAAAGTGTTGGTCAAACCTGCCAACTTTCTTGATTGCCCCCTCTCGGCAATAAATATGAACTACTTTTACAAACAGAGGAAGAATTTTGCTAGAAAAAAGTCTACTTGTTTTATTGAAAAAGAAAAATTACAAGTGTTTTAAGAATAAGCTAAAAATAAAATACTTTGAGATTGGCCGTGTTCCATGGCCTGGGAATAGCTTTGCTGTCCATATCTTCTACGTGATATGTCAATTTTCCCGCTAAACCAATCACTTTGTATGGTCTTTCCCAGTTAGGTCCTAACTTGCCATCTCCAGGTACCAAAGTGTTGCCCATTACTTTGCGCAATACCCAATCTCCAATCTTGAATTGTCTTGGGTGCACTGTTTTATTGTATTTTCTGGACAACTCTTGTTGATATGAAATAATGTGCACCAATGCCCTTTCCCTTCTTTCTTCTGCGAGATCGAGTTCTAGGGCTATGGCTTCACCATTCAAGTTTGGATCAACATTTTCGCTTCTAATAGTGAGGAGGCCCACTCCCAGAGGGATTACTGCCTCCATGCCATAGGCCAAAGAAAAAGGTGTTTCGCCAATTAACCAATGAGACATGGTACGGTAAGCCCATAAAACATGGGGAAGTTCCTCAACCCACTTGCCTTTTTCTCTTTCCAACCTCTTCTTCAGACTGTCTAAGACTACTTTGTTGGAAGCTTTAGCCTGGCCATTAGCTTGGGGGTACGCCGGTGTAAAGTTGTAGAATTCAATTTTGTATTCTTCGCAAAGGCCCTTAAAGATCTTGCCATCAAACTGAGTGTCGTTGTCGGATATTAAAGCCTTGGATATGCCAAACCGAGTTATGATGTTCTACCAGATGAACTTCTTAATGTCTTTTTCTTTTATGGATGCGAGTGCTTTTACCTTCACCCACTTTGTGAAATAGTCCGTTGCTGCGAGAAAGAACTTTCTATTGCCGAGCGTAGTTGGGAGTGGTCCTACTATATCTAGGCCCCACATTGTAAAGGGCCACGGGCTGGTTAATGGTAGAAGCTTTCTGGCTGGTTGATGTATTTGGTGTGCAAACTTCTGACATTTGTCATACTTCTTGACATATTTATCTGAATCTATTTGCATGTACAGCTACCAATACCCTTGTGAAATTGCTCGGTAGGCTAGCGATCTTCCCCCCTGATGGCTTCCGCAGACGCCTTCGTGTATTTCGAACAAAAATGCCTCGACCTTACTAGGATGGACACATTTCAAGTAAGGTCCTGTGAAGGATTTCTTGTACAGTGCTAGTGATGGGGAGAGCCAAAATTGCTGTGCCTTTACTCTAATTTTGTTGGCTTCTTTCTTTTCTTCAGATAAAATGCCATCATTTAAAAACACTATGATGGGATCTATCTAGGAAGGGCCTAGCTTGGCACAACATGCTTCTGCTGCTTCGAGCTCTTCAATGTTTGGTCTGGGTAAGAAGTCAATCAACAATGGGTGTAAGATAGATGTATTTACCATTGACGCAAAATCAACCAGCTCATTTACTTTACTATTTTTCTCTCGACTGATTTGCTCTATCCGAACTACTTCGAACTTCATGATCTCCTTTCTGACCAACTCTTGGTACTTAGCCATTCTATCATCCTTTACTTTGTAGCCGCTTGAAATCTGGTTGACTACCAGCTGGGAGTCACTGTACACCATCAGCTCGGTGGCCTTCATGCGAAGTGCTGATTTCAAACCTGCTAGCAATGCTTCATACTCCGCTTCGTTGTTGGATGTTGGGAAGCCAAGGTTGACTGCCTGTTCAAATGTTAGGCCATCCAGTGAGATGAAGACTATACCTAGTCCTACACCGTGCCTATTGGATGCTCCGTCCACAAAGAGTTTCTATATCTCTCTGATGAATAGCTTCCAGCAAATAGAGGGATCTGACGATGCCTTGGGATTAGGGGCATCGCTGATGCCTTCTTCTAGGTTGATGTCTATCGTTGGGCTCTGATCCTCACTGTCTGACCGTCTCAAGACTCTACTTTTGGGTGACTCCTTGCTGGCAGGGCTGCAGTCTGTTCCTTCCTCCCTTTCTTCAGGCCTGACTGGCTTGCTATACAGTTGGGCGTCCTACCTTGGGGGCTGCGCTATTTTTACGGCACTTTTCCCCCTTCTTTCAGTTGCCTTGGTCAAGTCGATCGGGTAAACATGATGACTTCCTAGTGTGAACTCGGCCATGAAGTCTGTCAAAGTTTGGGCCTTTATTGCGGTTCTTGGTTGAAACTTAATGTCGAACTACCCCAACTCCACTGCCCATTTCAAAATTCGTCCAGAAAAATTCGCCCTCTCAAACAAGGCTTTTAAGGGGAAGGCCGTTAAGACAATCACGGTGTGGGCATGGAAGTAGTGCAACAAATTTCTTGAGGCCATCATCAAAGCTAAGGCCAGCTTTTCTAACGGCAGATACCTTGTTTCAGGGCCCAGCAATGTCTTGCTCACATAAAGATAGGCAAGTGTTGTATTCCCTCAGCTCTCACTAACACTGCGCTAACTGCATGCTGGGAAACTGCTAAGTACGAAAAGAGCTCATCTCCTAGTACTGGGGTGACTAACAACGGAGTAGAATTCATGTAGTCTTTCAAGCTTTCTAGGGCGCGGTCGCACTTATCATCCCACTCATACATGGCCTTCAGTGCCTAGAAGAACGGTCGACACATGTCTGACGATCGACTTATGAACCGATTTAGCATAGCTGCTACGCCAGTGAGATGCTGCACCTCCTTGACTGTGTTGGGCCTCTCAAGATCTTGGATGGCTTTAATCTGAGAGGGATCAGCTTCTATACCCCGGTTGGTCACTAGAAAGCCTAGGAATTTGCCTGACCCCACGCCGAATGCGCACTTAGATGCGTTCAGTCACAACTTGTGGGACTTCAAAATTTGAAACATCTCATCTAGGTCCCTGAGATGGTCCCTCTCATCTCTGATTTTGATCACCATATCATCTATGTAAGCCTCCATTGTTCTGCCTAACAATGGTTCAAACATTTTGGTGATCATCAGTTGGAATGTAGCCCCTGCGTTTTTTAGGCCAAAGGGTATGACCTTGTAGCAATATAGTCCTCTGCGTGTTATAAATGACATGACCTCCTGATCCAGTTCATACATAGCAATCTGATGGTAACCGCGATACGCATCAAGAAAACTAAATTGGTTATGCCTTGCTGTTAGGTCCACCAGTTGATTTATTCGTGGTAAGGGAAAGCTGTCTTTTGGGCATGCTTTGTTAACTGTTTTGTAGTCCATAAAAACGTGCCATTTGCCATTCTTTTTTGGCCCCACTACAATGTTAGAAATCCACCTGGGATAGTGTACTTCTCTGATTGCCCCTACTTCCAGCTAGTTTCCCACTTTCTCCACCATTATCTCTGCGTAGTGGAGTGCCGATCAGCGAGTTCGCTATATAATTGGTCTGGTAGTTGGATGGACATTAAGTTGATGGCAGATGAAATTGGGGTCAATGCTAGGCATGTCATACGGTGTCCAAGCGAACACTTCGATGTTAGAGGTCAAAAATTCCATGATCTCTATTCTCTCAGTGCTGGACAGAGATGAGCCGAGCAAAAAGAACTTTTTTGGGCTCTTTTCATCTATCCTTACCTCTACCAAGTCTTCCACTACCTTCTGTTCAGCTGTTTTGCCGACTTCTGCGAACAATTCGTTGCTTTCTGGCTTTTCTACCATCTGTACAAACCCTTTTGCAGCCCGTCTGCCGTTTACTATAACGAAGCACTGTTTTAACATGATTTGGTCCCCTAAGACTTCTTCAATCACTCGGATTTCATTGGGGAACCGTAACACATGATGGTAGGTTGATGCCACCGATCGCATGGCGTGCAACTATGCTCTTCCCAAGATTATGTTGTAAGTGGAAGGGACTTTCAATACCCAAAATTTCACTTGTTTCGTCATCATTCCTGCCTTGACTGGAAAAATTATCTTGCCCACCGGCCATTCTGGCATTGAGTTGAAGCCGACTAAGGGAGATGTTGCGAGTGCCAAGTCTTTGTCCTCTAATTTTAGTTGCTTGAAGGTCTCGTAGTACATTATCTCGCAGGAGCTCCCTTGGTTAATTAGGATCCGCTTGATGTCGAAGTTCTTGACGCACAAAGTAACCACCAATGCATCATTGTGAAGGCATTGTAACCTTGCTAAGTCTTTGTCAGAAAAGGAGATGACGTTTGTTGCCTCCAATTTTTCCCTTTTGACGGTAGGTTGTGCACTTAGTACCTCTCTCAAGTGCTCAGCCTTTTTGATCATCCCTCTGAGCTCACATACCCACTCGGGTTTGATGATCCCATGTATCACGTTGATTATGCCTTGGGGTGGACCGTCGACCGGCATCCCATTCGGCTTGTTGCGGTCCTAGGGGGCCGACTGTGTTCCCCCCTTTATATACTGGTCCAAGTGACCAGCGGCCACTAACTCTTCCAGATGTTGCCTTAACGGCGTACAATTTTCAGTTCGGTACCCCTTTTCATCATAGAAGGTGCAACGGTACCTATCATCATAGCCCCTCTGTACTTCTTTCAACTTGGCTGGCCGCCGAGCGAAGGGTTCATCGCGTATCTAGCTAAGAATCCGATAGATAGGTTTGTTGAATACCGTGGTAATGGCAGTGTGGACTCTCAACTTCCTTGCTTGGGGGTCCTCTCTATTGGCTCATCTGCCTCGCCCATTCTTGCTCAGTTGTTCTTCTTGTTCGACCGTGTTTACTTTTGCCGCAGGTTTTCTGTCTGACATCGCTGTTGTGCCAGCTTTTGCTTTGGTGCGTGCGACATCTTCTTCTACCTGGATGTGCTGATGTACTCTTTCCATTAGGGCCTTCATTGTGAGGGGTGGAGTCATCGTCATTGAATTCCTTAATTTATTGCCGACAGGCAAACCTCGTTTGTACTGAACGATAGCTAGGTTTGTGGGGCAATCTCCAATCTGACTAAAAGTCTCCAAATACCAATTATTGTAAGACCTCAATGTTTCCTTCTCTCCCATGTCAATGGAGAGAAGCTGGTCAATCTCCACAGGCGTCTTGGTGTTCGTTCTGAATCTGATCACAAATGCCTCTGCTAGTTGCGCCCATAAAGCTATGTTACCTTCTGGCAACCTTTCAAACCATGTTAAACCCAAGTCACCAAGGCTGGAAGGGAACAGGATACACATCAGAGCCTCGTCTCGCCGATACACCGCCATAACCTGGCGAAAGTGGCTCAAGTGCATATAGGGATCTGATTTTCCCTCATATATAGTGAATTTGGGCTGGTGGAAGCCTGAGGGTAATGGTGTGTTCTCTATCGCTGGAACGAATAGCGAGCTCTGCAACCTTGCTAACGCTTTATCTGCCAGTTCATAGGCAAGGCGCGGCTCTGGCATTCTGGCCTCGATACTCCCATGCATTCTAGGAGCCAACCATTGTAGTGTAGAGACTTTGTGGGGGTCGTGAGCCTGTGTGCCTTCTCTCTTTTGAGCACTTTCCTCAAGTACTGTCCGCAGGTCCGCTGACCTAGACAACTCCGTGTGCCTAGATGTCGTTTGGTGCGAATGTGAGGGCTGATAACTACTTCCTTTTATGTAAGACCTTTCAGTCCTCGTTCTCTCAGACCTGGAGTAACGAGTCTTGGAAGTCCTTGATTGTGTATCGCATGTCTTGAGGCTTCTACTTTCAGTTTGTGATGGTGTAACTTGTCTGTCACGATCTTCTGAGTGGTAAGAGCGTGTATTGCCTTTGCGCCTCTCTTCTGTTGCCACCCCTGTTCTTTTTATCTGGGGCTTCATTGTCTCCATGTCTGCCGCCATCCTCTGTATCAATTCGTCTTGCTCTCTTACCTAATCTTCTAGAACCTGAGGATCCAACCTCTGCCTCTACCTTTCAGGGCTTTGGAAGCGACGAGGACTGGAGCCCCATCTTTCGCGTGTGTCCCTCCGCGGGTTCCGTCGCTGGGTATCTAACTCTACCATGGGTGGGATAAAAGGCAAGCCTTCGCGCCTTGCGCCCCCCTCTGGGGTTTGCCCATCAATAACA
The DNA here is from genome assembly GCA_030407325.1 of Camellia japonica. Classification (NCBI taxonomy): domain Eukaryota; kingdom Viridiplantae; phylum Streptophyta; class Magnoliopsida; order Ericales; family Theaceae; genus Camellia; species Camellia japonica. Next base: position 152,683,627 of record JAPPVO010000016.1, read on the forward strand.
GAATATGGCAAGTCTTCATTGTGTGCCATTAAAATTTAGTTCAGAGAGAACTTAATTAAGAGGTTTGTTCCTTGTGATTAGTTTCCCACAGACAGCGCCAATTGTACGAGCACGAAATAATCTTCTCGTATAATCCTATTGATCAAGTTTGCACTCCTCCAAACACCGTCACTTTGTCACCTGAAAACACAAATGTGAGCTAGCCGGCGGGTGTGTGCCGGAAACCTCTCTGATACCTAAGTCAGCAAATAGACAATAGATAAAAGCTCTGGATATTCGAGAGTAGAAATTGGCATACCTGTACATAGGTCCTGTTATGAGCTTTTGTAGATTTTGCCTGGCACAATCCTAGTAGGACTCCAACTCTCCTCATAAGAGTCCTCCTAAGAATCACACTTCCAAGGATAATGTCTATCCTGATAACTCCTTACTCACTGCTTACCTAAGTGAGATAGTTGCAATCTCTTACCTTGGCTGGCACAAGACTTAATCGTGCTTACACAACTCGGTACTAATTAAGTCAATTCAGTAAGCCTTGACTTTGAAATGACACCCTGCTGAGCTACCCATTAGCTCGATCCGATTTCCATTGACACCTCGGTCTATGACCGCCAGGTCATGCCACTGGTAATCCACCGCTGACCAGCTTGACCAGGAAGGTCTAGGACCGCGTTACCGAGATAATTACTTCGGTCCAAATCTAGAATACGGTTACATTTTCTTGGCCTTATAGCGCGGTCCATCCTTATCCCAGCTCGGCCCAATATGGCCATAAATTACCCTCTCATTTATAATTCACGAATTTGACCATATCTGTGAAAATCCACATTTAATTATTCTTAAAAGAAAACAAATAAATAAATAAATAAATTAATTAATTTTATCCAGAGTCTATCTGAAATGTATATTAGGGTAAAAGTTAGTTTTAAATTGACCCAATTCAATCACTAACAAAGACATTACTAAGAATAATAATTTCGTGGGTGTTCAATATTTATTGTTTATAAATTATTTTAATTAGGATTCAATATGATAATTATTCTTACTAAATACCTTATTTAAAAATCTAAGTGTATCAATTTTCAGAAACTCTCTCTCTCACACTCACACACACACAAAAATCAAACCTTTGCAGATTTTGGTGGCAACTTTCCACATGTTGATTTGCATGTTTGTTTAGGAAAGAAGAGCTCATTATGCTCTTGGAATTGAGGGAAAGAAAGCTTAAAATTAAGAGAGAGAGAGAGAGAGAGAGAGAGAGAGAGAGAGAGAGCCTCAGAGAAGTGGCTTCTATATATTCATACCATACACAGTGTTTATACACACTGTGTTCGTGTTTTCAAAGACTAATCGGAAAAAAAATAAAAAAAATAAAAAAATAGAGGGAATTTTTGTGGAAGAAAATGAGGAGGTTGAGGTTGCATATTTTCCTATCATTTCTTTATTCCATTTCAATCCTACAACTAAGTAAGAAAACCCTCCCAACCCTCTCATTTTTTTTTTATTGTTGAAATTTTCAGATTTTATTCATATGATAAAATGACTAATTTATAGATAGAAATTTATATATATATATATATATGTAAATTTTGTGATGTGTATATCAAATATTTGAAGATATTGATAGTCTTAAAATTATGGTATTATTGTGAAAATAGGCTTGCGTGTGTAATTCATACCATTATAGAGAGGATTGAAGAGTTTATTTGGTCCTTGAATCTACCAGAAAATTTGTACAAATTTTTATACAATATTATACTCAAAATTTGAAGATAATTTATTCTACAAAGTTGTTGATAATGATGTCTAGTTCATCCACAAAATTTTTCAACAATTATAGAGTTTTGTACGAATTTATACAGATTTTTAACTAAATTTAGAGCTATAGGCAGATTTTACTATGCGTTTGAAAAATCATTAAAACTTTTATATTAAACCCAATCTAGTAATTTCTAAGCCAAAAATGAAATTTTAGAAGTCTAGTTTCATAATAAATTTTTATATTATGGAATTGATTTATAAATTTAAATATGGAATTAATTTAAAAAAATGTGATAAATCTGTGTCATAAACATTCTTGGAATTTTTAAGAATTATTTATAATTTATTTTGGAAAATGCTTTCTGAAAAATGACCATAACATGTTTATTGAGTATTCTGTATATTTATATGAATTTTAGAGTTGTATAAGTAATTTATTTATAATTTTATTTGCAAGATATGCATTCTGAAAATTTTGACAGATTAAGGAGGAATGAAAAATTATCTCTTCAATTGTTTATTTGGACTAAAATTTAATATTGTGCTAATCTAATCTTGTAGATTAAAAATCCATGCATGTGTGTGATTATGATTTATTTCTTCTTTTTGGTATTTACATTATTATTTCACACCATGGTTTAAATAAATTATTTATTTAAATTTTGTACAATTGTTTATTATTGTGTGACATGTGTAATATTTTATGTTGGGATTTTAATGAGTTGGTATAACATTATTGGTAATTAAATTTTGAATTATTGTGAATATCTCAACAAGTAAAGAAAAACGAAGTTTAACCAATGATACATTAAAATGTAAAAGTGATGGGGTGAGCCCGGTTCAGAATTTTGCGCAAGTGAGTTGCGAACCCTAACATGGCACGGGAAGGTATTTCGGCTCTTATCGGTGTAGGCGATATAAGGTTGGTGGTGCGGGTGTCACAACATAAACCGTTCCCTTGGAGCAGACCGTGATGTCATGACTCGGGTATGTAACCCTGATGCGTGGGCATCATTGGTAGTTACAATAAGTAACATTTGAATATTTGACCAAGGGGGAGTCAGAATTGCCCGTGGCCATTGTTTAGCGGTTGAGTGAAAATAGTGCTCCACGGGGAGTTACTTAAATTTATCTGATAAACTAAATCTATGAAAATTTAAAAAGAAAAGTGAGCATATTCCTTATGATGAAATATTGCTTCCGTTTGTTATATTTTTTTTTATTTGATTTATTATTATCTATTGTTATTATTTCAACTGATAACATTCCTTTTATGCTTACTAAATGTTACTTGTTATTCTGTTACTACACATTATTCATAAATTGTGAGTATTGTTATCGGGGTGGGTATTTTTGGGTTATAGTATCTTATTGAGCTCGTCGCTCATTGGCATTTTCGTTGCCCTAGCGTTTTATGCCAGGTACCGAAGAAACCGAAAGAAATACTGAGGCCTTGCAAGGCGACACTCAGCCTTGGTTAGCTTAAAGAGTGCCCAAGTTCCATGAACCATTTTCTAAAATTTCTAGTTTTTCTCTAGTTTTTTTTTTTTTTTTTTATATTTGTGTCATTTCTTTTATGTACTAAGACTAAGTTGTGATGTAAGAACTTTAAATTCTGGGTTGTTAATTAATGGATGTTAGTAACATTGGTGGCAATATTAATTTTAAGTTCTAAATCTTATTATGATGTCCTTAAATTTTGGGGAGTCACATCATGGTATCAGAGCTTAGGTTGAGAAACCCTTGAGACCTTGGGAAAACCCTTAGCTTGCTTGTTAAATAACTTATTAGTGGTTATAGTGAGCATTTTTAGTTACTAAGTAAAAAAATTTTGGATTTTTGTAGATGGCAAACGAAAATCAAAATGAATGGTTGGAAGAAGAATCTGAGATGTTAGATGAGCCTATTGACTGGGAAGAGGATCCAGAGGAGGACCCAGAAAAAGAGCCAGAAGAGAACTTGGAATTATAGGAAGAACTTGAGATGTTAGATGAGCCTATTGACTGGGAAGAGGATCCAGAGGAGAACCTAGAAGAAAAGCCAGAAGAGAACTTGGAAGAAGAGTTCGAAGTAGGAGTTAAGGGTGATTCCGATCCTGAGTCTGACTCTGATCAGGAAATTGTGGAGTCCGATCCTGAATCCTCGATAGAGGACGGCCCTGAGGCGGCCTTGAGGCATATGATGGTGCCACCCGTCCTGCCATATGGAAAGGCAGTATTTGTGAGGGTTACCCCTACTAGAATGTGCTATTGAAGGAGCTCGCCTAGAAAAGATATGTTTATCGGGCCAATCCAGATAAGAGAATATCTGGACAATGATTTCTATCGAGTATGGAACCTACCTCCGCAATACGTCGCAAACAAGGGTGATGCGTTTCTACTACAAGATATCTGGACTACCCATCCTCTTTTCGGTCACGTTGTCCGAACCCTAGACCCATTGGTGAATTTTTATAGAGCTGTCACGTATCACGAGATCCCTACCTGTGTGATTAGACGAATGGTGGGTCAGAATGGGGTGCGGATGGTCCTTGTCCGCTGGGAGTGTTATGGGCTACCCGATGAGGCATGGGAGTTTGAGGAAACAGTGCGTCAACATTGTACCCATTTGCTTAGTTAGGAAATGACAAGTGTAGAAGTTAGGACAACAACAAATTTTGTAGCACTTAATTGTAATAGTCCTAGCTTCTAACTTAGGGTTTTTGGTTTAAAAAAAAAAAATGAAGTAGGCAGGGGTAGAATGAATTTTTTTGTTTTGTTTTCCTTTTTCTTTTATGAACGTACTGATCTTTTATTATCATTAATGAAATCCTAGTATTTAAAAGTTTGTGTGTTGGACTATTTTGCTGGCATTTTATCTTTAAGTAAAAAATAATAATAATAATAAATAAATAAATAAATAAATAAAGGGTGTAACAATAATATCCTTCGTACAGAAGATGGCAGGAAGAACTAGAGCAAATGGATCCAATAACAACAACAACAACAACAACAACAACAACAGTGACGTTATGAATTTCGTTCGGGCAATTACTAATGAACTAAGAAACCAACCTAGGCGTGAAAACAGCAAAGCAGAATTAATAGTGAAATTTCAAAAACTCAGGCCCCAAAATTTTTGCGGAGAACCCAATCCCTACGTGGCTGAGGCATGGATAAGGCAAGTGAAGAAAATATTGAAGACGCTAGAGATTCAGAACGAGCAGGACCAAGTGTCCCTTGCTTCATTTCTCTTTGACGGAGAGGCCGATTTCTGGTGGACAATGATTAAGGAAAGCCGTCAGGTGGCAGACCTCTCTTGGAGACAATTCGAGGAATTGTTTATGGAAAAGTACTTCCCAAACTCAGTAAGGCAGGAGATGATCCAAGAATTTCTCCAACTGAAACAAAGAGGCATGACTGTGACACAGTATGCCAATCGATTTGAGGCCCTTTCTCGCCATGCCACAGCTATAGTGGCAAATGAAATAGATAAGGTAAGGCGCTTCGAGTGGGGACTCAACTCGGGGATCCGAGACAAGCTGGTTGCAGTGCAGCTACCTACTTATGCACAGGTAGTAGATAGGGCTCTTACCTTAGAAAGAGAAAAGATGGACACTGTAAGGACTCAAGGTCAGCAGTCTAGAGCCAACTAGCCAAGAAATGGAGGACCCTCAAGGAACAACAAAACCCCTATTGCCTCGATACCTTATGCTAAGGGGCCACAACAACAGCAAGGATACAATCCTGAACAACGTAATAGGGAAGGGGCTAGAAGGTGTTATGAATGTGGCCAAAAAGGGCATTTTAGGAACAATTGCCCTCAGAGGTCAGGCTACTACATCAATCAAGGGGAGGCCACTCAACGAAACAAATGCGTACCAACTCAGGGAACGCGAGATGCTCAAAATTCCCAATTCGGCAGAGCTCAGCCGCCAGCTAATCGCAATGTGGGACAATCAAGGACTCAAGAACCAGGAGATGCCAATGCAAAGAAGCCTTGGGTGCCAAACCAGGTGCCACTGAAAGAGTCTTTGCCCTCCAAGAAGGAGAAAACAATGGAAATCCTTCAGTGATTCAAGGTATACTCATCCTTATGAACTCTTGTGTACAAGTCTTGTTTGATTCTAGAGCATCACACTCTTTCATATATACTTCATGTGTTGCAACTTTGGGATTAGAGCCTGAACAATTAGAAACACCTATGAGTGTAGCTTCACCACTAGGAGGTCAAACTCGAGTAGATCTCATATGCAAATCATGTGAACTAGGAGTCTCTAGCTTACGTTTAACTTGCGACCTACGAGTCATGGAAATGTTAGACTTTGATGCTATCCTAGGAATGGACTGATTATCAGCCCATAGAGCCACCATTGATTGCTATCAAAAGACGGTGACTGCTTACTCTCAGGACGGAACGCGATTCCAATTTAAGGAGAATAAACAAGATTCCCTATCACTAACATTTGGAAAGTCAAAGTGGCATGATCACCTAGCTGGGTGGCTAGCCAGCTTAGTTCTCGAAGACAAAGATTGTATGGAACTAGAGCTACCTCGTGTGGTGTGTGAGTATACTGATGTGTTTCCAGAGGAGTTACCAGGACTACCCCCAAAGTGAGAAGTGGACTTTACCATTGAATTACAACCTGGTACATCACCGATCTCAATGGCACCACATCGTATGGCACCAGCTGAATTGAGAGAGCTAAAGACACAGTTGCAAGAATTGTTGGACAAGGAATTTATAAGGCCAAGCACGTCCCCGTGGGGAGCACCAGCCTTATTTGCTAAAAAGAAAGACGGGACACTTAGGTTGTGCATTGATTACCGACAACTCAATAGAGTCGCCATTAAGAATCGGTATCCACTACCTAGAATTGATGACCTTTTCGATCAACTTAGAGGGGCAAAGTATTTCTCAAAGATAGACCTCAGGTTTGGGTATCACCCATTGCGAGTTCGGGAAGAAGATATTCTTAAGACTGCGTTTTGAACCCGTTACGGCCACTATGAATTCGTGGTGATGCCATTCGGCCTGACCAATGCACCAGGCGTGTTCATGAGCTTAATGAACAAAATATTCACACCTTACTTAGATCAATTTGTGGTAGTTTTCATAAATGATATTTTGGTGTACTCCAAGTCTGAAGGAGACCATGAACAATATTTGAGAATAGTACTTCAAACTTTGAGAGAGAACCAATTGTATGCTAAGGCTAGTAAATGTGAATTCTGGATGGGGGAAGTAAAGTTTTTGGGTCACGTGGTATCTAAAAAGGGAATATCAGTAGACCCAACTAAAGTAGAAGCAGTGACAGAATAGAAGCAACCTAAGAACACATTTGAGATTCGTAGTGTCTTAGGATTGGCCAGTTACTATCGAAGATTCATTCAAGACTTCTCAAAATTGGCCAAACCAATGACACATTTGACTCAAAAGGGGGTAAAGTTTGAATGGAACGAGTCTTGTGAAAATTCATTCCAAGAACTCAAGAAAAGATTGACGAGTGCCCCTATTCTCATAGTGCCAGAACGTGACGTTGGGTACAACGTGTATTGTGATGCTTCCAAAGAAGGTCTGGGGTGCGTATTGATGCAGAATGGCAAGGTGGTGGCATATGGATCAAGGCAATTAAAGAACCATGAAAAGAATTATCCCACCCATGACTTGGAGTTAACAGCTATAGTTCACGCACTCAAAATTTGGAGACACTATCTATATGGTGAAAAGTTTGAGATATTCACCAATCACAAAAGCTTGAAGTATCTGTTCACCCAAAAGGATTTAAACATGCGTTAGAGACGTTGGATGGAGTATCTCGAGGATTATCAATTTACCCTTTCCTATCATCCCGGCAAGGCTAACGTGGTAGCAGATGCGCTAAGTCGCAAGAATAGAGGGATTGTTACTAGTTTAGCACTTAGAGAATGGAAAATGGTTGGAACGCTCCATGAATTTGTGGTACAAATGAGGGTCAAGATGAAAAGGCTTACCTTGGTGCTCAGATTGCTGCGCCTAAAATTTTGAGCGAGATATTAGAATCACAAAAGTACGATCAGGAGGTAGCATTTATCAAGGCACAAATGAAATCTAGTGAAGCCATGCCTGGTTGGGAAATTCACACTAATGGGAGTTTGAAATATCAAGGTCGAATGTTCGTACTAAGCAACAACTCACTAAGGGAAGAGGTACTCAAGGAATTCCACCATTCAGTATTCGCAGTACATCCAGGAGGTACTAAGATGTACCAAGACTTAAAACGACAATATTGGTAGAGTGGAATGAAAAAGGATGTAGTAAAGTTTGTGTCTCAGTGCCTGACATGTCAACAAGTAAAGGCTGAACATCAAAGACCGGTAGGAACACTTCAACCCTTACCAATTCCGGAGTGGAAATGGGAACACATAACCATGGATTTCGTGACAGGTTTGCCTCGGTCACCATAAGGACATGACGGCGTGTGGGTGGTGGTAGACTGATTAACTAAGACAGCCCGATTCTTACCTGTCGGGTCATCAGATACGTTGGATTCACTCAGTAGATTGTTCATCAAATAAGTGATCAGATTACACGGAGTACCAGTTAGCATCGTGTCTGATCGTGATCCTCGATTCACTTCTCAATTTTGGTAGAGCTTGCAGAAGGCAATAGGAACGAACCTATGCTTTAGCACGGCATTTCACCCACAAACCGATGGGCAGTCTGAAAGGACGATACAAACCTTGGAGGATATGCTTCGAGCTTGCGTTATGGATTTTAAGGGAAGTTGGGAGAAACACCTACCTCTCGTTGAGTTCGCTTACAACAATAGTTTCCAGGCCAGTATTGGAATGGCACCGTATGAAGCACTTTATGGGCGACCTTGTCGGTCACTAGTCTGTTGGACTGAAGTAGGGGAAGTAACCTTATTAAGACCAGACTTGGTTCAGGAGACCACTGAGAATATAAAACTGATCAAACAACGGCTAACCACAGCCCAAAGTCGACAAAAGAGCTATGCAGATCAAAGGAGACGACCCTTAACATTTGAAGTAGGGGATCATGTTTTTCTCAAAGTTCAACCTCGTTAAGGTGCTCCGCGATTTGGGAAGAAAGGAAAACTTGCACCTCGATATGTGGGACCCTTTGAAATTCTAAGCAAAGTAGGAGAAGTAGCGTACCGTTTGGCTCTACCACCTCAACTGGCTAGAGTACATAATGTTTTCCACATCTCTATGCTACGGAAATACGAGCCACACTCTTCTCACATCATCAATTGGGAGGAAATTAATCTTGATGAAGATGTGACATTTGAAGAGAAGCCTGTCAAAATTTTAGATCGTCGCCAGAAGAAATTACGAAGTAAAACCATACCATTGGTTCGAGTTCTTTGAAGACATCGTGGGACGGAAGAGTCAACGTGGGAATGAGAAAATATGATACGTGCCAATTACCCTCAGCTTTTTGAGTCTAAAGGTACGAATTAATTTCGAGGACGAATTTTTTTTTTTTTAGGAGGGTAGATTGTGAAAACCCACATTTAATTATTCTTAAAAGAAAACAAATAAATAAATAAATTAATTAATTAATTAATTTTATCCAGAGTCTATCTGAAATTTATTTTAGTGTAAAAGCTAGTTTTAAATTGACCCAATTCAATCACTAACAAAGACATTATTAAAAATAATAATTTTGTAGGTGTTCAATATTTGTTGTTTATAAATTATTTTAATTAGGATTCAATATGATAATTATTCTTACTAAATACCTTAGTTAAAAATCTAAGTGTATCAATTTTCAGAAACTCACACAAATACACACACAAAAAAAAAAAATCAAACCTTTGTAGATTTTGGTGGCAACTTTCCACATGTTGGTTTGCATGTTTGTTTAGGGAAGAAGAGCTCATTATGCTCTTGGAATTGAGGGAAAGAGAGCATAGAATGAAGAGAGAGAGAGAGCCTCAAAGAAGTGGCTTCTATATATTCATACCACACGTAGTGTTTATACACACTGTGTTTGTGTTTTCAAAGACTCATCGGAAAAAAAATAAAAAAATAGAGGGAATTCTTGTGGAAGAAGAGGAGGAGGTTGAGGTTGCATATGTTCTTACCATTTCATTATTCCATTTCAATCCTACAACTAAGTAAGAAAACCCTCCCAACCCTCTCATTTTTTTTATTGTTGAAATTTTCAGATTTTATTCATATGATAAAATGACTAATTTATAGATAGAAATTTATATATATATATATGTATGTAAATTTTGTGATGTATATATCAAATATTTGAAGATATTGATAGTCTTAAAATTATGAAATTATTATGAAAATAGTCTTGCATGTGTAGTTCGTACCATTATAGAGAGGATTGAAGAGTTTATTTGGTCCTTGAATCTGCCAGAAAATTTGTACGAATTTTTAGACAATTTTATACTCAAAATTTGAAGATAATTTCTTCTAAAAAGTTGTTTATAATGATGTCTAGTTCATCCATGAAATTTTTCAACAATTATAGAGTTTTGTACGAATTTATACAGATTTTTAACCAAATCTGGAGCTATAGGCAGATTTTACTATGTGTTTGAAAAATCATTAAAAATTTTATATTAAACCAAATCTGGTAATTTCTAAGCCAAAAATGAAATTTTAGAAGTCTAGTTTCATAATAAATTTTTATATTATGGAATTGATTTATAAATTTAAATATGGAATTAATTTAAGAAAATGTGATAAATCTGTGTCATAAACATTCTTGGCATTTTTAAGAATTATTTATAATTTATTTTTGGAAAATGCTTTCTGAAAAATGACCATAACATGTTTATTGAGTATTTTGTAGATTTATATGAATTTTAGAGTTTTATAAGTAATTTATTTATAATTTTATTTGCAAGATATACATTCTGAAAATTTTGGCAGATTAAGGAGGAATAAAAAATTATCTCTTCAATTGTTTATTTGGACTAAAATTTAATATTGTGCTAATCTAATTTTGTAGATTAAAAATCCATGCATGTGTGTGATTATGATTTATTTCTTATTTTTGGTATTTACATTATTATTTCATGCCATGGTTTAAATAAATTGTTTATTTAAATTTTGTACAATTGTTTATTATTGTGTGACATGTGTAATATTTTATGTTGGGATTTTAATGAGTTGGTATAACATTATTGGTAATTAAATTTTGAATTATTGTGAATATCTCAACAAGTAAAGAAAAACGAAGTTTAACCAATGATACATTAAAATGTAAAAGTGATGGGGTCAGCCCGGTTTAGAATCTTGCGCAAGTGAGTTGCAAACCCTAACATGGCACAGGAAGGTATTTCGGCTTTTATCGGTGTAGGCGATATAAGGTTGGTGGTGTGGGTGTCACAACATAAACCGTTCCCTTGGGGCAGACCGTGATGTCACGACTCGAATATGTAACCCTGGTGCGTGGGCATCATTGGTAGTTACAATAAGTAACATTTGAATATTTGATCAAAGAGGAGTCAGAATTGCCCGTGGCCATTGTTTGGCGGTTGAGTGGAAATAGTGCTCCGCGGGGAGTTACTTAAATTTATCTGATAAACTAAATCTATAAAAATTTAAAAAGAAAAGTGAGCATATTCTTTATGATGAAATACTGCTTCCGTTTGTTATATTTTTTTTTATTTGATTTATTATTATCTATTGTTATTATTTCAACTGATAACATTCATTTTATGCTTACCAAATATTACTTGTTATTATGTTACTACACATTATTCATAAATTGTGAGTATTATTATCGGGATGAGTATTTTTGGGTTATAGTATCTTATTGAGCTCGTCGCTCACTGGCATTCCCGTTGCCATGGCGTTTTATGCCAGGTACCGAAGAAACCAAAGGAAATACTGAGGCCTTGCAAGGCAACACTCAGCCTTGGTTAGCTTGAAGAGTGCCCAAGTTCCATGAACCATTTTCTAAATTTCTAGTTTTTCTCTAGTTTTTTTTTTTTATATTTGTGTCATTTCTTTTATGTACTAAGACTAAGTTGTGATGTAAGAATTTTAAATTCTGGATTGTTAATTAATGGATGTTAGTAATATTGGTGCCAATATTAATTTTAAGTTCTAAATCTTATTATGATATCCTTAAATTTTGGAGCGTCACAATATCAATCGACAAATTTGTTTTGAATTGGAATCCAATTCAATTCGCATGCTAGAGGCTATCAATTAGGAACTTGAGCCAGTAATTGTCAAGAGAAAAGTATATATATATATATATATTTTGAACAAGAAAACACGAAACCGACTTACACAGAATCCAGAGATAAAATAAAAATTGATACATGAGGTGTGGATTGTTGCCTATAATCGATGGGAGTAGTTTCCCTTTCAAAATTCCAAGCTATATGGAGCGACCAATTGTTAAATAATAATAATTGAAATCACACTGACAACTAATTGTACACTGTGAGACATAATTTTGAATTGTCCATGTAATCTAAGTAGTTAGTCAAAGTGCCACATGGTCTCGATTGTTAGCCGAGGTGCCACGTAGTTGAGCTGCATGGTCTATAATCAATACATAATTAATTTTTTTGTTAGATAAATTCAACGCAATCCTTTCTTAGGTTTAACATAAGAATTTTACTTATTGAAATTTAAACAAGAGGGGCTTAGATGAATCTAATAACACCGAATATGGTATGCATAATAAATTATTTTTTGGCATGTGGGGTATTTACTTACCAACTCATTATTGAGGTTGTGTGTTGGAATTATAAATTTGGATAAAAATTAAAAATATGTATAATTTTTTTTTTCTAGTTCTATCATATTTTTATTTTTTTTAAATTTTTACTTAAATTCATAATTGGGAGAGTTTGTTGTTAGATAATATCTCAATGGGACCACATATTTAAATGTGGTGTTATCATTTATAAGAAGCCTACAATTTAAGTGATTCAATTTAGTTAATAGGCTTAAGGGTATATGTGTCATGGACCAAATGTGTAGATACTAGTTGAGTAATTTCTATTTCTATGAGGGGCAGAAATAGAAATTAAAACAAATTGGTTAAAGTTAGTTTTCCTTTTGAAAACAAACTGCCACACCGTTTCATGGTTTAAAAACCAATTTCAGCCTTAAGTTTTGTTATGATCCCTATTCCTTCCAATGGTGAAAAACTGCCATTCTTCTTCTAAATCCTCTCAAGGAGAAACATAAGGCACCAAAAGGGAAAGGATTAGAAGGCACTAACAAAGTCAATATTAAAGGTTTTATTGACAATCAGACGCTTCCGTTTAACCGTTCATCAATGGATTCGGGTAAGTTTTTTGTCTTGATTTCTTGATGATATACATGGTAGATGATCCGAAACATGAAGTTTCATGTTTTGAAATTTATGTTTACAAGTGGTATCAGAGCAGTTTTCTGGGTGTTTGAACACCCGGCATCATTGTGTTATTTTTTTTATTTTTTTTTTACCCGGCAGTTTTCTGGGTTCATCATTGGTTTTTAGTTTCTTGTTTTCTGGGTGCTTTATTATCCATATCATATTTGTTATACAGAGGATGTTTCTTGTTTAAATTATGTTTATCTTGTTTCACCATAAAGTTGTGGGTTTGGTCTTTGGCATGTATTCTTTTGATGCATGTGTTTTGTGGTTTAAAAAAAAAAAAAAACAAATATATATTTTTGGAACCGTCAATTATATATATATATAAATATATATCTATGTATATAATTGGGATTGCTGCAAATTATATAATATATACGGGGTAACAAATTAAGAAATCTTTAAATTTAATGTAATTTCATACAACGTCTACAGAAATTTAATTTTCTAACGTTCTAAATATAAGTCAATTCAAACAAGATGTCACAAAAGTGATCTCTCTTGTCTAGATTGTTTTATATGGAATGTTTTGATGTTCATGTATGTGTATCTCATGCGGGTATTTATCGGTCCAAAGACATGATTAATACTTGGCAGAATTACACACACATTTTGTGGTGATAAACATGTGCCAATTGTCAAGGAAATCTAATGTGAATAATAAATCCATCAAAAGATATTTGTTATTTGACATAACTTATTGTCAACGTTTGATCATTACAACAAGAATACCACTTACAGTTAATATCACTACCCAAAGGCTTGGTATTAATGTTGTGCTAGGTATCTTGAGATGTTGTCATTAAATTAATTTATTTAGAGATTATCTATTTGGTTACTTAATGTGAGCATAATTGTTTACTCGTTTTATTGTATTCAGCTTTAATGTCGACTACTTCAATCTCTGCCAACATGAACAATGTTCCAATGTTAAATGGAACAAACTTTAAGGACTGGAAAGAGAACATATTGATTGTTCTCAGCTGCATGGACATAGACTTGGCATTAAGAATGCCAAAACCGAATGATCTCACTGAACAAAGTACTCCTGAGGAAATTGTGTACTTTGAAAAGTGGGATCGTTCTAACAGGCTAAGTCTTATGATCATGAAGCGTGGGATTCCAGAAGTCTTTCGGGGTGCAATAACAGAGGATGCTACCGTTGCCGGTGAATTTCTTTCAGAAATTCAAAAGCGTTTTGCTAAAAATGATAAGGCTGAAACAAGCACGCTTTTAGCAAGCTTGATTTCAATGAAGTATAAAGGCAAGGGTAATGTTCGCGAGTACATCATGGAAATGTCTCATCTTGCTTCAAAACTTAAGGCACTAAAGCTCGACCTATCTGATGATTTGCTCGTGCATTTAGTTCTCATCTCTCTTCCTGCACAATTTAACCAATTTAAGGTCAGTTATAACTGCCAGAAGGAGAAATGGACTCTCAATGAGCTCATTTCATTTTGTGTGCAAGAGGAAGAGAGATTGAAGCAAGACAGGACTGAAAGTGCTCATCTGGCCAGCACCTCCAAGCATACGGGCAAAAGAAAACATAAGGGAAAGGAAGTTGCTGCTCCTAAGGGTCCGGAACCAAAGAAACAGAAAGTGCAGGATGGTTGTTTCTTTTGTGGCAAGCCCAGACACAGAAAGAAGGATTGTGCCAAATACGTCGCCTGGCGTGTAAAGAAAGGTACATTTTATGTTTTGGTCTGTTCTGAAATAAATTTAGCTTCAGTACCAAGAAACACTTGGTAGGTAGATTCTGGTGCTACTACTCACATATGTGTTTCTATGCAGGGTTGCCTGAACTACCGAAAGCCAACTGATGCTGAAAGATACATCTTTGTGGGTGATGGCAAGTCAATAGAAGTGCAGGCAATAGGGCACTTTAGATTATTGCTTAAAACTGGTTATTATTTGGATTTATTAGACACTTTTGTTGTACCGTCCTTTAGACGGAATTTAATTTCTGTTTCTGTATTGGACAAATTGGGATATTGTTGTTCTTTTGGAAATATGAAGTTTAGTATGTTTATTAATTCAATTGTTGTTGGTACTGGTTTACTTAATGTGTTTGATAATCTATATTTGCTCGAAACCATTGCATCTTATAATGAAACCTTGCACGTGGAATCACGAGGTACAAAGCGTAAATTAACTAAGGAAAATTCAGCCTCATTATGGCACAAACGCCTAGGTCACATCTCTAAATCTAGAGTTGAGCGTCTTGTGTCTGATGGAATTTTGGACTCTCTTGATTTTTCAGAATTTGATGTCTGTATTGAGTGTATCAAGGGAAAATAGACCAAAATGAAGAAATTTAGTGCCCATAGGTCTACAGATGTCTTAGAATTAATTCATACGGACATCTGTGGACCATTCTCTATGGCGTCTTGGAATGGTCAACAGTATTTTATCACATTCATAGACGACTATTCCAGATATGGGTATCTATTTCTTATCCATGAGAAATCACAGTCTTTGGACGTATTCAAAAAATTTAAGGCCGAAGTTGAGTTACAACTCAACAAACGGATTAAAAGTGTCAGGTCTGACCGTGGTGGTGAATACTATGGCAGATATGATGGATCAGGTGAACAACGTCCAGGACCATTTGCCAAATACCTGGAGGAATGTGGAATCGTCCCACAATACACCATGCCAGGATCACCTAGCATGAATGGTGTATCTGAGAGACGAAACCGGACTCTTAAGGATATGGTAAGAAGTATGATCAGTCATTCTACTTTACCAGAGTCCCTCTGGGGTGAGGCTCTAAAGACAGCAACTTATATCTTAAATCGGGTGCCAACTAAAGCAGCTGCAAAAACACCTTATGAGCTTTGGGTTGGGCGAAAGCCTAGTCTAAAACACTTGCATGTGTGGGGGTGTCCTGCTGAGGCGAGGCCTTATAAACCTCATGAAAGAAAATTGGACTCCAAAACCATCAGCAGCTACTTTATTGGCTATGCCGAACAATCACAGGGTTACAAGTTTTATGATCCCACAAATAGGTCAATATTTGAGACGGGAATTGCAACATTTTTTGAGGATGTTGAGTTTGGGGGGAGAAATCCAGTTAGAGACATTGTTTTTGAGGAGGAAGCAGGAGTAATCCCACTTCCTACTACTACTTTTGACCAATTACAGGTTCCTATACCTGTCATTGCTCGAGAAGTAACTTCGGATCCTCAACCAGACAATGTTGT
This sequence comes from Camellia japonica, assembly GCA_030407325.1. Taxonomy (NCBI): domain Eukaryota; kingdom Viridiplantae; phylum Streptophyta; class Magnoliopsida; order Ericales; family Theaceae; genus Camellia; species Camellia japonica. Next base: position 152,699,925 of record JAPPVO010000016.1, read on the forward strand.
TCAAGATAATATAGTTCAACCCCTCATTCAAGATGAGGTAATTGTTCCTGAGGAACAAACTCTACAACCTCAACCTCAAGAACCTGTGCCACTAAGGCGATCCACAAGAGAAAGGAGATTTGCAATTTCAGATGATTATCTTGTATATCTCCAGGAACATGAGGTAGAAAATGGAATGCCGAAAGATGATCCAATCAACTTTCGTCAAGCCATGGAAAGTTCCAACTCTCATAAATGGATAGAAGCCATGAATGAAGAATATAAGTCTATGCAAGACAATAAAGTTTGGGAACTTGTCCCATTACCAGTTGGTGCGAAGCCCGTAGGTTGTAAATGGATATTTAAAACCAAAAGGGATTCAAATGGTAATGTGGAGAGGTATAAAGCACGTCTTGTAGCCAAAGGCTTTACTCAAAAGGAATGAATTGACTTTAAAGAAACTTTCTCTCCAGTTTCTTCGAAAGATTCTTTTAGGACAATTATAGCACTTGTTGCATATTTTGATCTTGAATTGCATCAGATGGATGTCAAAACAGCTTTTCTTAATGGTGACATTAAAGAAACAATTTATATGGTGCAGCCAGAAAACTTTGTGTCAGGAGACCCAAAGAATATGGTTTGCAAATTGACTAAATCCATTATGGACTCAAACAAGCTTCTCGTCAGTGGTACTTCAAATTTCATCAAGTTCTCACTTCGTATGGTTTTGAAACTAATGTTGTTGATGAATGTGTGTATCACAAGTTCAGTGAGAGTAAACACATATTTTTGGTTTTATATGTTGATAATATATTGCTTGCCACAAACGATATAAACTTATTGCATGACACCAAGAGATTTCTATCTAAGAATTTTGAAATGAAAGATCTTGGTGATGCTTCCTTTGTCTTAGGAATCGAAATACACCGAGATCATTCTCGGGGTATTCTGGGATTATCATAAAGAAGCTATATCGAAAAAGTACTCAATAAATTTGGCATGCAAAATTGTAAATCAGGTGAAACCCCGGTTGCTAAAGGAGACAAGTTTAGTCTCAGCCAATGCCCGAAGAACAGTCTTGAAATTCAAGAAATGCAGAAGATTCCTTATACCTCGGCTGTAGGGAGTCTAATGTATGCTCAAGTATGTACGCGTCCGAATATTGCGTTCATAGTTGGCATGTTAGGCAGATATTTAAGTAATCCTGGCATGGATCATTGGAAAGCAGTCAAGCGTGTTATGCGATATTTACAGAGAACAAAGGAATATATGCTCACATAGAGGAGATCGGATAAGTTAGAGGTCATTGGATATTCCGACTCCGATTTTGCTGGATGCCAAGACAGTAGGAAATCCACATCAGGCTATATTTATCTGTTAGCTGGCGGAGCAATTTCTTGGAGGTCTGCAAAGCAACGCTCATAGCTTCATCCACCATGGCCGCAGAGTTTGTAGCATGTTATGAGGCATCAAACCAAGGGATATGGCTGCGGAATTTTGTCACTGGGTTGCGTATTTTGGAAGGCATTGAAAGACCACTTAAGTTATATTGTAACAATAAGTCTGCAGTTTTATATTCCAATAACAACAGGAGCTCGACAAAATCAAAGCATATTGATATTAAGTTCCTAGTTGTAAAAGAAAGAGTGCAGAGTGGACAGATTTCCATAGAGCATATTGGGACAAACTCCATGATAGCGGATCCACTTACGAAGGGACTACCACCCAAGGTCTTTCCTGAGCACACTACTCATATGGGTGTTGTTCTATTTGAGAACATTCTGGTTTAGTGGGAGTTTGTATTTATATTACTGCTTTATGTCAGCCTTGAGTTTTATCTATGTAATTAGATTAATTTCTGCAGAAATGAAGTATTCAGTTTATTACACTCTGTTACGTATTGTGAAGTATTGATCTCAATAAAGTTAAGTAGGACCAGTTGGAAATAGACATGTATGGATCACATTACATGTAATTTCCATGCTACGCATCCATGATTGATCTATGTCATTTAGCTGTATTGGTATACGTGACCATTGGTGGGTCGAGTTACGATTAATGTAACGAAGACCGCTTTGATCCTATATCAATATAGTTAATGGACAAGATTGTTTGGATACCCTCAGGTCATGATAACAAATTTCTGAGCTCACTAAAGTTAAGCACATTCTTCAGGTTACATATGTGGTCCAGTGGGAGATTGTTAGATAATATCTCAATGGGACCACATATTTAAATGTGGTGTTATCATTTATAAGAAGTCTACAATTTAAGTTATTCAATTTAGTTAATAGGCTTAAGGGTATATGTGTCATGGACCTAATGTGTAGATACTAGTTGAGTAATTTCTATTTCTATGAGGGGCAGAAATAGAAATTAAAACAAATTGGTTAAAGTTGGTTTTCCTTTTGAAAACAAACTGCCACACCGTTTCATGGTTTAAAAACCAATTTCAGCCTTAAGTTTTGTTATGGTCCCTATTCCTTCCAATGGTGAAAAACTGACATTCTTCTTCTAAATCCTCTCAAGGAGAAACATAAGGCACCAAAAGGGAAAGGATTAGAAGGCACTAACAAAGTCAATATTAAAGGTTTTATTGACAATCAGACGCTTCCGTTTAACCGTTCATCAATGGATTCGGGTAAGTTTTTTGTCTTGATTTCTTGATGATATACATGGTAGATGATCCGAAACATAAAGTTTCATGTTTTGAAATTTATGTTTACATTTGTTAGTTCTGATGATTGACTATGGTCAATGAATCAAGTTCTTGACTTTTCTCATCCTTATTTGATCTGATGATTTTATTTGATCCGATAGTTCAAGTCAAATCCTGATTGTGTCATCAGCAGGATAAATATAAACCGTGTAGCTGGATAAAATCAAGGTCCATTGTTGACTAATTGGGGAATTAATAACAATACTTGGAAAAACACTTCATAGTCTAACGACAATTAGATTGATTCTAATTAAATGACACATGGCTTGTAATAATATAGTAAAATGTTACTCCGATAACAACGGTTTCCTAAGCTCTTCAGTATCATGGAATTAGGGAGTCTTCAAATTTTAGATTCTCAAAGACGGTGCCCCTTAAAATTCTCATCTACTGTAAATCCACCACGTGTCCCAGCAGCCCATTAAATTACCCCAAATCTTTGGGGCCTTTTTAGAATTTTATTTCTTTCTTTTATTTTTTTTAATATCTTTTTCTACAATCGCACCGCCCAAGCACACCCCCCAGACCACACGCAACTGAAAACAATCCCTCTTTCATGGGACACATGCATAAGCTCACTACTATTACTATCAATTCCATTTTTTAATTTTTACTGCCACGTGGCCTTCATCTCAGCCTTCCAAATCTTGGTCCCACCACGTGTCAGCTGGATCGCTTAACACGTGGCATTCACATCCATACCACCGAATACGCACCTTTTTATTTTTTTTATTTTTCATGCCGGTGCGAAAAAAATATATAGGAAATTATATGGTAAAATTAATATCAAAATGGAAGATAATATATGGCACCTGATGATATATAAGGCCATGTTTGATATCCATTTTCTAAATTTAGTGATATATTATCAAGATAATTGGTTGATAATTAAAAAATAAATAATAAAAAAAAGATTTGACTTAGATATTTTAATAGATTGACACATCATTGAATTTAAAAAGTGAGTCTAATTTTTTGGACTAAAAGCACCATATAAATTTGCTCTAAGGCTATCAAATGTTTTTGAGATATTCACGTATTGGTCCTATTTACCAGACTTATTTACTTATAAGTCCTGATCATTTTTTCACCTATCAATAAAAAGTATTTTAGAATTTATTCATGCGTTAAAAAAGTGTAAAAAAAAAAATTAAATCCACCACATAAGATTAACTCGTAATTTATGGAATTTTTTTCTTCGTATAAATGGACTTGTTAATAATACAATTGCATTTATTTTGAATATGATGAAAACTATACATAAATGAATTTAGACTAAACTCGTAATATATTTTGGGTAAATTACAAATATACTTCCTGAGGTTTGCTTAAAATACGAATTACTCCTGTAGTTTGGAAAATTATAAATCTCTCTGTCAGAATTTTTTATTTAGCAGAATTAATTGAAAAAGTGAAATTTCTAACTGTTCACCTATATAATAATAAAATTATCTGAATTATTAATTGAAATAAAATTTTAACATTATTAAAAATTATTATTTAACTTGATGATTTATTAATAAAATGACCTATTTGTTATGAAATTAGAAAACCTTAGGGGACATAATGTAATTTCTAGAATCCCAGGAGATAATTTGTAATTTAAGTAAATCTCAAGAGGTGTGTTTATAATTTACCCTAATATTTTTAAGTAATACTTTTATTTACAAAAAATTCTATTCTTGCAAAATATTTATACAAAAATAACACAATAATCATTTAACTGTTATTTTTGTAAATAAAAGTCATTCGTATAAATATTTTGTTTTAAAGTAAAAAATTCATACTAAATCATATCATTCTGAGTACAAAAAAGTTATATAAATTTCTATTTATATATTGTTATTCTTTATTTACAATTTATTTTGTTCACCAAATTTTCTTTTCATCGGTAACAACCTTTTTTGCTATCCACCCAAAAAACACAACCTTTTTTTGTTTCAAAACTTTAAATGGGTCTCTTTCTATGTACATTGTTCCCAAATTTTCAAACTCTTACTTTCACCTTCCGTGTACCCCAGGCACGAATCTCTATCTTTTGACAAAAGAAAAATACTAAACTACCCCGATTTAACAATGAAATATTTGTAGACTATATAATAGATGTTAATTATGTTTTTAAATAAAGGGTCAGGATAAAGAAGTACTAAATTATTCAGTAGTCTTGAGCACTATATAACATACATGGTCTTCCAAAACAATATTTATGAATAGGACATGTTAATTCACTTTTTGTCAGGCCTTTAAAGATAAAAGATAACTCATTTTACAATTTTTTATTGACAAGAAATGTTTCATAACAAGTCACACACCATTTTATATAATAATTTTATAGATTTTTTTTTTTTTTTGGGTTCATATATCATAATTCTTGACAAAATATAAATTGGGTTTTGTTGGGAGACTACTGCACGTTTTAGGCCTCGTTTGGCAAGTTAACATTTTAGTTAAAAAGTTAAAAAGTTATTTAAAAAGTCAAAAAATTTATAACCTATACCAAAAAGTCAAATATTTCATTTTCTCTTTACTTTTTACACATCTTTTGATAAAAAGTCAAAAAATTACTCTAAATATATTAATTTTTTTATCTTATATTTTAATTAAAAAATTAAAAAATTATTAAAATAACTTATTCCCAAACGAGGCTTTATTTAAAAGTTCTGTACAGCCTTTTAAAGCGGAGTCACTACCTTTTGTGCAATAATACATGTAAAAGTTGCCTATATATAACATAAAAGGTTTTGGTAAAAGGTTCAATCACAAAAGCTTTGCATGGTTATACAGAGGGCAGCCTTGAGAGCCTTTTTTTTTTCCTTCAGCAAGTAAGGACAAAGGAAGAAAGTCCCACTTTTTAAAGAGAGAAATTCCCTGCCGTTTCCAGCGGTACCCCCGCCTCATTATTTTTATTCACATATAATTATATTTTTTCAAATATTGATATTTTATAGAACCTCAACCATTTTATGAATCTATAATATATTTACTAGTGTGTCAGTGTGTGTATATATATGTGTGTCCTGGTCTCCATACTAAGCATTCAAAGACCATAACAAAGCCATTCTCTTATGTTGTGATCATTCATCACCCCTCTGTTCTTTTTTCACTTCTTTCTTGCATTTCTTTCATTTAGTTTCCTTCTCTCTCACTGAAAGCTTGTTCTAAGGGCAATCTCATCTGTTAGTGATCAGAAGAGAGAGACAGAAATGGGTGTTTCAGGCACTTTGGAGTACTTCTCTGAATTGCTGAGCAGTGTCAAGAAGGTCAAGAAAAGGAAACAGTTAAACACTGTGGCTCTCAAAGTCAGGATGGACTGTGAGGGTTGTAAACGTCAACTCAAAAACACACTCTCTTCTCTCAAAGGTATGATGATTGTATTTTAGTATCAAACTATTCTGTGTGGCGCCTTACATGCATGGGGTGGTTGTTAAATTATGTAAAACGTTACAATTCGTTTTCAATTCATAACATCTCCATTCTATATTTTACAAGATTATAATACATAATTAAAACGTGTAATGCTATACAAATATATTTTTTAATATAAAAATTTCATACACAATGATTGTGAATTTTTATAAATCTATCCTTTCAAACCAAAACAATGATCCATGTGGTTCAAAATTGCAAAAATGTCACTAATACTATTACAACACCATTATGTATGATATTTATATATAAAATTTATGTTTGTAAATTATTTTCCCATCCAAATTCAAACGCAACTGTCTATAATTATTATGTAATTATAAGATTTCCAACTTCTTTTAATCGTAAGTAAAATATCTATTATGTAGGATCTGATTTTTTATATAAGGTTGGTTTAGTAATATAATTAATGATAAGTTTTGATGCATTGTTGAGAGCAGGAGTGAAATCAGTGGATGTGGATTTGAAGGAGCAGAAGGTGACAGTAAGTGGATATGTGGATGCAAAGAAAGTGCTGAAGAAGGCTCAATCTACTGGTAAAAAATCTGAGCCATGGCCATATGTTCCATACAACCTGATAGCTCACCCATACGCTGCTCAGGTTTATGACAAGAAGGCACCTCGTGGTTTTGTTAGGGGCACTGAAGACACTGCCATTGCTACTTTCAGCACGGTTGAACAACACTACACCACCATGTTCAGTGATGATAATCCTAATGCTTGCTCTATCATGTAGAAGTACTGTAAAGCTATAGTTAGTTAATTAGTTATTTATGTGTACACCAATTAGTGGGAAATACAAAATATATGGTAAAGAGTCTGATCAGGGTTTTGTGGGTTTTGATCACAATTTTTGTTGATCTTCCTCTATTATGTTTAGTGGTGTAATTAATGAATATATACAGTGGGTTTATGATGAAACGCCTAATATTGCCTCTTTTTATTATTTTCATTTTTTTTTATTTTTTCATTTTTTGACCAGCAACATTCCGGAGTTGGGGCTTTTTAGATTCATCTCTAGAGAGTAAATCCTGAATATTTGTAGTCATTAACAAATAGCATATAATGATTTTGTTTTTTGTGTTGTCAGTTGCAATAATTATTATTATTATTATTGTTATTGTTATTATTTTATTTTATTTTGGATAGAAGTCAGTTGCTATAATTTGGTTTTACCTACTCTTTAATTTTCGGTTTTAAGGAAACAAACATGCGTGACTGTTAGGGGTGGGCAATAGTTTATCCGATCTACAAAAACCGTTCAATCCGCCCAATCCGCATACAAATTGACAGTTTCGCAAATATAATGTGAGCGGATGCGGTTTGAAATATGGCATCTTTGCGGGTTGCGGGTTGCGGGTTTAACCTGCACCCGCAAGAAACCGCCCGCACTTTATTTATTTATTTTTTATTATTTTTTTTTTATCTTAACTATTGATTTCATTTCTATATCCCACCTAGATATTTTTGTCCAAAACAAAACACCTTTTATTTTTTGAACTTACTCTAGCATTACATTTGCTAATAATATTATATTAACTGAAACTGAATAAATACTGATCATATTATTATTGGTACATAACTGAATTTGTCCCGGATGAAGTGTGATTTGAAATTTTAAATTCCTTAATGAATATGGAGTTATAGTTTAGGATTTTGAAATATATGCTTGTGTTAGTTTAGATTTGATTTAAGATTTTGAATGATTTGTTTGTGTTACGAATTGATTTTGTTGTATTTTTAATTTTATAAGTTTTAATTCATTAATTATTAATGTTGGAGCATTTTAGAAAATGGAGAGAAAAGGGCCCAAAATAAATATTTAGAAAATGGGAAAAAAATAATGCTCAAAAATAATTTTTTGAAGAAAAAAGTCCAATCCGCAAACCGCCCGCACATCCGCGAACCCTATCACCAACCACAAACTGCACTGCGAGCAGTTGTGGGTTGTCTTTTCTCCAAATCACATAGATACGGACGGGTCCAAATCGATCCGTAAACCGTTCAAATCCGAACTGCGAACAATGCATGACCTTGCATGAAACAGGAACCGAAGAAGGTCCGAGGAAAAAACATAAAAAGGTTTGCTATAGTCAAAATCTGTGTGGATAATTTTTGGTCATACGTAGACTACTGTTTGGTGAAGATATGTAAATTTTCTATTTGATGTGTTATCGCATAAATCAAAAATTAATTTAATTTAATAAATTTAACAATTTGATTTTTCACCAATAATTTGGATAAATTACATTTCAACTCTGACTTTTAGTCGGATTTTTAGTCTCTTATTCCAATTGTAATAACTAATCCTATTTGAAAATTGATTATTTTAGTTCACTTTTGATTTTTAGGGGATTTATATATAGTTCTTAATATAGGTCCTATGAGAATTAATTGCATTTTTCATTAAACACTATTAAAAAAAATCACTAATTGTTAATTTTCAGCAACAGTTTAAAAATTGTCACAAAAAATGTCACTTACTGTTTAAAAAAAAATCATTACAAAAAAGTCACTAATTTTTAATTTTCAACGACAGTTTGAAAAATTTATCACAGAAAAACATCACTAATTGTAAGTTTTAGAGACAATTTATAAAAATCGTGACAAAAAAGTCACTAATTGTCAATTTTTAAGGACATGCAAAAAATGTCACAAAATTATTTTTAACGATGATTTTATTAAAATTTATTTTCAATAGGACTTGATAGAAATTAAATCTAACTATCAGGATCTATTAGTAGTTTACTTTAATTTTTTATAAAAAAGATATACAGAAAAATAAAGAAAATGATGTGACAATTTGTAATAACTTTTTGACTAAAAACTATAGTTCCCAAATCACCAAAATTCAACTTGTATTTTAATGAGGTCCACCCGTTACCTCACTATTTTAAAATTTGAGTAACACTTAAAATGTGAAAATTAAAAATAGAATTTGAGTAAAATTATAAATGTCTTAGGGTTCGTTTGGGAAGCGGGTTAGTTTTTTTGCTATTTTAGCCTGGGGTTAAAAAATCTCGTTTGAGAAAAGTTATTTTAGCTTTTTTGACTTTTTATGAGAGAAATAATGTAATGATTATGGGTTGGATGTGATGTTTTGTCTTATTGAACTAAAAAGTCTATTTTGTCTTTTTGTGACCAAAATAGCCCCAAACTCAACCCAACCTTTCTTCCCAAATGAAGCCTTAGCTATATCATTTTTGCTAGGTTCTGGTTTACTTTCCTAACTTCTTTTCTTCTGTTACTTTTTATGGGAAAAAAATCACATAAAAATGGATGGAGGAAACTCTTTCAGAATTTTACTCAATAAAAAAACGGTCCCCAACTCCAATTTGCAGGACAACGCTCTCAAGAATATTGTTTACTTTTTCTACCTCTCCCATTCTATGCATATTCCCTTAGCAATTGAAAGTCTCCATATATGAAATCCGAGACCTACCTAGTTTGGTGATCTAACACACCAACGCTCTTGACTCTTAATCTAATCGGAAAGTTATGGTATTGCTATTTGTTAAAAATTCATTCAAGATTAGTTTATTATGTGAACAAATTAAGTTTGAATGCATTTTGAAACTAGTTAATTTTTTAGACTTGACTTGTGAACGGCTTGATTGAAACTTATTATATGAGATCAGTTTGAAAGATAAATAAATTAAATTTGAAGGCATTTTTAAATAACTGTACTCACCTCAATTCAGCTCACTCATTAGTCCTATTTGCAGTAAAAAATTTAATGGATGTTGTTATCTTCTTCTGCTTGGGTTTTTTTTTTTTTTTTTTTGATAAAAAAATTAATGCAAGTGAGAACTTCTTGGTGTATGCTATAAAATCTGTAATATCAGTATACATATAAGGTTGCATTATAAATAATCAAGCTCATATGATAATTGATCAATCTCAATAGGCCAAACGAATTACAAGAAAGGGGGGGAAAAAAAGGGTAAATTATACAAATAGTTTTTATAGTTTATACGATGTGTCAATTTGGTCCATATTATTTCAATTTGCTCGATTTTTTCCCTTAATTTAACGGATTGTGTCATTTTAGTCCAATAAATAACGGTTGTTAAGTTTAGTGGATGGAAAGTCAAACTATGTGTCAATTAGGTTCCTGTCAAAATCGAGCACATTAAAACAATAGAGACCAGATTGACACACTGTGTAAACTATAATGACCAAATTGACATATTGTGTAGATTTTCCGTCCACCAAACTTAACAACTGTTATTTATTGGACTAAAATGACACAATTTGTTAAATTAAGGGACAAAATCGAACAAATTGAAACATTAGGGACCAAATTGATATATCGTGTAAACTACAAGGACCATTTGCATAATTTACCCAAAAAAAGAAAAGAAAAAAAAAAAACAAATTATTCCTTTCGCTCTTATAATTTGACTCAAATTTTATTTTAATTTCTATTATTTTTATTTAAATAATATGACCATATATATTTTAAGTCTAGTTTTAATTTGATACTTTAATTAAAATTTTTGTTAATTTTTTTTTTTTCTATATGTACAACTCAGAAAATTGACAAGTGTCAAAAATCTCAAGAAATCGACACGTATTAAAAAAGCGTCAATTTTAACATTCAATTTGAACAGAAATACCAGATTGAAACTAGACTTAAAAGTACAAGGATTAAATTATTCAATTCAAACAACATGAATGAAAGAAAATTTTGAATCAAACTACATATGTAATTTATTCAAAATAATAATAATAGTAATAGTGGTAAAAACATAAAAAGAGAAGAGAGACGTACGATGTTGAAAATAGGTCATTGTTTGCATGATGAAATTTTGTTTCATGGGAATCTAGAACTCTAAAAAGATTACAAAAAGGGTTTCGAATCTAATTCTATATAGTACTTTGTGTTATAGTTATCTACTATTAGCCCTGGTGGTGTCATACTCATACATGGTCTGCATCCAACTAGTCAGAAAGTCCCAAACTAGAACCAAAATGTTTGTCCTCCCTCTCAAGACTAAAGGTGGCTGTTGTGCGACTATTGTGCGGTTTGTAGGGTTTATTTTGAAACTTATTTTGATTATTAAATTTGTTCATTTTTTAGGATACATTAAGTTTAACATACTCATAAAAAAAAAAAAAAAGGTAATCAGATATGATAATTCTTTCACAAAGTGCATTTGTATTCAGTTTTGTAATTCAAATCATAGTTGTCATTATTTTTTTAAAAAAACAAATGTAATTTGATGATAGGCCTATTGATATGCGAAACTTGATTTTTTTACATGTATGTTTTGTTGGAAATGATTATAAAATTCTAGTTAAAATCAGAATTTTTTCCTAAGTTTAGTCTAATTTTTAGGTGGGCCCCGTGCATCGATTTACACGGGTCAAAGTGGTAACGCGTTCTATGCCGCGTTGTGATTCACGTGGTATATTTGGTTGTTCAAAACCATTACCGAGTGAATGGGAAATTGAAGCCAAAGTATGCTCCATGGAAATGGAGTTTTGGTGGAAATTCCTTAAAGGTTTGAATAAGGCTTGTCCCACATTGATTTGGTGGGAGGTTTTGAGAGGATTTATAAGGCATGGGTTTGGTACTTGGGGTGTGCCCCAAGGGGTACCCAAGTGTTTTAGAGAGAGAGGTTATGGGCAAAATGGGCTAGACCCATTGGACTCAAAAACCACCACATACGCGCGCGTCGCCGCCCGTCTGGCCGATCGAGCACGGGTGTGTGGTTGGGTTGGGCTTGTTCAGCCCAATACTAATTTTTTGGGCCAAAAACTTTTGAATTTATTTTTATTTTTTGATAAAATAAAATTTAGAATTCAAATTAACCGGAAATAATCTGGTCCGGTTTTTCTTGTTCATCCAAACAGGGCCCTTCCCATTTTCAAACAGAATTAAACTGATTTGGATTTATTGTTCATCCAAACAGGGCCCTTCCCGCTTTTGAATCCAACAGCTTTAAATCTGTTTGAATTTCAAACCAAACAGTGCCTAAACAGTTTGTATCTGTTTAATTCAAATTGAACAGGTATAGTACCTGTTCAATTCAAAACCTAGAGCCACCTTTACATCTATAAATAGACTAGCCTCCCATTTGGATTTTCACTCCAATTTTCGTATTCCATCCTCTGCTTTAAATCTCTACATTTTGCTGCATTTTATTTCTGAAAGAAATAAAAGAAAACACTTAGTGTGTTCGACGAACGATTAAATTGTAGTGCTGCTTTTATTCGTTGATAAGATCATTTTATCTGGGAGATAGACGTCCAAATTCTGAAAGCACCGTGGAGAGGACGAATCTGTCTTAAGGACACAGTGTTAAACACTGGACTTGATCAGAAAAGTTATTCAAAGAAATTAACCAAGTAAGTTGTTTAATTTTATTCTGTTTTTATTTGTTTATTTAATCAGATTTTAATTTTTTTTTGTAACAAAATAAAATCTGTTATTTATTTATTTATTTATTATTTGAGTTTGATTTTTGTAATCAAACAAATTCTCTCCTTTTCTTTATTTCTTTAAATTCTAGTTGTTGTTTTGTACACAATAGAATTAAATCTTTTAAATACAGTGAAGATTGTCCAACAATCTTAAGACAGACTAATTTTTTGTATCTTCATTGTATTTAATTTTCTGATTTCATAAAGACATATTCTGGTTGGAAAAACAAATAGTGTTTATGCTATTTGACAGATAGTAGTAATATACTGTCTCTTTTCTTTGACAACTAGTAGTAATATACTGGTGTCATTAACAATTGCAGAATATTAATTGTGTTAACAGAAAATTATTGTGCTATTTTATTTTTCTAGTTTTAGTAACAAGGAAAATAAAATTATTTTGTGTTATAATTTATTTTCTGGTTTTAGTAACTAGAAAATTAATTTGTGTTTTAATTTTTTCTGATTTTTGTAATCAGAGATTATGGCTACTACAACTGAAACTGCATCTGGCAGTGGTACTCCTATTGTTACACCAACATCGGTCCCTATCCAGAACCATGTTCATGTACCAATCAATCATGGAGAAAAACCGGAAAAATTTAACGGTACCGAGTTTAAGAGATGGCAGCAGAAGATGCTGTTCTATCTTACAACTCTTAATTTGGCCCGGTTTCTCCATGAAGAGGCTCCAGCACTTAAAGAGGGTGAAAGTGATCGGCAAGTTGTTGCCGCTGTAGATGCTTGGAAACATTCAGATTTCCTGTGCAGAAACTACATCCTCAATGGCCTTGACAACATGCTGTATAATGTTTACAGTCCTCTGAAGTCAGCAAAAGAATTATGGGATTCTTTGGAGAAGAAATACAAGACAGAAGATGCCGGCACGAAGAAATTTGTCGTCGGTAAATTTCTGGATTTTGTTATGGTAGACTCCCAAACGGTAATATCTCAAGTTCAAAGTTTTCAGATAATTTTGCATGATATTCATTCAGAAGGTATGTCTCTTAGCGAATCTTTCCAAGTCGCTGCTTTGGTGGAAAAGTTACCACCGGCTTGGAAAGATTTCAAAAATTATTTAAAACATAAACGCAAAGAGATGACCATGGATGAGTTGATTGTAAGATTAAGAATTGAGGAAGATAACCGAAAGGCTGAAAAGAGGAATGGGAAAAAATCCCATTGAGTCCAAGGCTAATGTGGTTGAACAAGTTCATAAACCACATAACAAAAAGAGAAGTTTACTGGAGATGGTCCTAAACAAGGCAACAACAATGGCAACAAGAAGTTCAAAGGAAAATGCTATAACTGTGGCAAGACTGGACATCGAGCTTCTGACTGCCGCCGTCCTAAGAAGGATCATGGAAGTACAAGTAAGAAGACCACCAATCAGGCCAATGTAACAGAATTGGATTACATCTCTGACGGAGTGAATGACATCAACCTCTCTGCTGTGGTGTCTGAGGCTAACTTGGTTGGAAATCCCAAAGAGTGGTGGGTTGACACTGGAGCAACTCGTCACATATGTGCGGACAAGAAGATGTTCACTACCTACAATGAGGCTGCAAATGGTGAACAACTTTTCATGGGAAATTCTTCTACTTCTACTGTGGCTGGACAAGGAAAAGTGATCTTGAAGATGACATCAGGAAAAGAACTGACCCTCAACAACGTACTGCATGTACCTGACATCCGGAAGAATTTAGTTTCTGGTTCTTTGTTAAGTAAAAATGGTTTTAGGCTTGTCTTTGAGTCTGATAAATTTGTATTAACAAAGAGTGGTATGTATGTTGGTAAGGGATACATGAGTGATGGTCTCTTTAAACTAAATGTAATGACAGTTGTACCAAAAGTTGCTATGAATGAGAATAACACATCTTTTGCTTATATTCTTGAGTCGAATTTATGGCATGGTAGATTAGGTCATGTAAATTATGATGCTTTGCGTAGATTAATTGGTTTGGATTATATACCAAAGTTTGAAATTAATCCTAATCATAAATGTGAAGTTTGTGTAGAAGCAAAACTAACTAAGGCTCCATTTAAATCAGTTGAAAGGAAAACTGAACCTCTAGAATTAATTCATACTGATGTATGTGATCTAAAATTTATTCAAACTAGAGGAGGCAAAAAGTATTTCATAACATTTATCGATGATTGCACAAGATATTGTTATGTTTATTTACTTAGAAGTAAAGATGAAGCCTTAGAAATGTTTAAACTCTACAAAACAGAAGTTGAAAATCAACTTGGTAAAACCATTAAAATGGTTAGAAGTGATAGGGGTGGTGAATATGATGCACCATTAAATGAATTTTGTGCACAACATGGCATTATTCACCAAACTACAGCCCCTTATTCTCCACAGCAAAATGGAATTGCTGAAAGAAAGAATAGAACCCTAAAAGAAATGATGAATGCCATGTTACTAAGTTCAGGCTTACCACAGAACTTGTGGGGGAAGCAATATTGTCTGCTAATTATGTTCTTAATAGAATACCCCACAAGAAAACCAAAAGCATTCCTTATGAATTGTGGAAAGGTCGACCACCTTCCTACAAATACTTAAAAGTGTGGGGGTGTTTGGCAAAAGTTGAAGTTCCTGTTCCTAAAAAGACTAAGATTGGACCAAAAACAGTAGATTGTGTGTTTATTGGTTATGCTCAGAATAGTAGTGCATATCGGTTTCTGACTTATAAATCAGAAATACCTGATATAAATGTGAACACTATTATAGAGTCAAGGAATGCTGTGTTTTTTGAACATGTCTTTCCTTACAAGAAAGGACAGGAATTAAGTTCACAGAAAAGAACTTATGATTGTACACAAAGTCAAGAGACTAATGACAATCAAACACAAGAGACTAGTAATGGTCTCAACCAACAGGATTTAACTGATGATGAACCAAGAAGAAGTAAGAGAGCGAGAACATCAAAATCCTTTGGTCCAGATTTTCTGACATACTTGTTAGAAAATGAACCTCAAAGCTTTAAGGCAGCAATGACAGGTCCTGAAGCACCTTTGTGGAAAGAGGCTGTTAATAATGAAATTGAATCCATTATGCAAAATCATACTTGGGAATTGGTGGATCTTCCACCAGGTTCTAAACCTCTTGGATATAAATGGATATTCAAGAGAAAAATGAAAGCAGATGGTTCAATTGACAAGTATAAAGCAAGACTTGTAGTTAAAGGTTACAGACAAAAGGAAGGTCTGGACTATTTTGACACATATTCCCCTGTGACAAGAATAACATCCATTCGCATGCTTATTGCTATAGCAGCGTTGTTTAATTTAGAAATACATCAAATGGATGTTAAAACAGCTTTCTTAAACGGTGATCTAAATGAAGAGATCTATATGGAGCAACCCGAAGGGTTTGTTGTATCAGGGCAAGAAAAGAAAGTTTGTCGACTTGTAAAATCCCTTTATGGATTAAAACAAGCACCTAAGCAATGGCATGAAAAATTTGATCATGCAATGCTTACTAATGGGTTTAAGATAAACGAATGTGACAAATGCGTCTATGTTAAAAACACTGACCAAGGATATGTCATAGTTTGTCTTTATGTGGATGACATGCTTATCATTGGAAGCAGTCAAAACATGATCAAATCAACTAAGCAAATGCTTAACAAAAGATTTGATATGAAAGATATGGGGGTCGCAGATGTTATATTAGGAATGAAAATTACTAAAACATCTGACGGATATGCATTATCTCAATCTCATTATATTGAGAAAATTCTTGATAAATTTATCAAGGATGATTTGAATTTAGCAAGAACACCTGTAGACATCAGTCTTTATTTATCGAAAAATAAAGGTGATGCAGTGTCTCAGTTAAAATACTCCCAAATCATTGGAAGCCTAATGTACCTAATGAATTGTACTCGTCCTGATATAGCTTATGCTATCAGTAAATTGAGTAGGTACACTAGTAACCCCGGAGAAGACCATTGGAAAGCGATCATTCGGGTTCTTAGATATCTAAGATTCACCCGTGATCATGGTTTGAACTTTACTCGATATCCAGCAGTACTTGAAGGTTATTGTGATGCAAATTGGATATCGGATACTAAAGATTCAAAATCCACAAGTGGATATGTCTTTACTCTGGGAGGCGCTGCTGTTTCTTGGAAATCCACGAAACAAACATGCATCGCACGATCCACAATGGAATCTGAGTTCATTGCTTTAGACAAAGCAGAGAAGAAGCAGAATGGCTTCGTCACTTCTTAGAAGACATTCCAATGTGGCCAAAACCTGTGCCAGCTATTTGCATTCATTGTGATAGTCAATCTGCAATAGGCAGGGCACAGAATTATATGTATAACGGTAAGTCACGACATATTCGTCGTCGACATAATACCGTAAGGCAATTGTTGTCAAACGGAATAATCTCAATAGATTATATAAAATCTAAAGAGAATATTGCGGATCCGTTAACAAAAGGTTTGACAAAAGAGCTAGTATATAGTTCATCGAAGAGGATGGGATTAAAGCCTATTACATAAGAGTCGTCATAATGGTAACCCTACTTATATGACTGGAGATCCCAAGAACTAAGTTCAAAGGGACAACTAAGTTATGTATGGCTCGCCAGAAATCACCAAGGGATTAAAATTTCCTACCCATTCCTATGGTGAGAGTGATATCTGCAACATATGTTGTCTGCAGGGGTATAAGGATAAGCTTTGCTTTTAATGATTACTTATATCTTGATTAAGGCATAAAATCAAGACGAGTATGAGGAGATACTCACAATAAGAATCACCTATATGAGTGTTGAACTGGGGCCGGTTCTATGAGAATGAAAGAGGCTACATTCTCTAGAAACACTCATGAAAACCAGGAGCGTTCAAGGCCAAAATGAACACAACAGTGAGAACCACGATGTGTTAGAAGATATTTTGTGTGAAATCTATTGTCTTGGCTTACACAAACGGCTGAACAATTCAAGGCATCGCGTCCATTGGTTAGCCAGTAAGTCCGATAGGTTATCACTAGGGAAGGTTCAAGGCCGAAAACTACCTATCCTGATGCAAGATATTTTCGACTTATACTCTTTCGTTAAGTCTGCATTTTGTTGCATTTCCGTTGTCATCAAATTCCATTCATGTGGGGGATTGTTGGAAATGGTTATAAAATTCTAGTTAAAACCAGAATTTTTTCCTAAGTTTGGTCTAATTTTTAGGTGGGCCCCGTGCATCGATTTACACGGGTCAAAGTGGTAACGCGTTCTATGCCGCGTTGTGATTCACGTGGTATATTTGGTTGTTCAAAACCATTACCGAGTGAATGGGAAATTGAAGCCAAAGTATGCTCCATGGAAATGGAGTTTTTGTGGAAATTCCTTAAAGGTTTGAATAAGGCTTGTCCCACATTGATTTGGTGGGAGGTTTTGAGAGGGTTTATAAGGCATGGGTTTGGTACTTAGGGTGTGCCCCAAGGGGTACCCAAGTGTTTTAGAGGGAGAGGTTATGGGCAAAATGAGCTAGACCCATTGGACTCAAAAACCACCACATACGCGCGCGCCGCCGCCGCCGTCCGTCCGTCCGGTCGGGCGGGCTGGGCTTGGGCGCGGGTGTGTGGTTGGGTTGAGCTTGTTCGGCCCAATACTAATCTTTTTGGCCCAAAAACTTTTGAATTTATTTTTATTTTTTGATAAAATAAAATTTAGAATTCAAATTAACCGGAAATAATCTGGTCCGGTTTTTCCTGTTCATCCAAACAGGGCCCTTCCCATTTTCAAACAGAATTAAACTGATTTGGATTTATTGTTCATCCAAACAGGGCCCTTTCGTTTTTGAATCCAACAGCTTTAAATCTGTTTGAATTTCAAACCAAACAATGCCTAAACAGTTTGTATCTGTTTAATTCAAATTGAACAGGTATAGTACCTGTTCAATTCAAAACCCAGAGCCACCTTTACATCTATAAATAGACTAGCCTCCCATTTGGATTTTCACTCCAATTTTCATATTCCATCCTCTGCTTTAAATCTCTACATTTTGCTACATTTTATTTCTGAAAGAAAGAGTGTAAACACTTAGTGTGTTCGACGAACGATTAAATTGTAGTGCTGCTTTTATTCGTTGATAAGATCATTTTATCCTGGGAGATAGACGTCCAAATTCTGAAAGCACCGTGGAGAGGACGAATCTGTCTTAAGGACACAGTGTTAAACACTGGATTTGATCAAAAAAGTTATTCAAAGAAATTAACCAAGTAAGTTGTTTAATTTTATTCTGTTTTTATTTGTTTATTTAATCAGATTTTAATTTTGTTTTTGTAACAAAATAAAATCTGTTATTTATTTATTTATTTATTATTTCGAGTTTGATTTTTGTAATCAAACAAATTCTCTCCTTTTCTTTATTTCTTTAAATTCTAGTTGTTGTTTTGTACACAATAGAATTAAATCTTTTAAATACAATAAAGATTGTCCTACATGTTTTACTCGATATATCTTAAAAAATGAACGATGATCATCTAAATGGGTCTCAAAATTAGCCTCTCGAGGCTTCACAACAGTGATTATTTTGCCCTCCACACAACAGTCGCCCCAATTCCTTCTCGTGGTAGATACAAAAATGATAAGGGTAAATTATGACTAGTGTTATGTGATGGACTTAAATATCTATAAATAAATAAGTCTAGTCAATAGTATCAGCCCTCAAGTCTCTCAAATGATACTGTTTTTTGGCAAGAAAAATGGCACAATTGGAGATGGCTTTTGATTTATTTATTTTTTTGTCATTTTTTTTTTAAATTTAAAAACGGGGTCAGTTTTTAATCTAATAGACGTTTTAGTACACTATTAAAGATGCTCTAAACCAATTAATGTTCTTGTGTCACAATGGTATATTCTCTAACTTTTATAATAAAGATTGTGAGTTCGAATTCCATGTGGTACGTTTGGACATTTCCCCTTAGATCAGTTCTCTAACCTACCATCTAAAAAACAAAGTTTTCTAACCCAAACACTAAAAAAAGAAAAAAAAAAAAAAAAAAAAAAAGAAGTTTTTCTTTCAAAAAAGAAAATGAAAAACAACTTTACAAAACCAACTTCTAGTTTTAAAAGGAGCAAGAAAACTAATTTGGACGCGTGGGGATCCTCTAGAGTAAAACTTGTGAATTGATTTGTCTAGTGAAATGGTGTGGGCGCGACACGTGCCCCACTTAAGAAGTGAAGAGTTGAGATCTTTTCTTATCAAAACGATGTCATTCTGGTGGGATTGGTGAAGGAAAAAAAAAAATCTCAAATTCAGAAACCCTTCTTCCTCTTCTCTCTCTCTACTCACTCGCCAACGGCCACACCTCCCCTACCCCTCACAACGGCAAGCTGACCTTTCCCGCCTCTCCAAGTACCCTTCCCCAACACCAACCACCATTGACACAAATATAGAAAGAGAAACACAGAATATAGAGAACTCAATTGAGAGAGAGAGAGAGAGAGAGAGAGAGAGAGAGAGAGAGAGAACAAAAAGGTATGCTTCAATGGAAACAATTTTTTCTCGTGTAATGACTCCAAAATGTTAATCGTAATTATAAGTGATTAATTATGTATTGAGTTTTAATTATGACATGTGCCAAGTGATTAATTGTGAATTATCTAATTTGATTCTTTGTAAACATCTATTTAAATTGAGAAACTGTCTGTGTGAGATCAGCTTTGAAACTGAAATTGACGACTTAAATGGGTTCAAAAATCAAAATTGAGTATAAGGATATGTTAATTGGAATTTTTAGAATTATAAGGGAAATTAATTAAAAATTAATTCCGTTTGATTCACTAATTTTAATAGGTTGGAATTAAAAAATTGAATAGGAATTAGAGCTTAATACACATTAGTATAATTTAATTTAGTATAATTGAGATTTTATTGTGATGAGGATTAATTTAATTTAATTAGAAATAATTTATTAATTTTGGATGAATTAAGTTTAATATTAAATGGTAATTATATGAAACTTTTACTCATCCTTTTATCCCCCTAATAAACACCAAATGAGAGAGAGAGAACTTGGTTTGGTGGAGCTATTACACAACCCACACGTAGAGAGAGGGAAGAAAAGAGAGAGTTCTTGGGTTGAACTCAAAGAAGGAGAATTGAAGAAGAACTTAGGGAGAACTAGAAGATAGCTCATTAATCATCAAATTAAGGTGAGTTTTCATTCCAAATTCTTGAAATTAAGGTAAATCTACTCCTCATCTTCTAAAATATAGGTTCAATTGAGATGACTTCATGCATGAGATAGAAGTTTTGGCTATGAGAATTAGAGTTTAATATGAATATGTCTCAAATTGAAGGAATAAGATAAATTAATTTTTAACCTTGTCCTTCATGGATAATTTCATGAAGATTTATTTATATACTTTGCAATTCATGCATGGGTTTTCAAGATTGAAGGAAAATATCATGGATTTTGAGGATTTAAATTTAATCAAGAAGAAATCTTGCATGTTTAGAGTTGTTCTTGAGTAATTAAGGAATAAATTGTAGACTTTGAGCTTATCTCTCCACATGCATCGCATTGATTCATGAAAATATGTTCATACAATTGTTTTTCTTGCATGGTTCTTGAAATTGGAAGAATAAACTCCATGAATTTCAAAGATTAGAACTCTAAGGTGCATGGATTATGTTTTTGTCTTGAAATTCAAGAGTTTGATCTTTTTCCATGGAATTAAGCTTCAATTTAAAGTTATGAGTTTCTTGGGAGCTATAGATGGTAAATTCAACATGTTTATGGAAGGTTTTGGGCCTTGATTTGCTTGAAATTGAAGTTGAATTGCGAAATTTATATGTTTATGAGTTTGTAATTCAGTAGTTTAAACATGACTGAATAATTGTAATTTAATATGTATGAGTCTAATTTAAGTTTAATTGTGTAACTAGTGAACTTAATAAGGGTTTGTATATGATTAGAGTCTTTATATTTAATTAATTTGATTAATACATGGCTAAACATGTTTTAATTAGAGGTTAAAGGAAATTAATAATCTAATTAATTCATAATTCTAGTCATCCATATTTAAAAGCGTAAGTGAACTAAATATGTTTAAAATGATTATGTATCGTGTTATATATATTTGTGATTGTAGATCACGAGTCAAAGACTACTTGACCAACCGTTCTGGAAGCTCACTGTAAGTAACATTTTTGTAAAGATATGTTGATATTACTCATGTTTTAACCGTTATCGATAAGTTATAATTTTTGAAATGCTGTTTTGATCATGTGAACGAATGTCCTATTTGCGAATTTATTATGGCATCCACAGATAGTCCTAAGTCATAGGGGACGACATATAAATGCAGGTCCATGACATATATGTGATACAAGATCTCGTTAGTCACTTCATTGTGGTGATATGTGTTTAATCGATATCCGGAACTAATTACTCTAGTTAGAAGACGATATGTGATATGTTCTATGAGATGTACCATTATGTTATGTTCTGATACGAGACTGATATGAATGATTGTGTCATGATTTGTTTTATGGATATGATATACTTGGAATTCGTTCACTAACCCCTTTACTTTAATGTTATTCACTGGATTTTAGCTCACTGTTTATATATATATATATATATATATGTATAGGTGAGCGCTCTGGAGAGTAAGTCTAGAAGAAGTCTTCAGCCGAGTCACCATTTTGAAGCCTACCATGTGGTTTTAAGTGCCTCAGAGTTAAGGCTAGGCCTAGAAGGCCGTTGTCAAGCTTTTGATTGTAAAGTATATTTTTGTTATGTGCATGTTACGTATGAGATGTTAAATTATAACTTATGTATTGAAAGTGGGTAAATTAACGTTTTTACATGTAAATATTTGTTCATATAGATGCATAGCTCATTGGACTATCGGTGTTTTTGAATATTGTTTCCGCTAGCCCCAACTATTTTTTTGATTTGTACATGAAGACCTTTGGTAATCACAAATTACTGGCCGGTTATAACGCTCAACCCATAGAGGCGAGTTTGGGTCGTGATATCTCGTCATTGTCTTCGCTGAATTTTTCAGGATATCTGAGTTTATTCAGTTCGATTTGAGTTGAGTTTATTCAATGGTAAGTCAAATGTTTTTCTGTGATTGATTGGTTTGTTGGTTGATTTTCAATAGTTAAATTCAAGGTTGTTAAAATTGGAATCCTGCGTAGGATCGTTAGAAGGGACTCGTAGATCGGATTATAAAATCGAATCGAGAATCGTAAGATTATACTTTCAATATAAAATAAAATGAAAAATTATCGATAATGATAACATATGTTACGTATTTTTAAAAATATTAAAAAAATGATAAATTTGATATAATTCAACTTTTGTGTTAACATCAATTAGAAGAGATATTTGAAAAAGGGTATGTAGAATCAAATTTTTTATATAGATATATACATATATATACATATATATAAGAAATAAATAACAACAAAAAAAAAATTGTTAGGATCGAGATCGTAGTAGAATCGAAATCGTATGCGATTCTACACGATTTTATAAATAGGATCGTAATAACTTTAAAATCTTTTTAAATTTGAGATCCTAATGTAATCTGGATTATTTGGCACAATTGAAATTGTAAAATTGTAAAAACTTACAATCCAGATTGAAATTCTGATAATTATAATTAAATCTGTTCAACTCTAGAGTCCATAATGTAATAGAAACATAGAAATTACTGTAGAGGATCTGAACGCGATTTCGAAGGTCTCACAAGGTGGGCTATTATGAGACCCAACAGGCCTTTTGGGGTTTTTTACGGGCCAGTCCCATTTGGAAGGGTTATTACCCAACAGGTCCTGAATAGATACTTTTTTACCTCTAAGTCCTGAACATTTTTATTTATCCCGTTTTTGCCCTCAAGTTTTCATTCTCAGATTCAGATCTGGAGATGAAGAAGAAAAAAAAAGCTCTCTCTGCACATCTCTCTCAATCACACCATGAGTGGTCTGATCGAAGAAGAAGAAGCTCTCTCTACACATCTCTCTCAACCACACCATGAGTGGTCTGATTGAAGAAGAAGATCTGCCATCATCGCTGGTGCATTCAAGGAGAATAAAAGTTTTCATTCTCAGATTCAGATCTGGAGATGAAGAAGAAAAAAAAAGCTCTCTCTGCACATCTCTCTCAATCACACCATGAGTGGTCTGATCGAAGAAGAAGAAGCTCTCTCTACACATCTCTCTCAGCCACACCATGAGTGGTCTGATTGAAGAAGAAGATCTGCCATCATCGCTGGTGCATTCAAGGAGAATAAAAACTACGAAGTCTAGATTCAAGGTCGCCGATTGCCCTAGCAAGCGAACCAGTTCCTAATCCATTTCATTTTCCCTTTCCTTTCATCTCTCTCTCTCTAAATCGATCTATCTCTATAGATTCACATATATATATATATATATATATATGTGTGTGTGTGTGTGTGTGTGTGTTTTTAAATCGTTGTTTGTTTGTTGCTAATGGAGATTGTTAATTTTGATCATCAAAGTGTTTTTCAGTGATAAATTTGTTTAAATCAGTGATAAATTTGTTTAAACTAGTGATAAATCAGTGATAAATTTGTTTAAACCAGTGATTAATTTGTTTAAACGAGCGATAAATTTATTTAAATCAGTGATAAATTTTGTTTAAACCAGTGATAAATTTGTTCAAACTAGTGATAAGTTTGTTTTTGTGAATTTATCACTGTTTAAACCAATAATTAGTTTGTTTTTGTGAATTTATCACTGAAATTTGTCATTGTTTAAACCGGTGATAAGTTTGTTTTTGTGAATTTATCACTGTTTAAACCAATAATAAGTTTATTTTTGTGAATTTTTGAGTTATAGTGTTGAGTATAGGGGTAAAAGTAGAAAACGTTTTTTGAACCAGTGATAAATTTATCACTGTTGAATATTTTGTAAATTTGTTTTTGTGAATTAGTAAGTGTGAGGATGTGATTTTATGAATTAGTGAGTGAATGTGTATGTTTGTGAGTATGAGAGAATAAAAGGAACAATATATAAGGAATAAAAGGAAGACAACATATAGGGAAGGGCTTGATAAGAATATATCAACTTTAGCTCAAGGAAGTATACTCAAAGGCAAAACAGAGGATAACAGAGGATAATAACTTTCTTATCTCTAACAGAATTAGTTACAGATATATATATATATATATAGATTGTAGAGCTGTACTCATTCAGATTGTAAATAACATTGTAGATTGTAAGAATATATATATGTGATTTTCAGATTGTTTCAGTTTCAGTTTCACGCATGTGGTGTGACATTTAGGGGTAAACTTAGAAACTGAAAAAGAGAGGACCTGCTGGGTATTAAGTTGGTTGCATGGGACCGGCTGGTAAGTGCCCCTTATCTTTGCCCTAAAGATATTGAACGGCCCATACAGTTTATTGAGACTACTTGTATATTTTCATTTATTTTGGACTTATATGCAGCCGAAATATTAATGTAGCTGGATATGAAAACAGTAGGCTAAGGGCTCGTTGTTTTCGGAGTTAGGGTTAAGTGGGATTGTTAATGAGATGATTATTAGTATGAAAATTATTAGTGATGGAATTAAGAAAAATTATATTTGTTTGTGATATATTTTAGTGAGGAAATTAATTACATGAAATGCCATAAATACTCTTTGGTGTTTTTGACATTTTGTAATATTAAAATTTTATATTTTATAAAAAAAATTTGTACTATATCATTTTGATATATATAATGACATAATACCCACACAAAAAAAAAAAATCACACATAGACAATACACAACATGGGCAAAATAATCTTTTTCCAAGTTAATTCCCTTACTAGTTTTGAAACTCAATCTTAGGAAGCATTTGCTAATCTCGTCTTCCACGGACTAGCATAGTTCTAATGATATAAAAACAAACACGATTATAATGGATACCACATCTATCGTAGTTCAATCCACTCCTCAATCATCCAAAACAAACAGGCCCTAAGGGTTCAATATAATCCAAAAACTAGATCACTTTATACACTAAGTTCATGACTATGGACCTGTGATTTTGGTGAATATATGACATTGTTGCCTTGGTTGTATAATCGAGACGTTGATATCTATATATAATCATTTAAGATTTTTTATTTTTTTTTAATTTTATCCTTTTATTTTAAATAATTTATTAAGGGTGGCCTTATGCAAATATTCTTGGTCATTTATGAAATACGTTTTTTTCGTAATTACACAAATATTCTTAGTTAATTATAAAACATAAATATTTTATTTTTTAACAAATTATAAATACACTTATAAAGTTAGTTTAAAATATAAATCGGCCATATAATATTAGATATTACAACTATCGCTTGTTATAAATTTTAATTTAACACAATATTCAGAAAAAAAAAAAAAAAAAAAACTATTCTCCTATATAATAATAAATTATAGCATTACCCACCAACCAAGATAGTTGTCCTGCTGGGCGGTGCCAAGCCAACATTGGGAAGGCAACATTGTTGGGTAGGAACTTATATGACAAAATTACTAATTTAGAAAATTGTTTTTGTCCTCAAATTGACAATAGACATTGTATATCATCTATTTATTTATTTATTTATTTTTCAGTACTAGAACATATCTCTATGAGAGAAGGGGAGTTGGATGTCATGACTCGAACCCAATAATTGTTGAGTGGGGTTAAATTGCCGGGCCATTGAACCAATGAGAGCCAAACATGCCAATCAACCAATGTTAAATGTTAAAGATACATTAACCACTAAATGAAGAGAAAAGTTAGGGATCATGAAAATTTTATCATAAAAATAATCATGAAAGATTTATAATCTTTGGATTACCTTAATTAGTGTGTGGTGCTTTATTCTAAGTGTAATCCACAGGTCACAAAGCTTTCATAATTATTTTCATGAAAGATTTTTCATAATACCTAGTATTATTGCTAAATCAATCTCAACCGTGAACTGCTCTCTCTCTCTCTCTCTATATAAACAACACCACTTCTTTGAGGTTGTAGTTTTGATGGGCATGGATATATAGCAGGGATAGGAAATGGGTCGGGTAAAATTAGAAATAAAGAGAATAGAAAACAACACAAATAAACAAGTCACGTTTTCGAAGCGTAGGAATGGACTCATCAAGAAGGCCTACGAACTATCTGTGCTGTGTGACATCGATGTTGCTCTTATTATGTTCTCTCCTTCTGCTCGTCTCACTCACTTCTCCTCCCCTAAAACAAGGTAGGTGCTGCTAACATCATATATGGCATATATATTTTCAATTCACATCCATGTTTTGACATTTTTATGCTATTTTTGTTACATATTTTCAATTCATATATATGTTCTTTGTGTAATATGTTATTCAAAAACAAACCACTTAGAGCATGCTTGATTGGGTGGATTAGAATATGGGATTGGGATTATTAATCCGTGGGCCCAATTATTCTATGTTTGTTTTAACATTTTGGTTTAGGATTATTAATCCAATGGATTATTAATCCAACAAATTTGTAGGATTATTAGTAATGGGGTAGGGTGTGATTATTAATCCAATGAATATTAATCCAATTGGATAGTGAATACTACACTAATTTAATAGGATTATTAATACTTCACTATTAGTCTTGTGAATTAAACATGACCTTAGTTTACTAATATTACTCATTTTATAATTATTGAAAATCAGACTTGAAGATGTGTTTACTCGTTTCATAAATCTTTCTGATCGAGAAATGTCTAGGTATTCTCTTAAATTTCTCTTTCTCACTAATTGAATTGATTTAAAGTTTTCTCTGAGTGACTTGTTATCATAATCATAATGGTTATTTGTGCAGTGCTACATCTTCCCCACGCAAAGACATAGACTAGTATGTAATCAATCCACCATTGTTCTGAGTCAAAATTAGTTATAACAATCACTCATTTCGTATACTGAGAAAACGACAAAGAAAGCAGAGTACTCATTGGTTTGTGAGTTATTACTATTTATGTTTATCAATTAATTAATTAATTATTATTGTTATTAATTTTTTTGCAGTTCTTGCACTATACTTGGAAGTAGAGAGGTAAGATAGTGTGTAAGTCATGTGATATTGCACTAGCCTGAACCAATATTTGCGGTCTCTATGTCCTAGTACACTTTAGCCACATAATCGTGTTTGAGATTTTTATGTCTCAAGATTTTCATCACATTAATTTAGCTTTATTTTTTTAATTATTTTAGCTTGATTAAAAAAAAATTGTGTTCGAATTTTTTATTTATTTTTTATTTATTTATTTTTTTTTGTAGTTGATTTTTTTTTTTTTGTAGTTGATTTGATAGTTATGAGAAAAAAAGTCAAATAATTATTATTTGGACGTGACATTTTGTCTTATTGACTAAATTAGTATGTTTTGTTTTTATTAACTAATTTAGCCAAAGCAACTCACACCAAACAAATGCAGCTCAAAGTGTGCTGGGACAAATAATTTTGGATTTAAAGATCCCAAGCCCACTAAATTGAACATAAAAATGAATTCTACCATATTAATAATTTTGTTTATTTTCCTTTGGCGGGGTAAATATTAAAAAGAAATTTATCCACATAGTTTTGAGTAAATATTATGAGTGTAGTTTTGTTTTTTTAACTACTTTTAACTAGAGTTGTAAAGGAGTCGAGACGAGTCGAGTCGAGTTGAGTTTTAGTATGTTTGGACTTATTTATTAAGATTTTCACAAACTTTAACTCGAGCTTGAGCTCAATAAAAATTCAATGAACTGAGCTCAAGCCAAGTTGACTTAGACTTGACTGGAGTTCAAGCCTGTTCACGATCCTTAACGAGCTAAAAAAATTATAAATTCATATTTACCTATGAGACTAAAGTCATAATTAAATTTTTAATTATACATTTATATTATACATTTTATATAAACATACTAAAAAAAAAAGTCAATATTTTATTAAAATGATAATATCTACTGCCACTATTATATAAATGTATTATCTATATATTTTTTAAATATATAAATAACATATTTATTTTATTTTTTATACATATTTTTATATTATTTAATATATAAATAATAAATATTAAACAATCCGAGCTTACGAGTCGAGTTTTAGAATATTTGGTTTGTTTATTAAAAATTTAACGAGCTCGAACTCAACTGCAAAAAAAATTTAACCGAGTTTGAATGAACTTTTATCGAACCAAACTCAAACCTGTTCATAAACAACTCTATTCATTTGTAGCCCTACTTTTAACGCGACTATTGTGAACTCATGCAGTTTTTGATCAGCACACTGAATCAACTCTGGATTGAAAATGAAGTTGCTCTTCATCAAACCAAGTTTGTCTGCCTCTCTCTTTCATACCCGTAATGGGGTGATACTAGGATTTGTAGATACGAATCAAAAGATGTTTAAATCTTTTAAGTAATCTTTTTTGATTGGGTTAAGAAAATGAGTAAATTCTAGTAAACAAAATACATTTTTTTTTTTTTGGTTTAATTAATGTTTAAAAAAAATATGTATAAATAATTCTATTTTCATGACATATTCTCTTTCATTAACAAATTCAAGATCTAAACATATCTCAAGGGTTAATTATTCTTCAATGTCATTTTTGCAAATTATGGATATTCATTATTTCTTAATAATTTATTTGCGATGACAAAATTCTTAAAAATTAATTTGTTTCTTAATCACCCAAATTTATTTATTTTTTACTCTTTTTTTTTTTTTTTCGGTTGTGGGTATGTGGTTCAATAATAATCCTTTGATTCAGCCAAGGAGCCATGAAATCGGACATTGAGTTAATTGAGGCAAGAAAATTACTGTACTGTACTTTTCTTTTTCTTTTCTTTTCTTTTTTTCATTTGCAAAAGTAACCTTGATGACAAACAAATATTGGTCTCAAGGATTCGAAGTTCAACAAATAGTATAGTCCTCTTATATTTCAAACAACTTGTACAGGAAATTGGCATTTTACATCAACAACTTGAGACTGCTGAGAAGCAATTAAGGTTCTCCATTCACTAACCCAAATCTCTTTGAGAAAAAATAAATAAATAAAAATTAAGAAGAAAAAAAAAAGGAGAGTAACTGGAATTAAGAGAGAAAAAGAATCAAAATGAAAAAGAATTGTCAAAACTCATCTTCACAACTTTTTGCCAACAAGACTGGGAAATTATAAAATTAAATAAAACAATTTTTTTATTATTTAATTTTCTTTGTAATTTATCACATCAAAATGGCTTACACATTTCTCATTCTAAAACTCAAATGCAGTATTTTCAAGCCTGATCCATCAAATTTGACGTCTCTGGAGGAGCTTGAGTCATGCGAGAAAAAACTTGAACACATCTTGACTACCGTCACAGAGAAAAAGGTATATAAATCCTTCACTTAATTTGATTTACTTTTTAATTACAGTTGTTTAATTTAATTAAAAAAAAATTAACTGGAATATTCTTGTTGCTGCTGAGTTTTTATTTTTAATGCAGGAATATTTGTTAAACAACCAAGCATCATCTTCTTCTTATAATCAATCTTGTATGCGGGTAATTAACAGAATAACACAAGATAGCTCTTTTCTCGTGATTAGTAAACTTTCACAGTGTTTTGTGCGCATATTATTCGATTACTAGCTATAAAATTAGCGTACTGCAGGAGATGCTGCAGCAGCAGCAACAGACGCCAATATTTTGTGAGAACACCGTCGTTGACGGTTTGTTGCCAGATAATGGCCAGAACAACCATGCCCAAATGTTCGATGCATCAGTTCCTTTTATTCCCCTCAGGTATGTAGCAATAGTGGCAATATATATAGCAGCAGTTTACTCCCATTCACAATACATAAATGGAATAAAAAGAAAGAAAGAATGAACATCCATCAATTATTATAAACCAAATCAATTGCAATTATTATTAGACCATACTCTTACTTGATAGTCTAGGCTTGCGAATGGATTGAATTTCCGATATCTGATCGAAATTTTGATACATATTGGATTTGGATTAATCTTCTAACCATTCCATTGGATTTGTATCCGATTGGATCAGGTAAGGTTTGACAAATTTCCTAATTAGGTTCTTAAGTTCTTAGATCTCTGTAAGTCCTTTTAGGGCCAATCAAGCTATTATAGGACCTGTGACAACAGTACTATATTAACTGATGGTTTCTATATATATATATATATTCTGTTTTAGAGATGCTTCAAATACAGTGTATGAGCCAATGTTGCAAGGGTCAAGCTCACAAATGGATCCACGAGGCACGTGGGAGTGCCGCGTTGACCAATCAGATATTGAGAACCTTCCAGCATGGCACCATGCCTATGCCTCAACAGACCCCAACTCTATGCCACCACCACACCTATTTTCTCCAATTCAGGTTCATTTCTTTCTTACCTAAACCCATTTTAACATCATTTATTTGAAAATTTCAATAGTGACAAATATAAGCATATATATTAATTCAAAAGAAGTCCAATAGAGATGAATATATATATACCCATTTTAAATGCAACACATATAAATGAACATTATTTGTCTCGGGTGCAACCTAGTGATGAACATTAACACTAGGGGGGATTAACATATAAGTCCTAATAGGTAGACTTATTGTCTAATAAATCTTCTGATAATTAATTGCATTTTTCATTAAACACTATTAAAAAACTTCATTAATTTTCAACGACAGTTTAAAAATTGTCACAAAAAACGTAACTATTTCTAAGTTGCAGTGACAGTTTAAAAATAATCATCACAAACAGGTCACTAATTTTCAACTTTCAGCAACAATTTGAAAATTTTGTCACTGAAAAACGTGACTAATTGTAAGTTTTAGCGACAATTTATAAAAATCTTGACAAAATAAAGTTAATTATTAATTTTTAACGACATAAAAAATCGCCACAAAAAATTATTTTTATCGACGATTTTAATAGGACTAATTTTCTATAGGACTTAAATAGGAATTAAGTCTAACTATTATAACCTATTGGTAGTTTATCCCCTAATACACTAATGTATTTGGTCTATTCATGATGCCTGTGTGCATAATGCATAATTGTTGTTTATTTTGTGCTAAAAGTCAGATTTATGCTTATATTTTGACACCAGCATGGGATGGAGGAGCCAGTCATGGTGGCGACACGAAGTGATCAGGTAGAGACTGCATCGAACAGCTCACTTGAACAACCACATACCACAGCCACTAACTATGAGGGTTAACAGTGCATTTACTAAACAAGATTTCAACATCTGATAAGAGCATATTGGAGAAGGGGTTTCCGTGACTTATGACAATGGAAGCAAGAACCAACAAGCTAGCTTTATGTTCCCAGACAAAATATGAACAAGAAAAAATCATGTATAAAGCAGCTAACATGAAAGAAGAAGATGTTTATCGTATAAGGACATGTACAAAGCAACAATCATGTGTACTAGCTAGTTGTCTTAAAGGTTTGCCCAAACATTAGTAGGATGTTTGTATGTCTGCACTTACAGAAGGGGCCATGCTGCGGTTATTAACCATGTTCATGTTGATAGAGTTACATTATAATATTGCTGTGCAAGACTGCCAAGGAATTATCTCCATCTAATTGCAATGTATCCATCCATATATTTTAAATATCTCAATATGTTGATATTATCCACAATATTTATAACATTACTTTCCACCAATTCATCTGAATTAATATCAATATTTTGCAATATATCCATATTTTTTAAGCAGCGATATATCATTTTTGTCAATATTTTATTCCAGTTGGTTGAATTCCGCCACTTGGCAGAATCAGACCTTCCACTGTTTGAGACAGAAAAAGCATAATCATTCAGTTTCAGCTATTGCTGGTGTCCTTGTGCAGTAGTGCATATAATATTCAAAATGAAATGTCAATTTGCATCAAAAGCTGAAGAAATATATATCAACAAAATTTGAGCATGATTTGATTAATTAAAGCAGCACTAAGCAGGCAAACCATCATTTAAAATAAATAAAACAGAATTAGCATTACCATTCAGTAAATATACTCTCAACTTAAAAGGATGATTGGGCAGCTATAAAACAGAAAGATATGCCTTTTTACACACGTTTGTCCTCTGATGCCATAGCAGCTCGCTTTCTTTCAGATTTACAGCAAACCTGCGAAAAAGAAAACAAGAAAATTCTAAGAAACAAGTCACTTTCTACAATAAACTATATAAAGAAGCATGAATGAATTGTTATGTTCAAGAAGTGCAGTTCAAATTTTATTGACAAGAAAATCTAGTGAGCAAAATGCATTCTACAAAAGCCAACCCTCAATAAAGAGTATTGTCAAAAACCCAAGGTTCATGCGCAAAAAGCTCCCTGCCATTCATCTGCACTACCCCTGCAGCTATATCCTCTGCACGTTTCCTTTCAGCTTCAGCTTTTCTAGCGGATGCATCTGCATCCTACAAACAAGACATATATGTAATATTGGTTATATACCATATGATGAACGTTGAATACTAGCTTCTAGATAAAGCAAGAAATTTCACAACAATCTGACAAACTTT
Organism: Camellia japonica; assembly: GCA_030407325.1. NCBI lineage: Eukaryota > Viridiplantae > Streptophyta > Magnoliopsida > Ericales > Theaceae > Camellia > Camellia japonica. The sequence goes on from JAPPVO010000016.1 coordinate 152,732,991, forward strand.
CTTAGGTTTATGCACATACAATCTCTGTTATCAGAATCTTACGATCCGTGATTCAATTCGCGATTCAATTCACAATTTTTGCAAAATCGATACGAATCTATGGGTAAATTTATTTTGAAAGTGAATCTCCAGTGAATCGCACGATTCACAATCGATTCACGATTCGATTCCCTTTTTACAATTCATGCAATTTTTGCAACTATCGAGTTTGACATATTTGTTACTATTTATTTATCTATCTTTTTATTGAAAATGACATAATACAACTTTTAATAGCATTTTTGTACATGATTTTTGTTATTTTAGTAATCATGGAATTTTTAAGAGGATCCAATCAGATTTAATTAGACCCAACATGCTTTTAACCTTTATTCTTTTTTTTTTTTCCTTTAAATAATCATAATATATCTTCTAAAGATGTTTAAGATTAAAGTAACTTATACCATGCATTATCTATTGCTATTTTATTAAATTAAAGCAAGTTTGGCATAACCTAAATAATATAAAAAGTTAAAAAGTCACTATCCTATTTAAGTCACATCATCTTATTTAAATCACATCACCTCTCTAACACATCACATCAAACCCAACCCATATAAGTCAATAAGTCAAAAAGTACACTTTTTTAGAACATCCCAAACCAACCCTAAATATAGTTGCATACTACATAGGCAAGGTCAATTATACATTTTAAAATGTTTTAGATTTTAAAATAAAAAATCCTAAATAATACTTTCTTATTATTTGGTCATTGTTATTTGAAAAAAAGTATGTATGTTTATTGTCCCAATATTAATATCGTTGTCAAATTATTGTCATTTTGGAAATTGAAAGTTTGTCTTTATTTACTGTTTTTATTAAGAATGGTTGACAAAAAATATCTAAAAAAGGAAAAAGGTGAGATAGTGCTCTTACATAGAAACCTTTGTTAACTTCTTACCTATTGAACTACATGATCATTATTCAAAACAATATTTTCATTAATTTAAGCTTAAATATTCCATATTCATAAGTTATATTTAACATCCAAGTATGTAGATATATTTTTTCAAATAATTTAAAAAAAGTAACTGAATCTTTACGATTCACGATTCGATTTGATTTGATTCGCGATTCAGTACAAGGCTATTTCGATTCACTATTCGAATTCCGATTTGACAACTATGCATACAATGTCCAGGCAGGTTGAAATGAAAAAATAAAATCACATAGCAGAAAATGCTTTGATTACATGAACTCCGGATTTATTAAGAGACCACATGGAAAAAAAAAATTGTAAAACACACTTTAAGTAGAAATTGAAGATTTTGATTATTTAATGTCTAGAATCTCTTTCTTTTTTATTTAATAATATTATTGTCATATAGAAGGTCAGTTTCCCAGTTGGGCTAGGTTCTGTTCAGTTCATGTCTTCTTTCTTTCTTGACAATTGTCAAGCACTTCTACTCTCCCAGAACAATACAAGGGTTTACAATTTTGTCAAATCCCACTAAATGAAGAAAAACTCAAACAAAATACTAGAGAAGTAAGTCAGTAGTCGTAAATTTTACATTTACATCATAGGTATTCTCATAAGAACTTAGCTACATTTACAACACCGGTAAACTCTGTCTTTGGCAAATGAGATTTCCTTTACCAAACATTGTTTTCCACGAGTCCCACACTTGTCTGCTAAAGTGCCCAGACAGAATGGACAATGCCATTTACCTCCATGTCGTTCTAGTTGGTGTTGTCCCCAAGTCATTGGACATGAAAATTAAATGAATTGTACACTTACACACATACCCACATACAAGTAACAACACATATAACCAGTCCATGTAACATGGGGGAAGCCAACAATCACCTAACCTTATTCACCCAAACAAACAATGACCTAACCTCAAAGGATGAAGTGAGATCATACAATATCAAAATCCCAGCATCCTTGATATTCTAGTTGCAGTTGGTAGCATTTGCATCATCATGCCAGCCCAACCCAATGGGTAGTTACAAATTTAAATAACATGTTCAAGTAATGATGTTTGCAGATAAACATGTCATTATCGCAACGCCAACATGATCGAAAAATCATATGCCAGACTACTAAACTGGTGCAGAAAAGGGATTCATGTTTGTGAATTTTGTAGTTATTTTTTTGTTCAACATTCGGAAATTCCTTCGCCAGATGAACATAATTCTTGTAGGTTTATGCCTTTTCATTTGTTCAACCACATCATATGCCCACTGGGCATGTGAAAGTCTCACCGACTATATAGAAACCACTAGATATAAATATTACATTCTTGTACAAGCATAACAACTAGTTTATCAGCTTTAATTTCCTAATCACCGGTTTTAATGCTTTAATTTCCTAACAATCCCTCACACGTATCAAGCAAATTGAAAGAAAAAATCAACAACCCAAACTACTTGAAATAATTCATGAATTACAAAATTAATAGTGTTAATATAACAAAATCGAGTATTTAGTCGACTAAGTAACCCTAGGAAAGTTAGAGAGAGAGAGAGAGAGAGAGAGAGAGAGAGAGAGAGAGAGAGAGAGGACCTTCTGGCGCTTCCAGGAGAGAAACTGACCCTGCGTCATGGGATTGGGGTTAGGGTTAGGGTTAGGATTAGGGTTGGGCCCCGATATCTGGTTTGCTTCTTGACTTTCCTCTTCCGCACCCATTTGATTTTCTCGTCGTCCAAACAGGTGTTTGTGCAATTGCTGATGTCGATTGGGTTCGTTTTTCCCCTTTTGTGGCAAAACAAAATCCTGTGGCCTATTTTGGGAATAAGCTTAAAAAAAACTTTTTTTATCATCATATCTTTTTCTTTTTTGAAACGTCTTTTTGTCAAAAAAAAAGTCAAAAAAAAATAAATAAAAAATAAAAAATCAATTTTTAACCTACGTTTCAAAATAAACCAAAAACCTTGATCGTTTCTAAAGTCAGAACATAGTCAACAGATTCAACGCTATTTTGTAATTTTTTATTTATTTTTATTAAATAAGGGAAGACAAATATTAAACTTTACATTAGGACTGTCCATAAGGGTACCCGACTCGTAGAAATCATCCAACCCGATCCAAACCACACATAAATGAGTGATTTTGAGTGTTGAGTAGGGTCGAGTGCGGTTTGAATTATTCTTTGATTGTGGGTTGCGGGTTTCGTCCGCACTCGCCCACACCAAACAATTTTATTTTTATTTTTTTAAAACCTGGGTGCTTTAAGGGTTTATCTTACTCAATTGACTTACCTATTATTCCTTTTAGACGATTCTTATAAAATGTTAGCTTGTAAAGCTCTTTAGCTATGTGTACATATATATACATAATAATATATATATATATATATATATTATATACTTACCGTTACTGTGGAGGATATTTTCTATGTTAGTTCTTATTTAATTTTTATTATAATTTTTTCTAATCCAATTTCAATGTTAGTTTGAATGTTTTGCTTATGTTAGGAATTGATTTTGTTGTGTTTTTAATTTTATAAATTTTAATTCATTAATTATTGATGTTTTAAAGTAGGGAAAAATAGGCCCCAATTTTGCTTTTAAAAAAAAAAAAATCTAATCCGCAAACCGTCTGCAACCGCCCGTATATCTGCAAACTCTATTCGGATAAACCGCAACCCGCACTACGGGTGGTTGCAGGCTCAATTTTTCCCAAACTGTAAACATACACACGGGTCCAAACCGCAAACCGAACTGTTCAAAACCGATCCGTGACCACTCATAGCTTACATTGATACAAGTATAATAGTTATATTAAAAATATATTTAAAAAAACATATGAAAATATGTATTAAATTATTAACTTTTTCTTATATTATTCAAATCTTGAAGAACAGCTAATAAATGATCAGTAGGGACTTAATTTTGGTTCATAATTTTTCTTCTTCAAATTCTTTTAATTTTTATGTTTTAATAAATTCTCAATCACACCATGTAATAGAAATCTTAAAATATAATCGCACAATTATAAGTTTGTTCAGACAGAGATAGAAGGTGTTGTGTTAAATATTTTGGTTGGATCAAATTGTTGAAGTTTAGCGTACGAATGTCAATTCTTTTAAATAAATGTTAAAAATTCAGTACATTTTATTTTATTTCACATCTTGTCTCGCAACAGTGTACTTATTTTGTTAAGTCTCAAGTTATTTTGTATGATCTCCTAGTATTCATGTAGGGCTTTAGCTTCATTTCTATTCGTTGAGGATATTCCATATTCAAATACAGGGGATTTAAGTAACAACTTGTACGATGCAAAAATGAACTCGGATCACCACTACCACATTTCAAATTCATACAACAATGGATACAGAAAACAGTTTTCAAAATGATCATTCTTTCACCAATTCACTGTTGGAAATGGCTTTTGTATTACTTTATTTTTTGCTAACTTTAAGCATTAATTAAAGTGGGACCTAAGCGTTATTTTTAACATTTCTAATTGGGTTCATGTTTAATATCGCGTAGTGAATGAATTCATGTATTTGGTTGCTCAAAATCATTTCCGGATGAATAAAAATTCAACGAGCGTTTTCAGGTTCGTGGAACTAGTTTTTGGTGGGTTTTTTACACATTTGTGAAATGTGCTTGTTCCACATTGGAAATACTTGAGATTTTGAATGGGTTTATATACCTTAACTTGGGATACTTGAGATGGACCACAAGGGGTACCCAAGTTTGTGGAAGGATGAGGTTACAGGTGAAGTGAACTAGACCCATTGGACTGAAAATTAAAACCGCACGCGTACTGCCGCCACTGTCCAGCCGGTTGGGCTTATTTATTTTTTATTTTGTTTTCAAAATTCAAAATAAATTGGTCCAGAATTTTTCTTTCACCCAAACAAATTCCAAACGGGTTCAGACCCACCCGAACAGGTTCAAAAGAGGTTCAACTCTAACTGAATCTGTCCAAACATATTCAAATCTGTCTGGCACCTATTCAATTTGTCCGAACAGGTTTATACCTGTTCAGAATAGCCACCTTTTTGCCTATATAAAGCATGCTTCTAGCAATTCATTTTATTCAATTATTTTCCTCAGATTTTCGTCATTCTCTTCATGTTCTTTCTGTACTCTTGCATCAGTTTCTGCATTTAATTTTAGGAAGAAGAAGAGAGAGAGAGAGAGAGAGTTACAACAGAGGTTTCGTTCGCCAGACTTAAATTTGTAGTGCTACAAATTAAGTGTTAGTCGTTGCATCCTGAAAAGTAGACGCCGGTAAAACTCAAAGCACCGGAGCAAGGGCGAAATCTACTTTAAGGAGATTGTGTTCAACACAAGTCTTGACATTAATTTCTATAAGCATTTAATTCGAGAAATAATTTATATAATTATTTTCTGAATTATTTTATTTTATTATTTATTTAATTTATACATTTAATTTACACACATATACCTTTGTGGGTCCTAACAATCTTAAAGTAGATTTGAAATGTTTATTTAATTGTGTAAGACAGAAAAATATTTTGTTCCGGAAAATTAAATAGTAGTCATATATTATTTAATTTCTTAAATAGTAGTAATATACTGTTTAATGATTTCTTTGATAACATTGTAGTAATATACGGTTTATCATTGAAATTTTGTTACAAAATATTTTTTTTTTGTATATTTTGTGTGTATTTTCTTTTGCGTATAAATTTGTGATTGGTACAATTTTTATTTTGTCAGAATTATGACAACTGAAATTAACAGTACTAAGACTGTTATTACTCAAACCCCCACACCTGTTATGCCAATGATGATTCTGGCAATATCGGTAAATTATGGGGAGAAGCCAGAAAAATTCAATGGTAATGATTTTAAAAGATAGCAACAAAAGATGATGTTTTATCTTATCACATTGAATTTGGCTCGCTTCACTCATGAAAAGGCACCAGCACTGAACGAGGAAGAAACTGACCGACTAGTGGTTGCCACAATCGATGCATGGAAATATGGTGATTTTTTGTGTCGAAACTATATCCTCAATGGGTTGGACAATACACTGTACAATATGTATAGTGTGAAAAACACAGCTAAAGAATTATGGGAATCTCTAGATCATAAGTATAAAACAGAGGACGCATGTACAAAGAAATTTATTATCGGTCGTTTTCTGGATTTTAAAATGATGGATTCCAAAATGGTTATTAGCCAAGTTCAAGATCTCCAATTAATTCTCCATGACATAGATGCGGAAGGGGTGGTTCTCGGTGAATCTTTCCAAGTAGCGGCAATCATTGAAAAATTGCCACCATCTTGGAAAGAATTCAAGAATTATCTGAAGCATAAGCATAAGAAAATGAAATTGGAGGAACTGATAGTGCAGCTCCGAATTGAGGGAGACAACCGAGGTTCCGACAAGAAGTCAGGAAACCATGTCATGCAGGCTAAAGCAAATGTTGTGGAACATGGACAAGGGTCAAAGTTCAATAACAAGAAGCGGAAGCATGATGGCAATGGTCCTAAACAAGGATCCACTAGTAAGATCAATAAAGGGATTAACAACGGGTTCAACAAAAGGTTCAAAGGCAAGTGTTTTGTGTGCAGCAAAGATGAGCATCGCGCTAAGGATTGTCACGTTCGCAAGGACGGGGGGAGTTCAAGCAAAAAGCCAGCACAAACCAACATAGCCGAGGATTTTTATCTTTCCGATGGAGTGGCAGACATCAATCTTGCTGTAGTAGTCTCTGAAGCAAATTTGGTGGGCAATCTTAAGGAATGGTGGGTGGATACTGGAGCAACCCGCCATATCTGTGCAGATAAGAAGATGTTCACAACCTACAAAGTGGTGGAAAGTGGGGAACAACTTTTTATGGGAAACTCCTCCACTTCAACTGTAGAAGGACAAGGAAAGATTGTGCTGAAAATGACCTCGGGGAAAGAACTCACTCTTAACAATGTACTTCATGTGCCAGAGATTTGCAAGAATTTGATTTCTGGGTCATTGTTGATCAAGAATGGGTTTAAATTAGTCTTTGAATCTGATAAAGTTGTACTCTCCAAGAATGGAATGTATGTGGGGCGAGGTTACATGAGTGATGGGCTTTTTAAGCTCAATGTAAATACTGTTGTACCTAATTTGGCTTTTAATAATAAGAACACATCTTCTGTTTATATTACTGAGTCTTCTTTCTTATGGCATGGTAGATTAGGACATGTTAATTTTAATTCTTTGTGTAGACTTGTTGCTTTAGAATGTTTACCTAACTTAGAATTTGATCCTAATCATAAATGTGAGATTTGTGTTAAGGCAAAACTCACTAAGGCATCATTTAATAAAGTTGAAAGAAGTACTGAACCTCTAAGTTTAATTCACACAGACATCTGTGATTTAAAATTTGTTCAAACTAGAGGAGGTAAGAAGTACTTTATTACTTTTATTGATGATTGCACTCGATATTGCTATGTTTACTTATTGAGAAGTAAAAACGAAGTCGTAGAAGCTTTTAGGCAATATGAACTTGAGGTTGAAAATCAACTTGGCAAAACTATTAAGATAGTGAGGGGTGACAAAGGTGGTGAGTATAATACACCATTTGAAGAATTTTGTTATGAACATGGTATTAGTCACCAAACCACTGCACCCTATTCTCCCCAGTCAAATGGTGTAGCTGAGAAAAAGAATCGAACTCTTAAAGAGATGATGAATGCCATGTCGATTAGTTCAGGGTTACCTCAGAACTTATGAGGGGAGTCGATTTTGTCTGCTAACTTTATCCTCAACAGGGTACCCCACAAAAAACTCAATCAAATACCTTATGAATTATAGAAAAGTCGACGACCTACTTATAATTATCACAAAGTGTGGGGGTGTTTGGCCAAGGTGGCAGTCCCTAGTCCCAAAATGACTAAGATAGGACCAAAGACCGTTGATTGTGTGTTCATTGGATATGCCAATAATAGTAATGCATATAGATTTTTAGTTCATAGATCTGAAAATCCGGATATGCATGTAAACACTATTATTGAGTCAAGAAATGTATCGTTTTTTGAACACATTTTTCCTAGCAAGGAAATTGAAGAGAAAAGTTCAAATAAAAGAACTTTTGATACTGCTATAGGTAGCAGTGAAGACCAAAATGATAATGAAGTAGATGAACCTAGACGTAGCAAGAGGGCTAGGATCTCTAAATCATTTGGTCCAGCATACCTATTAAAAAATGAGCCTTAAAACTTTAAGGAAGCAATGTCAAATCCTGAAGCTCCATTGTGGAAAGAGGCTGTGAATAGTGAAATTGAATCAATACTGCAAAATCATACTTGGGAACTGGTATATCTTTCACCAGGATGTAAACCTCATGGATATAAGTGGATATTTAAGAGAAAAATAAAAGCAGATGGTTTAATAGATAAATACAAGGCTAGGGTTGTTGTTAAGGGATACAGGCAGAAGGAAGGCCTTGATTATTTTGACACCTATTCACCAGTGACAAGAATAACATCTATTCACATGTTGATTGCGATTGTAGCTTTGTATAATCTAGAAATACATCAAATAGATGTTAAAATAGCTTTTTTGAATGACGAGTTAGATGAGAAAATCTACATGGAACAATCGGAAACGTTTTAAGTTTCCGGCCAAGAGAAAAAGGTTTGTAAACTTGTCAAATCCCTTTATGGATTAAAACAAACTTCGAAACAATGGCATGAAAAATTTGATCACGCTATGCTTTCGGATGGTTTTAAGATAAACGAATGTGACAAATGTGTCTATGTTAAAAGTACAAACAAAGGCTATGTCATAGTTTGTTTTTATGTGGATGACATGCTCATTATTGGAAAGAATAATGACATGATTAAATCCACAAAGAAAATGTTGAACAAAAAGTTTGACATGAAAGATCTGGGAGTAGCAGATGTAATTCTAGGAATAAAAATTACTAGAACATCTGAAGGATATGCTTTATCTCAGTCTCACTATGTTAAGAAGATTCTGGAGAAATTTGGAAAGCATGACAATCATCCTGCTAAAACACCTGTTGACATTAGTCTTCATTAGTCAAAAAATACAGGTGTGGGCATATCACAATTAGAGTACTCTCGAATAATTGGAAGCTTGATGTACTTAATGAATTGCACTAGGCCAGATTTAGCCTATGCTATAAGCAAATTGAGTAGGTACACAAGTAATCCAGGGTCCGATCATTAGAAAGCGATAATTAGGGTACTTAGGTATCTAAGACATACCCAAAATTATGGCTTATATTATACCAAATATCTAGCAGTACTCAAGGGGTACAGCGATGCAAATTGGATATCGGATACTAAAGACTCAAAATCCAGTGGTAGATATGTCTTTACCCTGGGAGGTGCTTTAGTCTCTTGGAAATCCTCCAAGCAGACATGCATAGCAAGGTCGATAATGGAATATGAGTTTATCGCATTAGATAAAATAGGAGAAGAAACAAAATGGCTTCGTAATTTCTTAGAAGACATTCCAATGTGGCCTAAACTTGTGCCAGCTATATCCATTCACTGTGATAGTGAAGCAGCAATAGGACGGGCACAAAATCATATGTATAACGGTAAGTCTTGACACATTCGTCGAAGACATAATACCGTGAGGCATTTGCTCTCACATGGAATAATTTCCATAGAATATGTAAAGTCAAAGGAGAATATTGCGGATCCATTGACTAAAGGGCTAGCCAGAGAGCAAGTGTACTATTTATCGAGGAGAATGGGATTAAAGCCTATTACTTAAAAGTCGCCATAATGGCAACCCAACCTAGTTGACTGGAGATCCCAAGATCTAGGTTCAAAGGGACAACCGAATTATGGATGACTTCACGTATCACTAAGGAGGTTTACTCCTACCCATTTCTATGGTAAGAAGAGTGATACCTGTAGCGTTAGTAGGATAAGTTTTGCTTTTAATGATTCTTATAGCTTTGACATCCAAGTGAGGTATAGCAGGATACTCTTAATAAGAAATCACCTATATGAGTGTAAACTGTGCCAGTTCTATGAGAATTAAGAAAGCTAAATTCTCTAGAGCGCTCATGAATTACCAGGCGTTGTTCAGGGCCAAAATGAACACCACCATAAGAACCAAACCGTGTCTACGGATACACTATGTGTAGTCTATTGTCTTGGCTTACACAAACAGCTGAACAATTCAAGGCATCGTATCCACTGGTTAGCCAGTAAGTCCGATAGGCTTTCACTAGAGGAAGTTCAAAGCCAAAAGCTATCTATCTTGATGTGGTGTGTCTTCTTAATGTACTCTTTCTTTGTCTGCATTTTGTTGCATGTCCGTTCTCATGAATTCTGTTCATGTGGGGTATTGTTGGGAAATGGCTTTTGTATTACCTTATTTTTTGTTAACTTTAAGCATTAATTAAGGTGGGACCCAAGCGTTATTTTTAACATTTCTAATTGGATTCATGTTTAATGCCGCGTAGTGAATAAATTCATGTATTTGGTTGCTCAAAACCATTTCCAGATGAATGAGAATTCAACGCTCGTTTTCTGGTTCGTGGAACTAGTTTTTGGTGGGTTTCTTACACATTTGTAAAATGTACTTGTCCCACATTGGAAAGGCTTGAGGTTTTGAATGAGTTTATATACCTTACCTTGAGATACTTGGGATGGGCCCCAAGGGGTACCCAAGTTTGTGGAAGGGTGAGGTTATGGGTGAAGTGGGCTAGACCCATTGGACTCAAAATTAAAACCACACGCGCGCTGCCGCCGTCCGGTCGATCGAGCGGGCTGGGCTTGTTCGGCTCAATACTTATCTTTTTGGGCCAAAAACTTTTGTAATTTATTTATTTTTTTTATATTTTGTTTTCAAAATTCAAAATAAATTGGTCCATAATTTTTCTTTCACCCAAACAAATCCCTAACGGGTTCAGACCCACCCGAACAAGTTCAAAGGGTTCAAAAGAGGTTCAACTCTAACTGAATCTGTCCAAACAGATTCAATTATGTCTGGCACTTGTTCAATCTGTCCAAATAGGTTTATCCTGCTCGGAACAGCCACCTTTTTTCCTACATAAAGCATGCTTCCAGCAATTCATTTCATTCAATTCTTTCCCTCAGATTTTCGTTATTCTTTTCCTATTCTTCCTGTGCTCTTGCATCAGTTTCTGTATTTAATTTTAGGAAGAAAAAGAGAGAGTTACAATAGAGGTTTGGTTCGCCAGACTTAAATTTGTAGTGCTGTAAATTTAAGTATTAGTCGTTGCATTTTGGGAAGTAGACGCGGGTAAAAATCGAAGCACCGAAGCGAGGGTGAAATCTACTTTAAGGAGATTGTGTTCAACACAAACCTCGACATTAATTTCTATAAGCATTTAATTTGGGAAATAATTTATATAATTATTTTCTGAATTATTTTTTTTATTGTTTATTTAATTTATATATTTAATTTACACACAAACACCTTTGTGGGTCACCTTTGTGGGTTCTAACATTCACTCCTGCATCTAAAATAGAATCTCTTCTCACCACTGCTCTCACTTACTCAAACACCACTTGATGTGTATGAAAGTCCCACAATGCCATCAAACATAACTATAAGAACCAACCATTTTCGACTCAAACCAGGCATCAACAGCTTCAGAAACAGTGAGAAAAATCCGCCCTTTGCCGATTTTATCAACAAACTTGGCTACTTTTAGCTTGTCAATCACTTGCCACCTTGGACTGGCAACAGCTAGCTGCAAAAACATAGATACATATTCTTTTAGCAATTAGAAACACAATCCAATTAAAATTTCTAGAGGTAGGGAGGATCAGCCTCACTTCTATCCCTCGTGCAACCAATTCCTTGTGCAGTTCTTCTAGTGCCAAGATTCCTGAAGTATCAATATTCATCACATCTACAAAATCAAGAAACTTTGCAAAATCAGCATCTATTTAGCAAGAATTGTTGGCTTGAATACTAGATGTCAAACCAATAAAACAGTTGAAATTTTTTTAAACTTACTGGACATGTCAAGAACTACTATGTGAATCTTTCCACTTGAAATTTCTTCTGTTCTATCTTCTTCTATTACCCATCTCATTATCCTAGAACAATTAACATTACCAACTTCTGTTAACTAATTAAAATTACACAACGATGATTTTTTAGCAAAACAATAATTTTACCTTTCTCTAATGAAATTGGCATTAGCAAAACAAAGTAAACCAGTATTGAAGCGGATTATCAAGATGCCTGGAGTTCTAATGGCTGCAGGATATTGTTTGATGTCACAAAAGATATCTGTTTCTGGAAGTCTTCCTAGTACTTCTGTCCCGGGTCTAATGGAATTTAGTATTATCTTCGCGAATGAGATTGTGACCTGCAATAAATCCAACACATGATTGAGGACCACTAAGGATTATCCCAATTTTCATTTTTGATGTTATTAGTATTATGCAAAAAATAAAAATAGAGTAAAAAGATAAGAAAGAAATGAAATTGAGCTTGTATGCAACTAGTCTTACAAGAAATTAAGATTATATAGAAAAAAATAAAAAAAAAAAAAAACTATGAGAATAAGCCAAACCAGCACTCACAAGCTTCTACCTGATTCACAGATTAAGGCAAAAATGTCGGTTGCAAGTTGCAAACAACAAGACACATCAAAAAGGTTGACCTTAGTCAGCTGTTTTGGAATCTAAAAAACACAAATTGGTTGATCATACTGTGTCTGTTGCCAAATTATCTAGTTCCATCGTGAAATAGTACTCACCGGTCACAAGATCATCGAGTTAAAGCTTTTAATATGTGAATTTTTTTCAACACACTATTTTCATGTGCATATATGATTAATGATATATATCAGTGAACAAAAGTGGGCAAAAAAACATAATTTACCGCTGTTAGAAGACCAATCTCCACAGATGCAAACAAGACACCAAAAAAAGCACCGATGCAAGCAAGGAAGTCTAGTTTGTCAACCTTCCAGATATTGTAAGCTTCATTTATGTTGATGAGTCCAGGAAGAGCCGACAATATGATTGAGGCAAGGATGGCAATGGGAGTGAAGTATAAAAGCCTAGTTAACAATTCCAGTGATATAAGCACTGTAATGGCCATAACTATATTTGACACCACAGTTTGACAACCCGCGCTGAAATTCACAGCAGTTCTTGAGAATGAGCCTGCCAGACATTTTCAAATCAAAACAAATTTTCAACATATGTTATGATGGTGTGAGCTTGATAGATTAATGTAATTGGGTTCTCACTTCTCACCGGTGGCTAAGTAGCAAGATGTCAAAGAACCTGAAATGTTCATGAAGCCCATGGCTACCATTTCCTTGTTCCCATCAATATGGTATCCTTTAATGGAAGCAAAGGATCGACCAACCGCGATAGCTTCCTGAGCAAATGAATAAAATTTTGGGTTAAGAGAGTTATAAATTGAATAGTTTTTTTTTTTTTTTTTGTCAAAATAATTTATGAGAAAAGAATAGAGACTGACAGTAAGAGCAACAATTGCGCAAATTAGTCCAATTTTGGCAGCTTGTCCAACATGCGGGCTTCTGAGTTGTAGCTGATGAGCTGAAATTGGATTCAAGCCGCCTTTGAAGTGTTTTACTATCTGGACTCCATGCTTATCGGCTTTTGTAAAGTAGACAATCAAAGTCGATAAAATGACTGAAATAAGAGGAGCAATAGCCGGTAGCCAGAAGAGCTTTTTGTTCCTTCTGCCCTGCATTCAAGACCAGCTTAGCAAGGCTTCATGAATCAAATGGGAAAGATTACCCAGATCAGAAAAATAAGATACGAGTATTTAAGTACTTACAATGAACCTTGCAATTAGGATGAAGATGAAGAACGAGCAACCAAGGATAAAATTCAAAGGAAACCACTGTCATAGAAAGCACAAATGAGAAATGACAAATAGAACAGTGTCAAAGCTTGTACAGACAATTAAAAACAGTGCAGTTTCACCAAGACTTACAGGTTGGTGAAATGAACTAAAAACTGCCTCCAATACAGAGATTATGTCCGTTTTGGTAGTGAAATGAGCAATCCCAAGAAGCCCCTTGAGTTGTTGAAGGCCAATTACAATGGCTGCACCTCCCATAAATCCAACAATGGCGGCATGTGAGAAAAAATCCACAAGAAAGCCCAACCTGAATAAGCCAAACACAGCTTGGAAGGCTCCGGCAAAGAAAGTGACAGTGAAAACAAGCTTCCTGTAGGCAATGGGATTGGTTATGGGGTCCTCTAGTTTCTGAATCATGGAGGAAAGTAGCATCGAAACCACAGCTACCGGTCCTATGGCTATCTCTCTTGAACTCCCCATTAAAGCATAGATCATAGGTGGTACAACGCTCGTGTCTAAATCACAAAACAGCCAAATTACAAATCACATACACATATCAGAGATGAGTTTCACTTCATACTTTAACAAAGTGTGATGATAATGTAAGTAAAAACAGAGGAAACAGAGTAATTTTTTGCAAACTTACATAAACCATACTGAGGATCAAGTTTGGCTAAACTAGCATATCCAATACTCTGCAACAAATTCAATTGACACATTATTAGATACAAAAGGACGATCCAATGTACGAGACTTCGGCTAAAACAGGTTTAAGGGCACGGGCGACTGTTCAGATGAACCCTCAGAGCATTCAATTTTTTTTCTTAAAGCTAAACAAACACATTAAATGGTAAGATAAAATAATAAAAATATATGGTTATATAACATTAGAGGTTATGCTATGATACACACCATTAAAAGGGGTATTTATCGTATGCAAGTTATGACATTTGTGGGGTATCATTACTGAATCCTTTTAGGGTCAAAACTTAAAAAAAAAAAAAAGTTATAACCAAATACAAGATAAGATATAACCAAAAATATTTTAGATCATAACCAATATTACAATGAGGGATCACAATGAGTATAATCAAATCATAACTAATACCAGGTCATAATCAAAGACTAAAAACATTACACACCCCAAGAGGAGGTGTGTATAGTAAAATTTTCCATCCATATATGCATGCATATATAACGAATTAACAGAGTTGTTGAGTGATAAAAGAAGTTTGAACCCTCTTAATTTTTTTGCTGGAGTAGCCACTGCTGAAGAGTACCTGAGGAATGCTGAGACTAGCAAGTGTTAGACCTGCCATTAAGTCATCCTTAAATTTTGATGCCTTGTAGTTTCCTGCCCAGCTGAGGATTGGAAATAGGCCCTGCAAGACTGAAACAGCAGATCTTGACCGACATAGCTTCGATGGAGGAGAGAGAGTTTCTTTTATTGAACTGAGGAGCTCATGAAATAGGCTTGGTGGGTTAGGAGAGTTTAGCAACCATTGAGTCCTTGCCATCCTGCTTTTGCTCTTTTCATTGTCAGTGTGCTCATCTTCCACACTGAAGCTCTCAGTAGGCAGAGAACCCATTTGTTGTTTGAAGTGTTTGGGTGAACTCTTAGAGCTACTTTGTTTTGGTGTAGTAACCAACTCTATTAAATACACATACCTATCCAAAATTTGTAACTAAGTATTCTAATTGAGTGGTGCTACATGCACTACAGGACAAAAATAAAACAATGTCATTGTTGAGTTGCATTTAGAATTCAAAGTGGCATTTAAGAGTCCTTTTCATTCTAATAAATAAATAAAAAAGAGTCCTATTAAGGAAAATGAGAAATTCAAAGATTTTTTAAGGGATCAATGTGTTAGGATTTTAGACGTGTTTGACTTAAGATTAATTAGTAAAGTTTGAGGGATCTTTGGACTATATGAACTAAATTTGAGTGATTGGATTAAGGATTTATGGAAGAATTTGTGACTGAAAATGAAAAAGGAGGGGAAAGTGTATAAAATAAAAGATAATTTTTATTTTATTTTATTTATTTTTATTTTTTTATTTTTACAAATTTTTAATCCAAACATAATTTAAGTGTACAAAATAAAAACGGGAGCTTTTTCCATAAATCCATCTTTAATTACTTATGTTCCATTCAACCCATATTCTTTTTTATTATTCCATTAGATCCTATTTGAGATAAGAAGACCAAAATACCCTTTTTATCTACTTATGTTCTATTTAGTTCATATTATTTTCTTATGTTTCAATAAGTCCTATAGGTGACATATTTACCAAAATACCCCTAATGTATCTACTTAAGTTCTATTTAGTTCATATTATTTTCTTATGTTTCAATAAGTCCTATGGGTGACATAATTACCAAAATACCCCTAATGTGAATGTTCACACCGTCAATGTGAATGTTCATATCGTCAATGTGTAGGGGCCCGGCCCATGTACAATGTGAATATTCACATTGACATGTTAACATTCACATTGATAGGAGTGTAAAATTAGCCCGCGGCCCGGGGCGAGTCCGGTCCGGCCCGTGACAATGTGAATATTCACATTGATATATTAACATTCACATTGATAAGACTGTAAAATTGGCCCGCGGCCCGGGGCGAGCCCGGCCCGGCCCGTGACAATGTGAATATTCACATTGACATATTAACATTCACATTGATAAGACTGTAAAATTGGCCCGCGGCTCGTGGGCGGCTCAGGGCGAGCCCGGCCTGGCCCGGCCCGGCCCGTGACAATGTGAATATTCACATTGACATATTAACATTCACATTGATAGGAGTGTAAAATTAGCCCGTGGCCCGTGGGAGGCCCGAAGCCCGCCCGCTGCTCGGGGCGGGCCCGGCCCGGCCCGTGACAATGTGAATATTCACATTGACATGTTAACATTCACATTGATAAGAGTGTAAAATTGACTCGCGTCCTATGGGCGGCCCAAAGCCCGTGGCGGCCCGGAGCGAGCCCGGCCCGGCCCGTGACAATGTGAATATTCACATTGACATATTAACATTCACATTGATAGGAGTGTAAAATTAGCCCGCGGCCCGTGGGAGGCCCGAAGCCCGCCAGCTGCCCGGGCGCGGGCCCGGCCCGGCCCATGACAATGTGAATATTCACATTGACATATTAACATTCACATTGATAAGAGTGTAAAATTGACTCGCGTTCCATGGGCGGCCCGGGGTGAGCCCGGCCCGGC
This sequence comes from Camellia japonica, assembly GCA_030407325.1. NCBI lineage: Eukaryota > Viridiplantae > Streptophyta > Magnoliopsida > Ericales > Theaceae > Camellia > Camellia japonica. The sequence continues at coordinate 152,749,973 of JAPPVO010000016.1, forward strand.
CCGTGATAATGTGAATATTCACATTGACATATTAACATTCACATTGATACGAGTGTAAAATTAGCCCGCGGCCCGTGGGAGGCCCGAAACCCGCCCGCTGCCCGGGGCGGGCCGGGCCGGCCCATGACAATGTGAATATTCACATTGACATATTAATATTCACATTGATAGGAGTGTAAAATTGGCCCGCGGCCCGAAGACGACAGCCTCGGGTCGGTCGGTGGGAAGACATTGTGCCTCAGGTGGGCTGAGCCTCGGACCAAGCCTTGAATGAGCCTTAAGCGGGCCGATGGGCCGGGCCGGGCTTCAAAGTGATGGCCTAGGCCCTAGCTTAGGGTCTCGGACATGCTCGGGCCTAGACCCAAACGAGCCTGCCCCGGGCCGTGGGCAGGCTTCGAGTAGCCCACGGGCCGCGGGCCAATTCTACATTCCTATATTGTCAACGGGCCGAGCCGGGCTTATCCCTGGCCGAGGGCGAGCTTCGGGCAGCGGACAAATTTTACACTCCTATCAATGTTAATGTTAACATGTCAATGTGAATATTCCCATTGTCACGGGTCGGGCCAAGCCCGCCTCGGGGTGCGGTCGGGCTTCAGGCCGCCCATGGGCTGCGGGCCAATTTTACACTCTTATCAATGTGAATGTTAACATGTTAATGTGAATATTCACATTGTCAACGGGCCGGGCCGGGCCCGCCCCGGGCCGCGAGCCAATTTTATACTCTTATCAATGTGAATGTTAACATGTCAATATGAATATTCACATTGTCAACAGGCCGGGTCGGGCCCGCCCCGGGCCGCCCACGGGCCGTAGGAGGGTTTCGGGCAGCCACGGGGCGCAGGCTAATTTTATACTCTAATCAATGTAAATGTTAACATGTCAATGTGAATATTTACATTGTCAACAAGCCGGGCCGGGCCCGCCCAAGGTTGCCCACGGGCCGTGGGCGGGTTTTGGGTAGCCACGGGGCGCGGGCCAATTTTATACTCTTATCAATGTGAATATTAACATGTCAATATGAATATTCACATTGTCAACGGACCGGGCCCACGCCACGGGCCGTGGGCAGGTTTCGGGCAGCCACGGGGCGCTGGCTAATTTTACACTCCTATCAATGTGAATGTTAACATGTCAATGTGAATATTCACATTGTCAACGGGCTGGGTCGGGCCCGCCCCGGGCCACGGGCAAGCTTTTGGCCGCCCACAGGACGCTAGCCAATTTTATACTCTTATCAATGTGAATGTTAACATGTCAATATGAATATTCACATTGTCAACGGGCCGGGCCGGGCCGAGCCCGCCCCGGGCCGCGGGCGGACTTTTGGCCGCCCATGGGCCGCGGACCAATTTTTATACTCTTATCAATGTGAATGTTAACATGTCAACGTGAATATTCACATTGTCAACGGCCCGGACCGGGCCCGCCCCGGGCTGCCCATGGACTGCGGGCGGGTTTCGCGCCGCCACGGGACGCGGGCCAATTTTACACTCCTATTAATGTAAATGTTAACATGTCAATGTGAATATTCACATTGTCAACGGGCCGGGCCCGCCCTGGCTCGCTGACGGGTTTCGGGCCGTCCACGGGCCAATTTTACATTCCTACCAATGTCAATTTTAAAATATGAATGTTCACATCATAAATTGCTAACCGTTCAAAAAATATTTATAAGGGTATCAAAATTAAATATAAGGGCATAAGTGTCCAAGAAAATAGTGTAAATCAAGAAAAAGGACTTTATGAAATAAAACTATACATACATGGGACTAAATAGGTTAAAAAATTCCTTCATAGACTTCTTGAGCTAAAACACTTCTAAATAGGATTTATCAATAATTTTCCCAAATAAAAACTAATTTTTATTTTTTTTAATTTTTTTTTTTATAAATATTAATTCAAACATAACTTCAGAGGTAGATGGGGAACAAAAACAGCTATGAGAGGCCCACAAGGGCAAAATTATTGTTGTGTAATGCTAAATACACTAAAAGTTTTATTAAATTTTTTACTAAATGTCTGACATGGGCGTGAGACCCACACGGTATGAGTCTCACACCCATGTGAGACATTTGGTAAAACTTTTAAAATCTCTAGCATTTTTTATTATTGTTTGTTCTTAGGATGAGTTGATGTGGTGCTCCAACTTAATTTTTATTAGTTGAATCAATCGAATCTACCAACTTTGTCTCTCTTTTTGGAAAATAATAAGACATTTATCCCTTAATAAATTGTGTAGAATAATATTCCAAAATCAATCAATAACTTCTCCCCCATAGGGTTTCTATGCTTGAACATGATAAACAATGGCATTATTAACTTTTTGGGGATAACATCCTTTAATAAGCAAGAAGATGCTACCAATGGGATGCAACCAATTATAAGCAAGAAGATGCTGCCAATGGGATGCAACCAATTACTATAGGAGGAGGATCCCCCCAGTCTGATGCAGTTTTAGTCCGTCTTTATTACGAATTGATAATTTAAATTATTTATTTTGGTATAAATATTTGAAAAATTTACCCATAAGTCTTAATTTCTGAAAAGTTAAACCATTTAGTCTTAAAATTTTTTTTATGCTCCATTTAGTCCAATTTATACATCATCATGATGTTCATGATGTAAATGAATTTGATATTTCATTCTATAATTTCAAAATTTATTGGAATCTGATGAACATTAATGTTTGAAATCTAATATTTGAAACATTCATCCTATAATTTCAAACATTATTGAAATCTGATGAACATTAGATATTTGAAATCTAATGTTTGAAACATTAATCTGATGTTTGAAACATTGTAATGGGACCTTTCAGTCTATAAGAAAACTTTTAGGACTAAACAGTGTATAAGTTATTAATTTGGGATTTATTAGTGCATCTCCCTAAATATTTTATGTATTTTATTTACACAAAAAAAATTAAATCGATCTAATAATTATAATTAGTTTAATTTATTGCATTTGTTATAAAAAAAATTATGATTTATTTTTTGTATGAAAAATATAGTAAATTGAACTAGTTATAGTTATTAGATCGACTTAATTTTTTTTATTTATAAAATATACGAAGTACTCGACAAAATGAAAGGTTTGGATTATCAAAATGAGAGTCGTAGTGAGCCCAACAGACCATAACAACGCCCTTCAATCCAGATTTTAGACTGAAAGGAATCCTCCTTCATTATTTTATTCTAATCTGATCGGCTAAAATGGTAGAGAATCACTAGAGTATTTTTTTTTTAAAGTTAAAAGTTAAATAATTTAGTGTGGTAGATAACAAAATAAGAAAAGCGATTAACCTTAATGTAAGTATATTTTAATTTTGAAATCATAATTTATAAATAGTATATACATAGGTCAAGTTTGGGAAGACTAAATAAGTGTACTTTTTGACTTTTATTGTATTATGTGTAGAAAAAGTAGAGAGGAGATGTTGATTGATGTGATCCAAAAAAGATAAAAAGATAAATAATATATACTTAGTTTTGTTTTATAGTACTCTATGATTGATAAGTTGTAAAGTGTATGTGATTGTATAACATATAATAAAATACCAAAAATTAATCTAATGGTAGAGAATATTTATAAAACTTTTTATGATTTTTTTTTTTCCATAAAATCGAGCATCACTCTATGGAGTTGATAATGAGAAAGTAAAATTTAAAAATATTAATTTCTTGACATTTAAATAATCAATTTTTTTTCAGTTTATTTAAGTTATTTCTACCTAATAAAGTATAAATATAAGTTATACTAAACAGTCTGCCACAGACTTCTAAATAAAAATAAACTATAATCACATCTTTGAAGTTGTAACAAACGGCCCCAATAAAGGTTGTCAAAACGATTGTTTTGGTAAAATATTGAAGGGTTTCGATTTTCTCAAGTAGTCATTTTAATTTGAGAGAGCGTTTGGGTTTGGTAAGTTTATTTTTTGGATCGATTTCAGTAATATGAATTGTTCATTTTTTAGTACTTGTTGAATAGAATATTCATATAAAAAATTAAGATGATCGAATATCGATAACTATATGTTTGGATCATATTTATATTACAAAAAATTGATAACTACTTTTAAAATTATAATTGTCGTTTAATTTGTTAAAAATAAATGTAATTGAAATTTATAATTTCCGATATCTAATTATTTTAATTTGTTACATGAATATTTTATCAAACAAGATCTACAAACCACTCAAATCACCCAGATCAATCCCAAATTAAACCATCAAAGCCAAACTCTCTTAGAATCCCATCCTGATACTGAAGGTGGAAGGCGTACCAAACTAGCAGACGTTGTCGACTCGTCCTACATTAATTACGAATCTAAGATTATTATTATGGAGGTTGAAAATTTATTTAAGAATGTAAATTTTTAAAATTTTTAATTATTTCAAATTTTTTAATATAATATTTGATATTTTTAAAATTTTTAAGAGGTACGATCCCCCCAGACCCTCTAGATTCATCCTTGAGTGTGTGTATAGATAGTTGTATACGGTAATGCTACGGTCACAAAAATTATTTGAATTTTTTTTAGAAATTGTTAATTAGATTCATTTTGAAAAAAAAAATATTACAAAAATTACAAGATATTGTGAATTAGATTTATTTTGATATGACCTACACTAAATTTGAATTTATTACACTAAATTTTAAGTCATTTTTTGAAATAATTTTTAGAATGATCACTAACCTTTTCCATAGTTATATGGATTTTTTTTTTTTTTTTTTATTATTACAATTGAATTGTCCCTATTATGTAATTTTGTAAATTTATTTTAAGGGGCACTTTTTTATAAATCCCTTTTCACCTACTTATGTTCTATTTAGTCTACATTATTTTTTTATATTCCAATAAGTCCTATGAGTGATATAGTTACCAAAATACCTCTAATAATATTCGCGTTTACAGCGTGAATGTTCCGTTATATGAATGTTCACACCGTCAATGTGAATGTTCACACTATCAATGTGAACATTCATACGTCAATGTGAATATTCACATTATAAAATATGAATGTTCACATTACCAAATTGCTAACCATTCAAAAAATATCTGTAAGGATAGAAATGTCCATAAAATAATTTAAATATGAGAATTAGGATTTCGTAGATCAAATGTTCAAATAATAGGACTTATTGAAATAAAAAAATATCTTATGGACTAATTAAAATACAAATGCTTGAAAAATGATTTTCTAATAAATTTTCCATATTTTAAATACTAAAACTTTATTAGTGCTATACACCACATCATTATATATGTGTGTGTGTGTGTGTTTATATTACATTTTCCCCAAATAACATGGATGTTTGGGATTAAGAAAAAGGATAAGTCTATAAATCTACCCTTATCTACTCTAAATTTATCCCGAATGATGATGTGTGACTGAGATTGAATTTGTGTAGTATAGGGTTTATGTGCAGAATCAATATGAACGACAAGATAATAATTCTAGATAATTTTTGGATAGTTAAGTTTGGATTTATAATATTACAATAGGAAAAAAAATCCAACTTTTGTTAAAAATTTGAAGAGTCATGAAATTATTTGTTATTAGTTAAAAAAATTAATTGTCATATTGTTTGCACCCATTTTCACAAATTTCCTATCAACAAGTGGATCAATTGAATAATAACATGTGGCAAAGTCGGAGTGAGAGTTCTACATCAATTAAAGGGACAAGTGGCATAAGAGAGATTGATCATGTGCATTGGATGGTTTAGATAATGGAGCAGTTATCAAGCTAGGCCTAGATGATGGAGCAGTTATCAGGCTAAGTCATGGGCTTAGTGGGCAACTTGTAAGAAGAGTCATGTGTAGGATGGAGTTTTCTCTCTGTCGATAGGAAACTTATAGTGTTGAGGGACATGCGACATCATAAAAGAAAGGCAATTCGACAGGTGAAAGTGAAGGTTTAATGAAGTTTGAACCTTTGGAAATAAGAGGAGCAGTTGCAGCAGTTATGCAGTAGCAGTTGCAAACTTGGAGGATTATGGGGGTCATGGGTTAGAGAAGTAAGGAAAGTTATGAAAGCTAGAGATTTGCAGAAAGAAAGAGGACATCAACAATACCATAACAACTTAGCTTTTAGATTTAGGAGTGGTTTAGGTTGTAACTTAGGAGTAGTTTCTTTCACTGTAATTCGTACTTGTTGAATGAACATAGGTGATTTCAATTTGAAATTGCTTTTTGTTTGTTTAATCTACCTTGTTACCATCAATTAATATAAAATAGTTTGTTTTCCTCTTGTTTACTTTGTTACCATCAGTTGATCCAAAAAAGTCCTCATTTTCTGGAGACATTAGAATTGAAACCACAATTGCTTAATTTTTTCCTATTTAAGTTGTTCAGTTTGAATTATTGCTTGGTTGCTATCGATCTAGACCCAGCATAATTTTTACTAACAATTTTTGGCACGCCCAGTGAGACATTCTTGCATAATTTGGATAAAAAAATGGTGAAGGCAAATAAACAGGTTGATAAGCATGCTGAGAAGAGACTTGTTAAGTTTGAAGAAGAAGAAGTAGACCAAGACTTGGTCATGGCTAATGATGGTGGTGCCTAACATGTTAGCCAAGAAGTGGCCCATAAAGGCCAAACGAGTGGCCAAGCAGTGAGCACGGAATGCCAGGCAAGTGGCCATGCCAGAATTCCCACAGGAGTTTTGGTGGCTCAAATCAAGGATGTTGTCACGACCCAAACTTGCCCCTATAGGTTTAGCATCGTAACCAGCCAGTAATTCTTGGATTACCAAAGGCCTCTAAACAGAATAACATATAGTTAGGGGCTGCGGAAGTAAATATACAAAATATATGTAGTCCATTGAGCTGTGAAGGCATACATGAGACAGATAATTTAAAACTTTTATAAACTAGTGAGTGGTGTCAAAAGATATAGTATTTACACATCACTCCATGAACATATTATCAAAAATCTTGCCCGTAATTCAAAAGAAACAAAGTCTAGTACATTCACAAAAACAGCCACTAAACTTGACTTAATCCGGAACCTCCTCAAGAGACACAAAGGTTGGCTGACAAAAACTGAGATGCTAGGTCCTCAACTCTAAGCCTGGTTATGTGCCTAATCACCTACATACATAATATAAATAGTGAGCAGAAGCCTAGTGAATAATAACAGAGTAAGTGGGTTTAATGAATAATGTCCATATCAGATTTAGAAATTATAATTCAGATTCATAAACAGATTCATATTCTTGTTCAAATCATATACAAAAATCAGAGTTCATGCTTAATCATATGTGGTACATCCATTAACGCTAACAGAGCAGATACAGAACAGATGCAGAATATATGGTGGTTATGAGTAACCAGTTCAATAAAGGAACCTCCGGATCTGGGTAACAGATAATAGATATGCTGTAACGGCTAAAAACGCACGTCACAATTATCCGTAATTAATTATGCGCTAATATGAATTAATTGGGGACTATCTGTTTGAATTGGAAAAATATCTGTTGAGGCTACAACTTCGGGACTGAAATTGACGACCATAATGGGTTCGAAAAACGAAATTGAACACGCCTATATGTTACCGGGAATTTTTAGAGCCATTTGGGAAATTTAATTGAGAACTGATTTTAGTCTGATTCGCTAAGCCATGTTTGGCTCAAGTTTTTGGCACAATTATATATATGATGTATAGATAAAGATAAGGGCCCTTGTTTGACTCAACAAAAGTGGAAAATATCTGAGAAAGAGAGAGAGAGGTCGTGAGAAAGGGGGAACCAAAGGGAAGAAGAGGAAAGAAAGGGGAATCAAGCCTAAACTTCTCCAATTAATTAATTAAGGTAAGAATCTCTTTCTAATTTCTTGAAATAAGGTTGATTCACCCATGATCTTATGGTAAGTAAATGGAATGAAGGGGGAAATTATGTATAATTGATAGTATTGTGTTGTATTTAACCTAGGCTGCATTTTTGAGCATACATGGCATATTATTATGATTCATGTTTATACTTGTCATATTTGGAGAGGAAACTCCATGGACTTAAGAAATGATGCATTTGGGTTTTGTTTAGAAGTTTTGATGTTTAAGTTGAGTTGTTTTCAAGTGCTTGGGCCTTGTTTTCATAAATTTGATGTTGTTTTTGCAAAGGAGGGAGACCCACGGATTAGCAGAAAATGGGACTGGTTTTTCACCCAAACCGCTCGAGCGGCCAAACAGTGTTTTGGCTACTGCAGTTCCACCGCTCGTACGGCCTAGGCCACCGCACGAGCGGCCAAGCCACCGCACGTGCGGCCAAACAGTGTTTTTTCCCAATTTTGCTCTTTTGACGTTTTCTGACTTTCGAGCCTTCATTTACCTGATTTTCACATGTCATTTGCATCATTTAGCATCTCTTAAGCATGAAACAAGGTAAAGAAAGAATAGAATGGCATTAACTAATGAATTCAATGGCAAAATGTGTTAAGGAATTGTGTTATAATGTTGGTATTTGTAGGTCAGAACTCGAAGACCGCGCAATCGGTTTTGGAAACCCACAGTGAGTAACATTTCTGTAAAGTTATGTTGATAAAATTATGTTTTCACTGTTATTGATACGCTATGTTTTCTCAAAGTGCTATCTTGATTATGTGAACGAATATCTTATTTGCGAAACTAGTATGGCATCCACGGATGGTCCCAAGTCATGGGGGACGGCACATTTGTGCGGGTCCATGACATATATGTGATACGAGATCTCGTTAGCCACTTCATTGTGGTGATATGTGTTAATCGGTATCCGGAACTGATTCTCTAGTCGGAAGACGATATGTGTTATATCTTGTGAGATGTACCATTATGTTATGTTCTGATATGAATGATTATGAATGATTTGTTTTACGAATACGTTATATGTGGAATTCGTTCACTACCCCTTTACTTTAATGTTATTCACTGGGCTTTAGCTCACTGTTTTTATATATGTATTTATAGGTGAGCGTTCTGGGAGTCAAGCCTAGGCGGAGTCTTAAACCGAGCCGCCGTTTTGAAGCCTACCAAGTGCTTTGGGTGCCTCCGAGTTGGGGCTAGGCCTGGAAGGCCATTAACAAGCTTTGTTTTTGTTGTACACTCAAGACACGTGCCTATGTCTTGTATATGATATTTTGTTATATGTTATGTAATGTAAGTGGGTAAATTAACATTTTTGGCATGTAAATATTTATTCATATAGATGCACAGCTCTTTGGACTTATGGTATTTTGTTTTTGCTTCCGCTAGCCCCGATTATTTACGTTTTGTACAGAAAGGCCTTTGGTAATCTTGGATTACTGGCCGGTTACGATGCCAAACTTTTAGGGGCGGGTTTGGGTCGTGACATATGTTGAGCTCAATGATGGAGCCTTCGATACGGGTAACAGATTACAGATATAATAAGTTCCATAATGGAACCTCCGATACCGAGTAATAGCTAACAGATATCACATTGTGTTAAGGATGCCACGAATACATGTCAGAAATTGGACAATTATTCATTGTACTGAACATAATATTTCAAAAAACATATCTTATTTCATCATATAGAAAATAAATAAAGTTGAACATAGTTTTACTGAGTTATTACTCACAGATGGCTTCGGGTGCAGACAGATAGAGCAGACTAATCAAACGGTTTACAGCATGTGACTTACATCAACACATAACAAATACACATTTGCAACACACGTTGGAATATATTTAACTCATTACATTCCGTTCTTAGTGTGTTTCTATATTTTACCCTCATTACTATGTCTTAATTTTGGCTTAAGAATGCCTAGGATATAATAAGGATGCTAAAATGCATTGGAAAACACTTGGTCAAATTTTTGAAAACAGGGTCCCCGTTTGAGCGTAGTTTCTCCGCTCAAGCAGACATGCAATGTGTGAAGGGACGCTCGAGCGCAACTTCCCACGCTCTAGCGTTCTACAAATTTTGAAAAGTACTGGTTATGCAATTTCCACGCTTGACGGACGCTCGATGGTCGCTCGAGCGTAAGACTTATGTCCTCGCTCTAGCGCAACTCTTGACGCTCGAGCGGTCTGCAAAAAAGTGAAACTTTTGGGAGCATGTATTTCACACTCGAGTGAGTTTCTGGTAACTCGAGCGGAGATGCAAAAATAAATGTGGTCGCTCGAGCGCAGAATCTCACGCTCGAGCAGAAGTGCAGAATCTGGAATCTCTAGATTGCACCCCTAAGCTCCAAACTCGAATTCCACACCTTAAAACTCATTTTCTTGGACCAAAATTCTGGAAAATATCTAAGAACTTGTAAAACATCATGGTTTGAAATTCATTTCATGAAATCAAGGCCCAAAAGTAAGTCAATTGTTCAAAAATTCAACTTGAAATGTAAGAACATGCTATACATATGATATGCATGTATTCATTTGAACTCATAGCTTCCAAAACATGATCAACTAAGGTAATTTGATGGAAAACATGATGAAATTACAAGACTATGGTAGACTTAGTACATGCATGTGAAAATCCTTAACCATTAAACTTAAAATAGAAGGAATTATGCATGCATGCATGGTATGAGTTACAATTCTCAAATTTTAGCTTGATTCTCATGCTTAATCTTCTAATTTTCTTGAATTCTCACACCAAGTAATTCAAATTCATAATTAAGGAGTTGAATTTCCAACCTAAGCCTTGAGTTAGCAAGTGTTGGAGCTAAACTCTCTCAATTCTCTTCAATCTCCCCTATTTCCTTCTTAATTCTCTTCCTCCTTTAATGTTGGCTTCAATCTCTCTCTCTCTCTCTCTCTCTCTCTCTCTCTTCTTCCACACGTTTGAGCTCAAAATGAATGAAGAAAAAGGGAGTCTTGGGCTTGGTAGTGGTCTTATATAGGCTAATTAGTGAAGCTTCATGAATTCTTGCTTAAACTAATCATTTGGAATTATTTTATTCTAATTTAATCGTTCCGAATCGAATTTCAATTAAACCTACCACAAAATTCTATAAATCCCAAATAACACATAAATTAAGTCAATTTCTAAATCGGATGCTGATAAAGCTGTCACGACCCAATCTCAGGGGCTTAGGATTAGAATCGCAACTTATTAACTTATTCTATTTGTAGCAAATTGAATTGCGCAAGCGGAAATAAAAATAATTAAACAGGAAATTATTCCATTTTACTATTTTAATAAGAGAAAATACATCTATAGGGCTTTGATTATTTTATTATTCAGTTACCGGCCTCGAGTAGAAACAAAAGGGAGTAAAAATATAAAAAAAAAACAAAAAGAAAAGAAAGGCAAAATAGTGGTTCAACATCAATCCACGTGCGGGTTCCATTACGTGAGGTTATGGGTTTCCCCTATATCTCGTCACCTAAAAGGGTAATAGCTATAAGTACACAGCAGAGTGAGAAATATTATGCTAAGAGTATAGGGAATACAAAATAGCCATGGATAGTTAGTTAGGCCAAAACATTTACATAACTCAATTTGGTAAATAAATCATTTAAGTGGCAGAAACTGAAATACAGAAATTATGTAAATAAATAACCATAACCACGGTACAGAACAGAACAGAACAGAGGTAACAGAAGTGACAGTCAGAACAGAGGTCAATGGATTCATGACAAATAGAGGACCACAAAGTGACTAAACAGAGGCCAATGGTTATTTAAGTCCCCCAAGGCGTGGGACTCCCGTGATGGTACTTACAAAATATAATTGTTTATAAGGTCATAGTCAAATATTTTTTAAAATTTAAACAAATATATCCATGGGTTTCATTTTAACAAATAGAGTTTAGAAATTAATCCACGTAATTGAAATATTAATATAATCTATAATAGTTTATAAAACATAACTTGTATAAAATAAATTACGGTAAGTCAAAACATACGTAAAATATATTATAGTGACTTAAGGTATAATATAACTCACCTTAAGATTGAGTCTTACTATTTCCTTTATATTTTTCCTATCTTTTCGAAACCGTTCTTTCTCCTTTTGGTCTCTCTTTATTTCACTCTCTTATTTTCCCTCATTCCTTTACCTCTGTGGCAGTTCCCCCCCCCCCCAAAAACTTCTTATATACATACAAACTCATGATGCCTACACAAGGTGACTCATTCTTCCTAAAGCTAGGTAGTATAGATGGCATCTAACCATCTCTCCTGAGAGATTATAATCTAAGATTATAATCTACTAATTAATGGCAAGTAACTGATTGGCCTTATCTCATCAGTAGGCTATTAATATTATTATTTATTTACTCTATCTTTTACATTTATTTGTTTACTATCTTTAACTCTAATTTGGCCCAACTAGTATTATAATTCTATATTTATGTTAATTTGGCCCCAAATAATAGTCCCTAATTAATCCCATATTTGATAACCCAATGTCAAATTAGATTTATATATTTATTTATTTAATAATATATCATCACATACAATCATAATTATATAACTATAAATATTTATGTGATATTTAATTAAACGTTCAGGGTATCACAATTGTCTTCATTTCGCAAACCGAAACAGAAACATAAACAGATCTTTTTATGTTAAACAGATATAAACACGAATAAGGTAACATATGATGCAAAATTTCACTTTAATTACTCATTAGGCATAATTAAACATGGATTAACGTTAATTATGGGTCGAGATTGTAACAGTCTTCCCCCCTTAAAGAGTTTGGTCCTCCAAACTCGAATTACCTTCAATTTGGAAGAAAATCGAGTCTAAAGAAAACAGTTCAGGGTATCTTTTCATCATATCTTCCTCTGTCTCCCAAGTTTCATAGGTTCCTCCATGATTCTGTCAATCGACCTTTACCGATGGAATTTCCTTGTTTCTCAATCTCTTGATTCGGCGGTTCACGATTTGTATTGGCTTCTCTTCGTACGTATAATCATCCTTCAGAAGCACATGAGTTGGTTCTATCACATGGAGCGAGTCTCTTAAATAATCTCGAAGCATCGAGATATGAAAAACGTTATGTATGTTCTCTATTACCAGAGGTAAGGCTACTCAGTATGTTACCGAATTGATCTTCTCGAGAATTTCATATGGCCCAACATATCTTGGTGCCAACTTTCCTTTTACCCCAAATCGTATCTGACCTTTCATTGGAGTTACCTTTATGAACACATGATCCCCGACTTTGTATTCTCTATCTCGCCTTCGGACATCTGCATAGCTCTTTTGGCGGCTTTGTGTAGTTTTCAACCTCTGTTGAATTAATTTCACATTTTCAGTTGTTTCTTGTACAAGTTCTGGTCCCAACAATGGTATGTCACCTACCTCAGCCCAATAATAGGAGAATGACATTTTCTTCCATACAGAGCTTCATATGAAGCCATCATAATACTTGAATGATAGTTGTTGTTGTACACAAATTCAGCCAGAGGAAGGTAAGTCTCCCAATTGCCTTGAAAGTCTAACACACACATCCGTAACATGTCTTCCAATGTTTGACTGGTCCGTTCGGATTGGCCATCTATCTGTGGGTGATAAGCACTGCTTAGTCTCAGTTCAGTCCCTAAAGCTTGCTACAAACTCTCCCATAATCTCGAAGTAAACTTGGGATCTCTGTCAGATACTATGGACACTAGAACTCCATGTAATTTCACAATCTCATTGACATACAAATTAGCCAACTTATCTACATTATACAAAGATTTGACAGATAAAAAGTGAGCAGATTTAGTTAAACGATCAACAATGACCCAAATAGAATCCATACCTCGAGAAGAACGAGGCAGTCCGACAATGAAATCCATAGTAATATGCTCCTACTTCCATTCCGGTATTGGAAGTGGCTGAAGTAATCCAGCGGGTTATTGATGTTCAGCTTTAACTTGTTGGAAGTGCAAACATTTAGCCACAAAGTCGGCAATGCTTTTCTTCATTCCAGGCCACCAGATGTTCTGTCTCAAATCATGATACATCTTTGTGGTCCCCGGATGCGTGGCAAACTTGGAGTTGTGAGCTTCAGTCATAACACGCTTTCTTAAATCAGAGGAATCTGGCACACAAAGTCTATTATGAAATTTCAATACATTATTCTCAAACGAGAATCCTGGCCTAGGCTTTGAGTCAAATTCTTCCACAATGTTTTTCAAGAACTTATCTTCAAGTTGTTTCTCTCTAATTTCTTCAAAGATTGCAGGTTAAACATAAATAGCAGCTAAGATTCTGCCTTGTTCACGCAGTACAACTTCAATTTCATTTGTTTCTAAGTCACATATTAAGTCTCTCTAAACGGTGAGTAAGCACGACAATTTACCCATGGATTTGCAGCTCAATGCATTAGTAACTGTGTTTGCTTTTCCCGAATGGTACAAAATTTGCAAGTCATAATCCTTAATCAATTCTAACCATCTTCGTTGTCTCATGTTCAATTCCTTTTGGGCGAAGAAATATTTCAAACTTTTATGATCCGTATATACTTCACAAGTCACACCATACAGATGATGTCGCCAAATCTTCAAAGCAAAGACAACAGCTGCCAATTCAAGGTCATGAGTTGGGTAGTTCTTTTCATGTGAACGAAGTTACCAAGAGGCATAAGCAATTACCTTCCCATTCTGCATTAGTACACAACCCAACCCTTTATACGAAGCGTCACTGAAAATCTAGAATGCATCAGTACCATTAGGTAAAGTTAAGATTGGTGCAGTCACTAATCTGGTTTTCAACTCTTGAAAAGCTGTTTCACGCTGATCATTCCAATCGAATGTCATATTTTTCTGTGTTAGCTGCGTCAATGGCATAGCAAGTTTCGAGAAATCTTTCACAAACCTTCTGTAGTAACCTGCAAGTCCCAGAAAACTCCTCACTTCTGATACATTAGTTTGTCTTGGCCAGTTCACAATGGCTTCAATTTTCTGAGGGTCAACCGAAATACCATCTTTGTTGATTACATGCCCCAGAAACGCTACACTGTCAAGCCAAAATTCACATTTGGAGAATTTTGCATATAGTTTCTTTTCTCTTAGAATCTATAACACGGTTCTTGAGTGATTCTCATGATCTTCCCTGCTTTTGGAGTAAATCAAAATATCATTAATAAATATAACAACAAATTCATCCAGATATGATTTAAACACCCTGTTCATAAGGTCCACAAAGGTAGCAGGTGTATTAGTCACCCCAAACGGCATTACCAAAAGTTCATAGTGTCCGTATCTAGTTCTGAATACAGTTTTCTCTATGTCTTTTGCCTTGGTTGAGTTCTTGGAATTCGGATACTTTTCGATCCCGAAAACATTTAGGGAAATACTTTTCATAAAAGATCTCATTGAATCGAGCCCACGTCATATTTCCATTGGTATTTCGGATCAATAACCACCATCTCCGAGCTTCGTCTTTGAGAGTATAGGTGGCCAATAAAACTTTCTAAGTCTCGGTACAGGGAAATACTTCAAACAAATTTTCCATCTCCAGCAACCATGTCTCTGCTTTCAATGGTTCAATTCCACCCAAGAATGCTGGCAGTTTCATTTTCATGAATTTCAGTGTCAGGTTAATAATGTCATTATTATCAGATTCAACTTGTACTAGCAACGGCGGAAGGGGCAAAGACTGTTATCTCTGCTGTTGCGTCATATCTTCGGTCAATACTATAAGCATCTGTTCCATTCGATTCATACAAGCCTTTGAGGATTCACTGGTATCATTGTCCCTTGCATTCTCTATGTTGCTATAGAGACACCAAGTAAAAATAAACATAGGAATAATCTCGTTTATTTCTTTCAATTTATTTGTCCATATTCAAATTCAGTTTTCACATTTATAAAGATTACCGCACACCCACACATGCAGATGGAATGCCCCTACTTGTTACTAGGACATCCTAAGCTCATATAGACTTGTGTGTGCGGTAGAACACGTGCTCTGATACCACTCTGGCATGACCCAAACCCGTCCCTATAGGTTTAGCATCGTAACCGGCTAGTAATCCCTAGATTACCAAAGGCCTCTGAACAGAATAACATATAGTTAGGGGCTGCGAAAGCAAATATACAAAACATATGTAGTCCATTGAGCTGTGAAGACATACATGGGACAGATAATTTAAAACTTTTATAAACTAGCTAGTGGCGTCAAAAGATACAGTATTTACACATCATTCCATGAACATATTATCAAAAATCTTGCCCGTAATTCAAAAGAAACAAAGTCTAGTACATTCACAAAAACAACCACTAAACTTGACTTAATCTGGAACCTCCTCAGGAGGCACAAAGGTTGGCTGACAAAAACTGAGACGCCAGGTCCTCAACTTTGAGCCTGGTCACGTGCTTGATCACCTACATACATAATATAAATTGTGAGCAGAAGCCCAGTGAATAATAACAGAGTAAGTGGTTTCAATGAATGATATCCATACCAGATTCAGAAATCATAATTCAAATTCATATTCTTGTTCAAATCATATACAGAAATCAGACTTCATGCTTAATCATATGTGGTACATCCATTAGCGCTAACAGAGCAGATACAGAACAGATACAGAACATATGGTGGTTATGAGTAACCAGTTCCATAAAAGAACCTCTGGATCTGGGTAACAGATAATAGATATGTTGAGCTCAATGATGGAGCCTTTGGTACAGGTAACAGATTACAGATATAATAAGTTCCGTAATGGAACCTCCGATACCGGGTAACAGCTAACAGATATCACATGGTGCTAAGGATGCCACGAATACATGTCAGAAATTGGACAATTATTCATTGTACTGAACATAACATTTCAGAAAACAGATCTTATTTCATCATACAGAAAATAAATAAAGTTGAACATAGCTTTACTAAGTTCTTACTCACAGATAGCTTCGGGTGCAGACAGATAGAGCAGACTAATCAAACTGTTTACGGCACATGACCTATATTAACACATAACAAATACACATTTGAAACACATGTTGGAATATATTTAACTCATTACGTTCCGTTCTTAGTGTGTTTCTACATTTTACTCTCATTATTATGTTTTAATTTTGGCTTAGGAATGCCTAGAATGCAATGAGGATGCTAAAATGCATTGGAAAACACTTGGTCAAATTTATGGAAACAGGGTCCCCGCTCGAGCATAACTTTTCCCGCTCGAGCGAACATGCAATGTGTGAGGAGACGCTCGAGCACAACTTCCCATGCTCAAGCGTTCTGTAAATTTTGAAAAGTATTGGTTATGCGATTTTCATGCTCGATGGACGCTCGATGGTCGCTTGAGCGTAAGACTCATGTCTCCACTAAAGCACAACTCTTGATGCTCGAGCGGTTTGCAAAAACATGAAACTTTTGGGAGCATGTGTTTTACGCTCGAGCAAGCTTCTTGTAGCTTGAGTGGAGATGCAAAAATAAAGGTGGCCGCTTGAGTGCAAAATCTCACGCTTGAGCGGAAGTGCAGAATCTGGAATTTTCAGATGGTATCCCCAAGCTCCAAACTCGAATTCCACACCTTAAAACTCATTTTCTTGGACCAAAATTCTGGAAAATATCTAAGAACTTGTAAAGCATCATGGTTTGAAGTTCATTTTATGAAATCAAGGCCCAAAAGTAAGTCAATTGTTCAAAAATTCAACTTGAAATGTAAGAACATGCTATACATATGACATGCATGTATTCATTTGAACTCATAGCTTCCAAAACATGATCAACTAAGGTAATTTGATGGAAAACATGATGAAATTACAAGACTATGGTAGACTTAGTACATGCATGTAAAAATCCTTAACCATTAATGTAATAACCCCGACCCCATATTAACGTTAATTCGTGCTTAGTTAAGCCTAACAATAATTTAGGAAGGATTTGGAACTAATTCGCATGAGTATTGCATCACCTTTGTATTTTTATCTGTTAGGCGTAGAAAGATCTGTTCATATTTTAATTTCGGTTCGCAAATTGAGAGCTTTATCGGCGTCCGAATCAGAAATCGGCTTGTGTTATATACTAGTTAGGATTTATAGAATTTTAAGGTAGGTTTAATTAAAATTCGGTTCGGAACAATTAAACTAGATTAAAATAATGCTATTTATTTGCTTTTTGATCAATTACCACTTATGGACCATTTAGACTCCACTAGCTCACATTTTCATTGCACTCCTCCATTCCTCTGATGCAAACATGAGAGAGAGAGGGAGAGTTGAAGGGAAGTTGGATTCAACAAGGGATTTGCTTGGGGTTTAGGAGAAATAGAAGGATTTGCATAATAGAGCCTTCATATTGAGGAATTCAAGACTTGAGGTAGGCATTCACCTTATTGATTATGAAATTGATTTACTAATGTAAGAATTCTAGTGAATTAAATGGACTCATGTTGGGTTTAAGCTAAGATTGGTGAATTGAAGCTCAATACATGTATGCATGTGTGATTCATAGCACTTGAGTTGTCCTTCTAAGGAATCCATGCATGCATGCATAAATTTCCATGTTTTGAGTTGGAGTTCTAAGATTTCTTCCATGCATGTGTCAATTTCACTCACATTATAGCCATTCGACTTGTTTTCCATCAAATTATTAAGTTTGGTTATGTTTTGGAAGGTTTGAATTCAAAGGAGTCCTTGTATGTTGAATTGATGGCATATTCATAAAGTTCATGTTGATTTTGCACAAATTGGGTTGCTCTTGGGCCATGATTTCTTGAAATGATTCTTCAAACATGTTGTTCTATGTGGTATTAAGTGTTTTCCAAAGTTTTCGCCCAGAAAAATGAGTTTTGGATGGTTGAAGGTCGAGTTTCATGCTTGGAGGTCAATCTGGATTTTCCAGAAATTTGACCCACGCTCCAGCGGGGACTTTCACGCTCGAGCGTGAAGCCTGAGTACATGCACTTCCGCTCGAGCGGCGAGAGTCACGCTCGAGCGTGAAATGCGTATACCCAGGAGTTTGTGTGATTTGCAGTCCGCTCGAGTAGGGGAAGCCACGCTCGAGCGAGGGTCTGTGTCACACGCTCGAGCGGGGGTCGAGCACCCGTCGAGCGTGAATTTCATACATCCAGCACTTTTTCATAAGTTTGCAATCCGCTCGAGCGGGGAAGTCCACGCTCGAGCGAAGCATCATTGTCTGCATGTCCGCTCGAGCGGGGAAAGCCACGCTCGAGCGTGGACCTTATCTTCAGCAAAATTTGAGAAATGATTTTCAATGCATTTTTGCATCCTCATTCCATCCTAGGCATTCCTAGGCCATGTTTAAGACCCCATAATGTGGATAAGAGATTAGAAACACACTAAGAGCCAACGAAATAAGTTTTGTACAATTAGAACGTGTGTTTCAAGTGTGCATCTGTTATGGGTTGTATAGGTCACGTGCCACGTACCGTTTGACCAAGTTTACTCTGTCTGTCTGTCTCAAGGCCCACTGTGAGTAATAACTCTGTAAAGTTATGTTTAACTTAAGTATTTTCTGACTAGTATGGTATGATCTGTTTTCTGAAATGCTATCTTACGAATTATGAATGAATGTCCAATTTTCTGAAAAGTATTTGTGGCACCCTTAGTTCACATGGCCCTCACACGGGGGTAACAATACCGCGGCCAATCTGCACGTGGCCCTCGCCTGGGGGTAACAATACCGCGGCCAATCTGCACGTGGCCCTTGCCTGGGGGTATCAATACCATGGCTACTTGCGCGCAAGATATGGACCTTTATGGTCGTTGGTACCAACTATGCATGTGGGTCTCTGGACCAAATTGATCTGATAGCTAATGGGTGTACCACGTATGATCTTATGCAAAATCTGAATATGAACATGAGTGTGTATCTAAATCTATTTCTGTTTTGAAGTCTGAATATGTTCTGATTTAAATACTGGATCCTAACTTGTGCTGGACATCATTCATAAAACCCCTTTACTCTGTTATTATTCACTGGGCTTCCGCTCACAGTTTATATTATGTATGTAGGTGAGCCGGCGGGTGACCAGGGCCAGAGTTGACAGTCTTCTATCCTGTTTTTGTCAGCCAACCGTTGTGCCTCCCAAGGACGTTCCGATTGAAGTCTCGTTATATGGCTATTTTTGTATTCACGCTAGTCTTTGTGTATGCTCTGTAAAGTCAGGTCTTGGGAAGTACATTCTGTAAATACCTTGTAAATATTGTGTATCTGGACTGGCATGTTTATGTTTATATAAATAAGTTTTGAAATATTCTGTCCCATGTACGTTATCACAGCTTATTGGACCTTGTTTATTTGTATTATCGCTTCCGCAGCCCCTTACTATTTGCTAATCTGTTTAGAGGCCTTTGGTAATCCACGGATTACTGGCCGGTTACGGTGCTAAACCTATAGGGGCGGGTTTGGGTCGTGACAATTAAACTCAAAATAGAAAGAATTATGCATGCATGCATGGTATGAGTTACAATTCTCAAATTTTAGCTTGATTCTCATGCTTGATCTTCTAATTTTCTTGAATTCTTACACCAAGTAATTCAAATTCATAATTAAGGAGTTGAATTTCCTACCTTAAGCCTTGAGTTAGCAAGTGTTGGAGCTAAACTCTCTCAATTCTCTTTAATCTCCCTTATTTTCTTTTTAATTCTCTTCCTCCTTTAATGTTGCCTTCAATCTCTCTCTCTCTCTCTCTCTCTCTCTCTCTCTCTCTCTCTCTTTCCTTCCACACGTTTGAGCTCCAAATGAATGAGGAAAAAGGGATTCTTGGGCTTGGTAGTGGCCTTATATAGGCTAATTAGTGAAGCTTCATGAATTCTTGCTTAGACTAATCATTTGGAATTATTTTATTCTAATTTAATCGTTCCGAATCGAATTTCAATTAAACCTACCACAAAATTCTATAAATCCCAAATAACACATAAATCAAGTCAATTTATAAATCGGATGCCGATAAGGTAACAGAAACATAAACAGATCTTTTTACGTTAAACAGATATAAACACAAATAAGGTAACATATGATGCAAAATTTCACTTTAATTACTCATTAGGCATAATTAAACATAGATTAACGTTAATCATGGGTCGGGGTTGTTATAGATGCATTGGCAAATCAGTCACTAGAAGAGAACCAGATCCTGTTAAGAGAAAACCAGATCTTGTTAAGAGAAGTGAGGAGTGCATTGAAAGCTCCGTCGATAGAGTATGCAAGTTAGAGTGAAGTAAAAGCACAAAAGATGCCTCCAAAGGCAGGGGTTGTACACATCCTACCACCAATTAGTATGCCACATCAATCTGTTGGTAAACCAATGCCTTTTTACAAGGACCCAACTGCTGAAGAAAGAATGCATGAGGTATTTCAAACCCCAAATGTTAAAAGTCAAGGAAATTGGCATGGGGGCAACCTGGGTCAAATGTTTTTTCTAATCCACTATATGGCCAAAAAAGTGTAGAAAACAAAAATTTATTTAACATAGAGTTTAATGATTATTTTAACATGAGGCCAAGAAAATAATATGGTTTTTGAAAATTATAATCAAGGGTTTGAAAATCAAAATATGGGGTATAGAGAAGTTCCTAATGTGGGTTTTGGAAATCAAAGAATTAATAATTTTTGAAATATGGGTGCATATCCTGATATGCATAGGCCTGACATGTATCATGAACCATTTGGTAATGGCCAAAGGCCAAGAGGTCTAGCACCCCCTTTACATGTCGACAGGTGTGAGCCTTATGAAAATAATTATAGGTATAGGGGGCAAAGTAATTCTAACCACGTCGATAATTTTCAAAGGGACCAGATTATCCAAATTGTTCAAGACCTTTATGGTCCAGGGATGAGAACGCCTGAAAGGCCTAGGTTTAGGAAGCCATACCCACGGTGGGTAGATGAGGAACCTTTTCCTGGGAACTATAGGGTACCTGAGTTTTCCTTGTTTCATGGTAAGGAAAATCAATCAATAATTGAGGAAAAACATGTGCTGGTTGGTGAGTTGAGAAGTGTTATTGATGATTTTTCTAGAAGGCAGTATCAGACAAGGGTGGAGGTCCACAAGACACCTTCAAATGTTGGTGTTGTTACTCCATCAATTGTCATGGTTGCAAAAACAAAAGGCCATGAGAATAAGAATTCCATGGCAGGGGGCAATTTCACAAAAAAGAAATATTTTCTAACCCATTAATGTATGAAACAAAGAAGTGTGATTTTAAGCCAAATATGGCTGAAAATAATGAACAACCATATATTTATGAATTTAAAATTTTTGACATTGTTCAAGATGTCAACATGTGTTTTTAAGGCCATTGATGGCTTTTGTTGTTCAAAATCTTTTTTGGATATGTGGATCACACCAAAACTTGGTTTTAATAAAATGGTTAATGAACCAACATTGTTTAGAAAATATACACTCAGAAAATGTATATAAAGCAAGCTAGATAATGGCCATTCGAGTTTGGCCTCTATTTCTGACTTTGAATCTTCGAAGTTATGACTAATTAAGCAAAAATGTGTTTTCACTATTGAACACTCACAGTTGAAAGCATGTGATCAAATTTTCAAGTGCATGAAGAAACATTTTTTGGTCTAATTTGTGTTAATCAAATATGAACATAAGATCAAAGGAAATTGCAGCAGTTATATTTGCACAAAGATACTGTGCTTTAGAAAGGTAGTTCTAATTAGCCATTTGCACATCATATACTTGAAATGTTTTTAATATGCTTTGTCAAATGTAGCTCACTTGGATTGAGTTGTGATTTAGCCAATTATGTGGCATATGATTATTAATAATGTGGTGTTTGATCACCAAATTTCTCAGCCCTAAGCATATATTTTTTTTATAGATGTTTGTTTGTTGAAAGGGTTCCTGCCAATTTAATTTTTTATACAACTCTTCAAGAATTCAAGACTTCTCATTCTTAAAGAGTTGGGAGGGCATTGTTTGCACCCATTTTCATAAATTTCCTATCGACAGGTGGATCAATTGAATAATAACATGTGGCAAAGTTAGAGTGAGAGTTCTATATCAATTAAAGGGACGAGTGGCATTAGAGAGGTTGATCACATGCATTGGATGGTTCAGATGATGGAGTAGTTATCAGGCTAGGCCCAGCTGATGGAGCAGTTATCAGGCTAAGTCATGGCCTTAGTGGGCAACTGGCAAGAAGGGTCATGTGCAAAATAGAGGTTTCTCTCTGTCGATAGGAAGCCTATAGTGTTGAGGGACACGTGACATCATAAAAGAAGGGCAGTTTGACAGGTGAAAGTGAAGGTTTAATAAAGTTTGAACCTTTGGAAATAAGAGGGGTAGTTACAGCAGTTATGCTGTCACGACCCAAATCCACCCGTAAAGGTTTAGTGTCATAACCGACCAGTCATCTAGGGATTACCAAAGGCCTTTGAACAAATTAAACAAAATACAGGGCCTAGCGGAAGCAATTATAAACATACAACATCCATAGAGCTGTATAGATACACATGGGACAAAAAAAAAAAAATTTGAAACTTAATTTACATAATTAAGATGTCATCCTTCTCCATACATAGATAAACAAAAAACTTGTCCAACCAGTAACAGAAAAAATAAAAAACAAAAGAAAAGTCTTAGCATTGATCACAAAAACAGAACCACTTCTTAGATGGGAACCTCCTTGAGAGGCACAGTGGTTGGCTGACAAAACGGAACTCTAGACTGTTAATTATGTGCTTGGTCATGCACTTGGTCACCTACATACATAAATAATACGGTGAGCTGGAGTCTAGTGAATAACAACACAGTAAAAGGTTTATGAATGATGTCCAAACAGTTTCAAAAACCAGAGTTCATATCAGAAATAGATTCAAATTCATATACTTAACCAAAAGTCATAAGCAGTTGTATGTGGTACATCCATTAGCTATCATATCAACTTGGTCCTGAGACCCATATGCATAGTCAATACCGACAACCCCAAAAGTCCATATCTTGTGCACAAGTAGCCATGGTATTGTTTTCCCCAAGCAAGGGCCATGTGAACATAGACCACAATATTGTTTCCTCTGGGTAAGAGCCATATAATCATAAGCGGCGGTATTGTTTCCCCTGGGCGAAGGCCATATAAACATATGCCACAATATTGTTTCCCCAGATGAGGGCCATGTGAACTAAGAATGCCACAAATACATTTCAGAAAATTGGACATTCATTCATGATTCACAAAATAGCATTTCATAAACCAAATCATATCTTATCATTTTGAAATTACTTTTATTCAAACATAGCGTTATAGAGTTGTTACTCACAGATAGCTCCGATAGCAGAATGGCCAAAGCAGACAGATCGGATAGTCTATGGTGCATGACCTACACAAACACATAGCAGATACACATTGAAACACACGTCCGGAAACACTTAACTCATTCATTTTCTTCCTAGGTGTGTTTCTAATCCTTATCGTCATTATCAAGTCTTAATTAGGGCTTAGGAATGCCTAAGATGCAATGAGGATGCCAAAATGTGATTTGAAACACTTAGTCAAATTTCTAAAAATAGGGTCTTCACTCGAGCGCAACTTCCTACACTCGAGTGATCTGTAAAACTCTACAAAACTTCTGGGAGCTCTCATTTAACGCTCGAGTGGAGACTCAAAAATAAGAGTGGTTACTTGAGCGCAGGTTCTACCACTCGAGCTAACCCCCAAACTCTGCAAAAGTATTGGGAGCTCGCATTCTTCACCCAAGTGCAAACTCCATCGCTCGAGCGAAGCCTGCGAATTTCGGAATTTCCAGATTGCACTTCCAGCTTCAAAGCTCAATTTCAAAGTGCCAAAACACATCATTTGGGCCAAAAACCTAAGAAAACATGTCCAAACTTGGAATACATCAAGGTTTAAAGATCATTTCGCAAAATCAAGGCCCAAAAGTATGTCAATTGTTCAAAATCAAACTTGAAACATTCAAAACATAACATGCATGACTTGTTATGAACTCAAACATTCCAAAACATGATCAAATGAGATATTTAGCTCAAAAACATGGTGAATTCTTACAACAAAACCAAGATGAGGACATGCATCTGAAAATTCTTTGAAAACAACTTCAAAATACCATGATATGTACATGCATGCAACCTTTCTACTTCTTAGCTGAATTCTTGTATCTCTTAGTTCAATTCTCTTGAATTCAAGCGTTAACCAACTCAATTACAAAACTAAAGGTTGAATTCTTGCCTAATCTCTTTAATTGGGCTCTAGATTGTTATGTTTATGCGTTTCAAGCCAAATTTCTTCCTCCTCAAGCTTTGACCTCAATCTCTCTCTCTCTCTCTCTCTCTCTCTCTCTCTCTCTCTCTCTCTCTCTCTCTCTCACGTTTGTTGCCTCAAAGATGACAAAAAGAGGGTGTTTTTGAATATCCTACAATCAACTTTGACTTTTATATGCTGGGTTATGCTAGATTAATTAATAACTAATCAATTGGCATTATTATTCTAATTATTTGGTTCCGAATCATATTTCAATTAAACCTACCATAAAATTCTAAAAATTCTAAATAACATATAAACTAAGTCAATTTCATGATCGGATGCCAATAAGACCTTCAATTCGCATACCGAATTGGAAATACTAACAAATATTCATACCATGAACATATATAAACACAATTCACACATTTAATGCACAATTAACACATGATTTCATCTTCATTCTTATTAGGCATTCTTAATCATGGTTTAACAGTTAATCAAAGGTTGAGGTTGCTATAGTCTTCCTCCCTTAAAGAGTTTGGTCCTCCAAACTCGGATTACCTTCATTTTGGAAGAACATTGGGTCCAATGGAAATAAGTCCAGATATCTCTTTAGCATATCTTCTTCTGTTTCCCATGTTGCATAAGTTCCTCCATGATTTTGCCAATCAACCTTTACCAATGGAATCTCCTTGTTCCTCAATCTCTTGATCCTTCAATTGACAATTTGGATTAGACATTCCTCGTAAGTATAGTCATCTTTCAGAAGCACATAAGTTGGTTCAATAACATGATGTGGGTCTTGCAAATAATCCCGAAGCACTGAAACATGAAAGATATTGTGCATTCCATAACTGGAGGTAAGGCCACTTGATACGTTACCAAATTAATTTTCTCAATGATTTCATACGGGCCAATGTATGGTAGTGCCAACTTTCTTTTAACCCCAAATCGAGTTTGTCCTTTCATTGAAGTCACTTTGATAAACATATGGTCATCGACTTTATCCCTACTTTGTACATCCACATAACTCTTCTACCAACTTTGAACGGGTTTCAGCCATTGCTGAATCAACTTGACTTTCTATGTTGTCTCTTGTACAAGTTCCAGTCCCAACAAAGGTCTATTGCCTACTTCCACCCAACAAATTGGAGATAGGCACTTCCTACCATACAGAGCTTCATAAGGAGTCATCCTAATACTTGAGTGGTAGCTATTGTTGTACACAAATTCGGCTAGTGGCAGATAGGTTTTCTAATTTCCTTGGAAATCTAGTGCACACATTCTAAGCATATCTTCCAAGGTCTGTATCATTCTTTCTGATTGGCCATTTGTCTGTAGGTGGTAAGCACTACTCAACCTCATTTCAGTTCCCAGAGCTTGTTGAAAACTTTGCCAGAATCTTGAAGTGAATTTGGGATCTTTGTTAGATACAATAGATACTGGCACACTGTGTAATCTCATAATCTCATTTATATAAATGTTAGCTAATTTGTTTGCATTATAAAAGTCTTCATAGGCAAAAAGTAAGCAGACTTAGTTAAACGATCAACAATGACCCAAATAGAATCCATACCTTGGGAGGAGTGAGGCAATCCAACAATAAAGTCTATCGTAATGTGCTCCAATTTCCATTCTGGTATTGGAAGCGGCTGAAGCATTCCAGTGGGTCATTGATGCTTAGCTTTAACTTGTTGGCAATACAAACATTTAGCTACAAAATCAACAATATATTTTTTCATTCCAGGCCACCAAAAATTCTGTTTCAAGTCATGGTACATTTTTGTATTCCCTAGATGTATAGCAAATTTGGAGTTATGAGCTTCAGTCATAACACACTTTCTCAATTCTGAACAATCTGGTACACAAAGCCTACCCTGAAATTTTGACACATTATTTTCATACACAAATCTCAGCCTTGGTTTTGATTCAATCTCATCCATAATCTTTGTCCATAATTCATCTTGTAGCTATTTTTCTTTAACTTCTTCAATGATAGCTGGTTATGCAAAAATGGCGACTAAGACTCCACCCTGTTCACATAAAATAACTTCAATCTCATTTCTTTCCAGATTACACAACAACTCTTTCTGAATGGTAAGCAAGCATGACAAATTTCCCATGGATTTTTGGCTCAAAGCATCTGCAACTGCATTTGCCTTTTCAAGATGGTACAAAATCTACAAATCATAGTCTTTTATCAACTCGAGCCATCTTCTCTATCTCATGTTCAGTTCTTTCTAAGTAAAGAAATATTTTAGACTTTTGTGGTCAATATACACATCACAAGTCACCCCATATAGAAAATGGCGCCAGATTTTCAGGGCAAAAACCACACGTGTGAGTTCAAGATCATGGGTTGGATAATTCTTTTCATGTGGTCGGAGTTAGCGAGAAGCATAAGTAATCACCTTATCATTTTGCATTAGTACACACCCCAAACCTTTGTATGAAGCGTCATTGTAAATTTGGAACTCATTAGTACCATTGGGCAAAGTCAAAATTGGTGCAGTTACTAACCTGATCTTCAATTCTTAAAAGGCTAATTCCCGTTGATCATTCCAATCAAATGATACAATTTTCTGTGTCAACTGTGTCAATGACATGTGTAGCTTGCTTTTCGTGCTCCTTTAGGATACGATAGCCCTACAGTTTGGACTCTCGTAGTTCTGAATCTGATTTCACAAGTACAATGTGAAATAGATAAACACAAATGAGTCCAAATCCGGCAATTCTTTTAGAAAATTGATTTTGAATCAAAATGCCAAAAATGGACTACTTTGCCAGATACAGAGTCATTACCTAAATATTCTTGGGAAATTTAGGAAACTTGAGACTCGTGCCAAAGGCCACTTATCCTTCATCACTAAAGTGTCTCAGCTTGGGTACTTAGGTATGAGAGGGGAAGGTCAGGAATTGAGCACCCCACTCGCCAGATCAAAGATCGGCCTTTATTAATCATGATCTGATTCTTGTTTACATTATATACTCTTGTTCTGATTATTAGACTAACTTTACTAGATGATGCACACAAATATAGACTACCTTGCAAAAGTTGGAACATTTTGATTTCATGTTTGTTTGAAAATTGTTTCGAGTATGTACCACTTGAAAAAGTGATCTCATATATACATTACTCAGATTATCCCAATTCAAGCAATTAGCCTTCATCCACATGCATTCAAATAGGTATATCACTTAAGCACTTAGCCTCATGGTATCATGCTTGACATGGCAACAATCACACACATGTGATATACTAAAGCAAACTTACCCCAATTCCCGAGGCGAGCCAAAAGAGATAAAATAGTTATAAAAATACATGATCCTAACTAGTGAAATATGCCTAGTGCAACGAATGCAATATGCAGTTGGAAGTCTGGCTACTAGCATAGCATGTGAATCGATTTGATAGCATGTAGTTTTACACACGTTTTCAAAAAAGTATTTGAACGACAATGCTTGTTAGAATGATGAGCCGAACCTTATGCATACAAGACATATGGATGCAACTCATGGAAAATGCTAAATGAAAATGATGCTTTATACTATCCATCATAAGCAAGTAAATAAAAGGGAGAAAGACGTGAGGTTGGAAGATATACATGCATTGTTACAAGTTTGCCCTTGCGTAGGAGGGTTTGAAGAAATGAATTAGCTAAGTTAACTAACTAATTAATATTACAACATTGAATTTAACTAACTATTCTGGCTAATTAAATAATTACAACACAAAATTAATAGATCTAACTAATTAATACAAATTAACTAATTAACTAGTTACATTACAGAATTAATTAACTACGTAATTAGTTACAAGTTCACTCACAACATACTACTAGTAACAAAACAAGTCTAACGGGTCCCAAGGAGCAAGGAAATGGCTTATGTATACACATGCATTTCTCCCCTGAGAATGTCTTTGCACTGTTTTACACCTTAGCTTCTGCTCTGCTCTTTGAAGAAAGTGGTACTGCTTGGTTGAAAAAGGTGGACGGCCGCCCACTAATAGTGGCCTGCCGTCCAGTAAAGGTGGCCTACCGGCCACTAATGTTGGGTTTCTCTTGCTGCAATAGAAAACAAATAGAGCACAAACAGTGCATTCTCAGGAGATGTCTGTCCACCCTGCCTCTCCTTATCATCAAACAACTCAAATGAGGAGTAGGCTCGATTCGCAAGCCATCAATCGATGCAAATTCATTGCATGATGGCTTATAAATCAAGGGATACAATTTCAATAAATGCACAATTAAAGACTCATGAACCTCCTCCCTATCATGATGTTGATCAAGGGAAGTGGTTGACATCGACTCTTAAACCGTTTTCATCACTAATAAGTATAAAACGACTCAAGACTCAATGGGTTCAATTAACGTCCAATTGAACCCAAGTTGATTTTATTATCTTGTTTCATTTTATCCCAATTTTATTACTCAATTTCATTATATTTCCATTCATTAATCGATTGAGTCTAATAATGAGCATTAAGTCCACTAAAGGAGGGAAGTGTCAAACCAAGGGTTGGTTTAAGGCATGAGAGAGATGTCATGCCGTTGGTAATGAACCTCCGAAGAGATTAAACCATTAAGCACAACAATCTCTATCTTAAGCTTAAATAAATAATCAGTTTGAAACAACTCTCAAAGTAAGGAAGAAGCCAAGAAATGAGAAAAGTGTATAGATGATTAGAGGTGAACACAAGTATGGAAAGCTTGAAATAAATGTTATCAACTCAAACAAGTTGGTGCCTAATGCCTAAAACACCAAACCTATGAGGACCGTTACACTACAAGCATGCAATACAAAGTATAAATGACATGAACAGCTAAAAAAAGTCCTAAAATAGGCTAAAATAATACTAAAATTAAGGTAAAAACATATACCAAAGGAAACTAAAATAATGGAGCAATTGAGCTAGTAAACAAGCCAAAGGAGGGGAGGCTAACCCCTCCATTTTTGGGACTTCAAAACCACATTTTAGCCTTTGAAAAACCTTTGAAAATTAGTGTAAAAAGCTCAAAAAAAGATAATGAAAAGATGGGAAACACAGGGGTAAAGGGCTAAGAAGCAAGGTTCAAAGAAAGGTGATCCACCCCTCTACCTTTAATGGCCTTAAACCACAAGTTTCAGCCCATAAATACAGGTGAAAAACAGTACAAAAGCAGCGATAAATGATCGTCAATGAATAAGGGAAAAAACCTTGGAGTTATATCTTTTGAAGAGGAATAACCCTTTGAATCACAAACCACTAATTTCACACACTCAAGAGCTTAAAATGCAAGCTCAAACACCTCAGCAAATAACCCTTAAGGTTTGGTTTGGAGTGTCTAGGCAAAGGGTAGAAAAGTTGCAAGGGGGAGAGAAAAATGTAGAGAGAGAAATATTTTCCAAAACTTTGTTCCACAATTTTTTTAACCCTAAATTATGAGAGGGAGTCATCTATATATAGAAATATATAAGACTATCTCAAAAATATCCATACAGATACAGCTAAGGCAGTATATGAATCTGTGGAGACAGTTGGCACGGCTGGCAAAAAGATCTGAATTTTTACACAAGTGGCCGGCAGGCCACTAATAGTGGACGGTAGGCCATTAGTGGGTTTATTGGTCCCTTGGATGGTCAGGCTTGAAAAACTACTGTTTTAGTCCAAAAACAACATACAAGGTTTGTAGGTTTCTAAGGCTCAAAATTGAGGTTTCCTGCTGAGGAAATCGAGCATTTAGACAAGCGTATAAATTCATCATTGGGTGATCAATCAGTGGCGCCCAAGTCTTAAGGGTAGTCAAAAATGGGGTGTCTATAGCATGGCAAGTTTCGAGAAGTCTTTCACAAATCTGCGGTAGTAACTAGCAAGTCCTAGAAAACTTCTAATTTCAATCACATTGGTAGGTCTAGGCCAGTCTACAATAGCTTCAATTTTCTGCGGATCTACTGATATGTCATCCTTGTTGATCACATGCCCCAAAAATATTACACAATCAAGCTAGAATTCACATTGCAAGAATTTTGCATATAATTTCTTTTTCTTTAAAATCTGTAGCACAATTCTCAAATGATTTTCATGTTCTTCCCTGCTGTTGGAGTAAATCAATACATTGTCAATAAAAATAACAACAAACTCATCAAGAAATTGTTTGAATACCTTATTCATTAGGTCCATGAATGCTGCAAGTGCATTAGTTACCCCAAACGACATTACCAAAAACTCATAGTGCCCATATCTAGTCTGAAAAGCGATTTTCTCTATGTCTTCTGCCTTAACTTTCAATTGGAGGTATCCGGATCTAAGATCGATTTTGGAAAACACTTGGGCTCCCTGGAGTTGGTCAAATAAATCATCTATTTGGGATAGTGGATATTTATTCTTGACGGTTACTTTATTCAATTCACGGTAGTCAATACATAGCCTCAAAGACACGTCTTTCTTCTTGACAAATAGAATGAGAGCACCCCAAGGTAAAATGCTCGGTTCAACAAACTTCTTGTCTAACAGTTCTTGAAGTTGGACTTTCAGTTCTTTTAACTCAGAGATTGACATTCTATAAGGGATTTTGGAAATCGGTTGTGTTTCAGGTGCTACCTTAATGGTAAATTCAATTTCTCTATTAATCAGGTTTCTGGGTAATTCATTGGGAAACACATTAGGAAACTCGTTAACTACAGTCATATTAAATAACCTTGACAACCTTTTCGCAACATAAATAACCTCGACAACTTTTTCGCAATAGTTTACTGGCTTTCATAAAAGAGATCAAGTACGGTAGAGGAACTACCCCATTCCTAGCAAATACAAATTCAGGTAACCCCGGAGGTCGAAATACAACAGATATTCCTACCATGAACAGATATAAACACAATTCACACATTTAATGCACAATTAACACATGATTTCATCTTAATTCTTATTAGGCATTCTTAATCATGATTTAACAGTTAATCACAGGTCGGGGTTGTTACGTATACAGTAGCAGTTGCAAACTTGTAGGATTATGGGGTCATGGGTTCGAGAAGGAAAGTTATAAAAGCCAGAGATTTGCAGAAAGAAAGGGGACATAAACAACAATATAACAACTTAGCTTTTAGATTTAGGAGTAGTTCAGGTTGTAACTTAGGAGCAGTTTCTTTCACTGTAATTCGTACTTGTTGAATGAACATAGGTGATTTCAATTTGAAATTGTTTTTTGTTTGTTTAATTTACTTTGTTATTATCAGTTAATATAAAACAGTTTGTTTTCCTCTTGTTTACAAGTTGATCCAAAGAAATTCTCATTCTCTTGAAGCATTAGAACCGAAACCACAATTGCTTGATTTTTTCTTATTTAAGTTGTTCAGTTTGAATTATTACTTGGTTGCTATCAATCTAGACCCAACATAATTTTTACTAACATATCAAAAAATTTAATTTAAAAAATTTTAACTATTTTTCAAACACGTTTTAAAAATTAAAAAACGAAGAAAAAAATAAATAAATAAAAAATAAAATAAAATAAAAAAATTGACACCAAACCGACCCAAGTTCACTCTGCATTTAAACTCAGAACCCAAACTTTCAAGCCTTATAGTGGCACACATGTCAAAAGGAGTTAGGTGGTTCAACAAAATTTGGATAGTGAACATCTCATTTTGGAGTCATCAGCCATCTGGTTAGGCATATATGTCTAAAGAATAATGTTGCATAAATAAATTTTTTGGTAAAAATTAATGTGAGAGTTTTTGCAGTTATTTAATTGTAGTAAGTCTGATTTTAAATTCTAAATCTTTATTATTAATCATCACATTAATTTATAAATGAAGAATTATTTATATAACGTTTTTCATGTCTGAAAACAAGAAGAAAAGAGTTAAGTAACTGATAGATTATTTTTTTCTTTTTTATTATTATTTATTCATAAATAAAAATTATTTACATAACACTTTTCATATCCGGGAACTCAAAAAAAAACAAAAAAAAAAAAAAAACAGAGTACTCGGAGGGTTAGAGAGAGAGGTGTCTCTCTAGGGAGATTTCCAGTTGTGCTCCGACAATAGTCCAACGATAGTTTAGCGACCTCTTTCACACTCCTAAATTGTAGATCAAGGGTCTTACGTATTGTGCCATCGCCCAACCAGTATCGTACAGTCATCCCTGCTATGGTTAATAAGCTCTTGTATGGACTTATGATAAGCCGCCATTTTGTGTACGCACCGCCCCTTCGCAGTTTCGGTGAGTGACTATTGGTGTCTGTTGTTCTCATTGTTTCACCGGACCTTGATCTGCCCTACCCAAATAAGTTTGTCTAGTTAGGCTTAATGCATCCCTAGTTTAAAAAGACACCCCACTCCTAGAGTGTAGATTTAGATTTTTTATGTTAGAAAGCGGGGTTTTGTGGTATTTCCCTTATTTATCTCAAATGGTTCTTTGTTGTTGAGGTGTTCTTGAGCTTCAACTTCTGGTGCAATGGCGGCAGTGGTGGAGTTCGAGTAGCAGCGGTAGCAGAAAGCGTCTTCAGTGATGGCAAGGGTATAGTTTCATGTTTGAGGCAGACTTCTCATTTTTAGAAGTTGGGCCTTGACCACATCTACAAGTAGATCTGGATTTCTTAAATCATTTGTTTAGGCTTTTTGTATTTTGTTTTTATTTTTTTCTTTTGTTATACTTATATTATGTTTTTATTTTAATACATTGCATGTTTTATTCTAAAAAATAAAATAAAATAAAATAAAATAAAAGGAGTACAGTAGAACTCACAAATTTCTTTCTTTCTTTTTTGTTATTATTTATCGTTTTCCATAGGTTTGTGGTAATCTGCTGTTCATGAGTTAGGGCTCAACGTCAACAAGACCACATAAGTTACTCCCACTTAGCATTAAATCAGTGAATTTACGACCAATCACTAAAAAATTAGCACGTATGGGCTGGTTTGGGAATAAATTATTTTAATTTTAAAATTATTATATCAACTTTTTTTTTTTTTTACACTTTTTTTTATAAAAAAATTTAAAAATTAATTAAAATAATCAATTCCAAACTATTTTAATTTTAAAATTATTATATCACTTTTCTTTTTTTTACACTTTTTTTTTTATAAAAAATTAATTAAAATAATCAATTCCCAAACCACTCATAAATCATACTTTAAATTTGTTTCTCCCTAAGATTTTGTTTGGTTGGAGAATTTAGAGAAAGATTTCAAAAGGAAAAAGAAAAAAATGTATAAAATTAGATGAAATATAAATATATTTTATTCATATTTCACTTATATTTTCTTTTTTTATTTTCAAATCCTTTCCCAAATCCTTCAACCAAATACAACGTAAAATTGTGTTTGGTTGAAGAATTTGATGATGGAAACGGAATTAAAAAAAAGAAGAAAAAATAATTAATACGATTTGAATTCCAAATTATGTTTTGTTGAGTTAGAAATTAGAAAAAGAAAATAGTCAAAGTAAACCCAAAAAATAAAAGGGAGATTGACCAATAAGTCCCATATTTTGGACTTGTGATCCTTATAATCTCATATTTTTTTCTTGTGATACATTTGGTCTTTTTTTGATGTGTAATGACTCATTTGCCCACCATATTAGAGTATCATATTTGAAAAAAGTACACTAAAAATTTTTTTTAGTGTCATATTATACTTATCACGTTAGAGTATCACATTTGAAAAAAATATAATAAAGAGATTTAATTTTTTTAGAGTGTCACATCATACTTGCCACGTTGGAGTGTCACATGTCATGTTTGAGAAAAGTACGCTAAGGAGTTTATATTTTTTTGAAGTGTCACATCATACCTGCCACGTTGTCACATTTGAGAAAAGTACACTAAGAAATTTTTATTTTTTAAAATGTCACATCATATCTGTCACATTGTCACATTTAAGAAAAGTATATTAAAGAATTTTTATTTTTTTAAAGTGTCACATCATACCTGTCATGTTTGAAAAGTACACTAAGGAGGAATTATTTTTTTTGAAGTAAAAGTTTTGAAATATCATATCATACCCGTCACGTTGTTACATTTTTAAAAAAGCACACTAAGTAGTTTTTAACATCGTTGGAGTGTCACATCGTTGGAGTATCATATTAATATCTGTCACATTCGAGTATCATATCATACATGTCACATTAATAAAAGGGTATAACTGTTTACCAAAATACTACCAAAATAAAAAATAGGACTACACGGAAAGAAACTTTTCAGTAATAGAACTTAGCGGATCAATAGAAAAAATTTGAAACTAATTGGAGTACTTATTTGTGAAATGAGATTTATTAGTAAATATCTAAAAATAAAAAGTTAGATTATATTTTTCTCTCTTATTTATTTATAATCAAACAAAAAGTGTAATTACATTTTTTTTCTATTTTATTTTTTTTGATCAAAATTTTCAACTAAACACAGCTTAATAGTACACAAAGATGATATTTTATGAAATATTTCCGATTTTTCCCAAGTCTTCGTCGGTGAGAGAGACTACCATCCTTATCCCTTAACAGGTATTTTTCCAGTCCCATCTCAAATTTTCTTATTTTTATTTTCTATAGTCTAATAATTCAGAGTCAATTTATCACCATTAAAAAGAGCTGTCGTTGGCAAGTGGGTTGGATTTACATTAGGACTAAACATATAAAAAAATAAAATAAGTTAAACAAATTAATATGATAAAATATCACATTTAAATCATAATTATTTTATTTTTTTTATAAAAAATAAAAAAAAAAAAAAAAATCAAAACCCAACTAATTTAATTTGACTAAATTAACTTTAAAAAAAAAATCAAATTAAAAATTTTTTCCCTAAACGAAGCAGAGTCTAAAGACTCATATTTGACCCCAACTTTCAACCTACAACTCAATTATTGGAAGGATACATACATCAATAATTGATTGAGAGATCTGAATCCCAACTTAAAAATAAACCTACATTATTGGATATAAATCAAAACAAACAAAAAACTTGTGTACATTGATCGATGAAAAATAGTTTATACCACTAAAAAAATAGCATTAAAGGAGCATTAATTTATCTTTTTTTTTTTTTTGTATTTTGTCCTTTTCTTTTATTTATTTATTTATTTATTTTTTAAAGTGTATGTTACCTTAGTAGAGCTGCATTTAGAGCAGCTTTACTAATGGTTTCAATCACCACTGTTGATCAATATCTATATTAAGGACTCGTTTAGAAATATATTGTTTTAATAATTTTTTAACTTTTTAATTAAAATATAAGATAAAAAATTAATTTAGAATGATTTTTTGATTTTTTTTTAAAAGATGTGTAAAAAATAGAGAAAAAAAATTTTTGATTTTTTTTTATATATAATTTGTTAGTTTTTAAATTTTTTTTTTTTAAATTTTAAACTAAAAACTGATGTTTACAAACGAGCCCTTCCAAACCATGACTCTTGTCGTCCCCGTCCCACTTTCACTCTTCGAACATTAGATTGATATGTAAATGGGATTAAATGGAGCATAAGAAAATTTTTAAGACTAAATGATTCAACTTTTCAGAAACTAGGACTTATGGGTAAATAAAAGTTGTATCAAATATTACATATTACAAATTTTTAAAATAAAAAAAATTATGAGTTGTTTATTGTTTAGAGTTAACTTTTTTTTGCTGGCTATTTTTTATAGTTAACTTTTAAAAAAAAATTTGAATTTTTTTTCAACTTTTAGGTTCCGTTCAAAGGTTATTTTTCAAAAAGTCTCATTCCTAAATATTATATTCCACTTAACTCATTTTCTTTTTTAATATTTCATTAGGTCCTATTTAAGGTAATATTACCAAATTACCCTTCCAAAATTTTCAGGTGGGTTTCCATTTTGAAACCAATATACAATGAAAATAATAATAATCTCTTATTTCATAGAGAAAATCTCTCATTTATTCTATGAAAAAAAATCTCTCCCTTATTTTAGAGGAAAAATCTCTTACATTTCCAAAATCTAAATTGTCTACCTTACTCCTACGTGAAGAAGCAATGTTGTGAACATTCACATCAATTGAAGTGTAAACACTGTGGACATTTACATTGTTGGCGGTTGATTATATTTATATACACATAACAATTGGCTTAATATGAGTTGTGATTAATAAATGTTGATGTGAACTTTCATATTACAAATGTATGTTAGTAAAATAACACATTAACGTTGTTTGTATTTGTATGACTATATCTGAATGTGAATATTAACATTGATTAATAATGTGATGGTCACAACATCAATTGTAACACACTACAATGTAATAATTCACAACAAGTAATGACTCCTTACAATATGAATATTCATACCATGCAATAATCATGCAAAACCCATATAAATAATCAGTGATATGTAAAATGAAATAAAAGCATTATTTTATTTTTATTAGTAGGAACGAAATAATAAAATGAAAAATGATGCAGATCACTAATTAGTGGTTGCACTAGGGATGTGGCAGTGGGTCTCACCCACTGTCACATGTGTTTTGTGTATGAGTTTTTTTTTTTTTGTGACTTACCACATCATTAGTGGTGATGTTAGTGGTGATGTTTTAGTGGTCTGTATCATTATCGTTATTCAATAGGTCAGATCTATATCATATGTGTATGTCTTTCAAGTAATTAATTAATTCTGATGGGCACACAATGATGTAGTAAATCTGACTTACCAAATAACTTCTCGCAAGCAAAAGGCTTCTCCAAATCAACAAAGTCGTTTCAATCTTTATTATTGCTGTCAAGTTACGAGACAGGTTGAATGAAATCTTGTTTCCGCAGTAGGTGTATAGATAGAGTTGATGTGTTTGTTTATCTAAACCCAAAAGCAAAAGCAAACACATGCATGGGCCACGCTACTACCTACGTGTTATTCTCTCATAGGCCGGCTATAAACCTACTAATTTACTTTCAATGAAGAAGGAACGAAATAAAAGCAACAATAAAATGAAATTGAATGTCATTTCATTATTTTATTAGTCGTGTTTTTTAGTTTTACATTCAATATCCACAGCGGTCCATCAAATTCATTTGATCTTATATTAATATAGATTCTAGCTAATTTTATACTCAAAGTGGTGACTAATTCTCATACATGTCAATCAAACAACACAGCCATATGTTAGGACATGAAACCATGCGCACTATAAAAACGACAGAATGTACATGTATGGAGGAGCTCTTAGTGTGGGTTATTGGTCCCCATTGGTTTCAATCAAAGCCCTAATCGTCCTCCATCATAAGTTCTGGTTTCTCACTTTTTGTAGTGCTCCTTTCCAAAAAGTCAGTGTACCCAAATCTCAACCCTGCTTTCCAGTGCCGACCCACTACTTTGATTCCCAGTTGTGACAACTATTTGGCCCATACCATACACCAAGTGAAGGAATGGTGGTTGTCACCCCAAAGTGCATTTTCTTTTCTCTCAAAGGTCTTATGGTTCCAATTGTGGTGTCAACGGCAGTTTTAGGGCACCGTGCCCTACAAAAATTGGTATCTTGGTCGATAAGTAGTTTCAATAGCAATTTCAGTGATAAGTAAATTTTATTTTGAAGGATAAAATTGATTTGTGTAGTGAGTATAATCATTTTTAAGAGAATGTTTTGCTGCCTGATGGATATTTTGGCATGCAATAATACTAGAACGATCATTTTTCTTACCACATAATAATGCAACACTTTTTGATATGTGATGTGCCCAAATGAATGTAATTTATATTCGATGGAAAATATTGATTTGTGTAAAAAAAATATATTAAAATATATTTTTTTAAAAAAAACTTAAGAGAATATGTGAAATTTGTATTTGTCTACATTTTTGGTCCAATAGATGGTCCTGTACAAAACCAATAGTCAATCACTACAAGAAAAAACATTTTTAGCGACCAAAGTTTTGGTCGCCGAAGGTTATTTTTTAAGTCGCCAAAAGTCAATAGTGACTAAAGTTCTTCGTTGCCCCGTTGGTCGTCAAAGCCTTGTCGGCAATAGTCATTGGCGACTAAATTGACATTGGTCGCTAATTATCTTATCTTCGGCTACTACAATGGATTTAGTCGCCAAACATAACTTTTTGGCGACGAAATATTTAGTCGCCGAAAGTAATCAAATCAAAATGAAATTCTCTTTCAGCAACTAAAATATTTTGTCGCTACAACATTTTAGTCACTAATAATACTACATTTATCGACTAAAAATTTTAGTCACTAATAATAATACATTTAGCGACCAAATAGTTTAGTTGTTGTTAGTTTTCACGGCTAAACATTTTAGTTGTCAAAAGACTGGATATTTTCATTTCCTTCTATTTTACGACCAAACAGTTTGGTCACCGAAGGATGCCGTGTTCTTTAGTGACTAAAATATTTACTCCCCAATAGTTTCTTCCCTCATTTTGATTTGTTTTGGCTAGCTACTAACTATTTGGACAACAAAAGTCTTGTGTCTTTTTTACTACTAAATATTTAGACACAAAAAACCTTTGCTTGCCTTTTTGGCTACCAAAATATTTAGTCGCCAAAAACTTTATAATTTATTTTTTTTTAATTAATTTCTTAACCACCTATTTTTATTCCATTATTAGTGCAACATGTACCCTGTATATAAACAAAATAATTCTTGAATACTGATTATATTAGCAACCATTCCACAACGTGCACACATTTCACTTTCAACCATCCAAAAATTTCATATTTAACGTCAAATTCTAAATGTAATACAAACAAAGACAAGTTAAAACAATTTTTGCCAAACAAAGGCAAAGAATTAGGTCCTCAAGCAATGAATCCACTATCCCCAAAATATAGTACCCTGTCAAGTGCATGAATGGATGCTCTAAATCCATGGGGGCACAAATAAAAGCAGTAGGCAATTCATGTACATAAGAGAACCACTTTTTTGTTCAAAGCTCATCAACGCTTGTACAAACAAGGCTTCAACTCAGGCCATTCAATTTCCCTCTTGGAATTTTGTTTCTAATGTAGAACAAAGAATGAAGTTATTTTAATGGGCACTTGAACATGTACTGTCGACAAAGCAAATAGGCATGTATACTCTTGCAAGAAAAATGGGATAAAGCTACTGACCTTTTTCTTGAAGTATAATAATATAAACATTTTGTTGGAAAAATCCTGCACGTAATACTTATAAATTAGAGAGAATAAATGGAGAAATTAGATTGTTATGAACAATATGAGAACATGCATAAACCTTTGATACCGAAGTAAAACCCAGTTCACAGATGGCTTTTAAGAACTTATCTGGATTTGCTCATCCAGTATTTGGATCAAACCTACTCTTTACTTCTGCTATCAAGAACTAGCCATTGTGAAGAGCCATTATCACTCAAATTATGAACTAGAAAAAGAAAAGAAATAAAAAAGAGTTACACATTAATAATTTTTTTTTTTAATCAGCAAAAAGAGAAATTTTATTAATGAGATGAGCATACATTGCATATGAGCATCATTGCATTACCCCCTAATCCCAACTAGGTTGGTACCAAAAAGAATACCCAATCATGTGCTAGCCCAAGTTGCTAACCTGTAGCAGCAACAATACACTACTAGCAGAAGAAAAATAACAGCAAAAAAATACCAGCAGCAGAATGAGCAATGAGCAACCATCAAGCATGAGACCTCTGCTTCACCTCTGTTTCACCCAAATCCTCTACTTCACTTCTGTGAATATTGTTAGTCCACAAGATACCAGCAATGAACCATCAACCCTGTTAGAATAGTAGAGAGAGAGAGAGGGGAAATAATATGTATTGTATTGAATGATATTGTCCTATACAATAGAAGGCTTGTATATATAGGCTGAGAAAAAGTATCATACTACAAATCTAACTATGAGAAAGAATATCCTATAAGAGACTTAACTATGGCAATACATAATATATCTAGGAAATCAATACCTAATATATGTAGGAATATATACCATATATATATTAACATCCCCTCTTAAACTCAAGGAGGATAAACATCTTGAGTTTGGAGAGAAAAACTAAAACATAAAATAAAACTAAATAAAATAAAAGGCAAATAAATTGCAAAATCCGAACGTGAGCGCAAGGGTGCTTGAAATAGATCAGAGGCCGGAACTAAAGCCGGGAGACAGTTTATGGTCGTGTCGGACCATTGTAGGAACTAATTGAAACTAATGCTAGGACAATTTAAGGTCGTGTCGGACCGAAATAGAAACTAGCTGGAACTAATGCCGAGAGACAGTTTATGGTGGTGTCAAACCATTGTAGGAACTGGCTGGAACTAATGACATGATAGTTTAAAGGGGTCATGATGGACCGATGTAGGAGCTAACCGGAATCAATGTCGGGACAGTTTATGGGGTCATGCTGAACCTGCTGTAGAGACTGGATGTTGAACTAGCAAGCGTGGCATACACATAACTTATGACGTGGTGCTGAATGATGATGGCAACAGATGATTGAGTGTGCCAGGAGGCGGCTTGGATGGTGCGCCAGGGGGCGAGTTTGGTGGTGCGCCAGAGGAAGCGGCTTGGATTGTGCACCAGAGAGGGGCGACTTGGGTTGTGCGCCAGAGAGTGCGGCTTGGATAGGCGGTTAGGTGGTTTGCATAGTGTATAACCATGTTCACCATGATATAGGTATACTACCCTCCCTTAAACTCAAATAGGTTTGAAGATAGAAACCAATTTGAGGTTGAAACAGAGGAAAAGATAGAGTGGAAGAAAAAAAAAATGTATTATGAATAAAAAACAAAAAAAAGAAATATGATAAAGATATTTGGGGTAAGAATAAACCAGCAAATAGAAGAAGAGATCACCACGAAGCGATGCTGAAAGGAAAACATAACAGCGGAATAGGTTGAGGTCCAGCGGGCGGCCAAGGCAAGGTTGCCACCCGTCGGTAAGGCGAAGAACACCAAGAGTTTAACCTACAGCTCTGATACCATGTTAGAATAGTAGAGAAAGAGAGAAAATAATATGTATTGCATTGAATGATATTGTCCTATACAATAGAAGGCCTGTATATATAGGTTGAGAAAGAGTATCCTACTACAAATCTAACTATGAGAAGAGTATCCTATAAGAGACCTAACTATGGCAATACCTAATATATTTAGGAAATCAATACCTAATATATGTAGGAATATATACCATATATAC
The DNA here is from genome assembly GCA_030407325.1 of Camellia japonica. Classification (NCBI taxonomy): domain Eukaryota; kingdom Viridiplantae; phylum Streptophyta; class Magnoliopsida; order Ericales; family Theaceae; genus Camellia; species Camellia japonica. Next base: position 152,792,166 of record JAPPVO010000016.1, read on the forward strand.
ATTAACAAATCCAAACAACCATACTGATGCAAACCACCATACTAACATCACCAAGCAAAAGCAAACCTACACTCAACTAAAATGGACTCATTGAATGTGTTTTGAGCAGTTTTTAGTGTCCCATGGACTCATTGAACTTGTTCTGGGCAATTTTTCGTTGCCCAATTGGTTTACCAGTTATGTAGATCAAGATGGATAATGAAATTACTTTAGGAGGTTGATTCTCAATTTTGTAAAGGGGAAAATTTACAGGAACAAAATATTCACAAGAACAAAAATATTTCAAAATTTTGTAAAGGGAAAAATTTATAGGGAAAGATATCTTCTAATTCCATACATACTAAAGAGGGAAATGAGCTGAAGTCTCAAGTATAAACTAAATATTTAAAGGAAAAAAACTCTTATCTTTCATTCATATTTCCAATCACTTTTTTTTTCCCTCTACAAATCACTCTCCAAATCCAAGATTCAAGCACAAACCAAAAAAAAAAAAACTCAATTTTAATTTTTCTAATTATTCCATTGCCTTCAATTTCTGAAGCTCCCAAAACTTTTGCATAAATACACATATGTAAACAAACAAAATCCCAATACATATTCCTCACAATATAGAAATATATCTATATCTACATCTATATGTGTACACACAATTACAAGGGTTTCAAAAGTATAAAGGGGTACTTACGTGTAGGTCCTAATAAGTGGACTTATTGTCTAATAGGTCATATGAGAAAATTTTGTCATAAAAAAAAGTCACTAATTGTAAGTTTTAGTAACAATTTATAAAAATCATGACAAAAACAAGTCACTAATTGTCAATTTTTAGCGACATATATAAAAAATTGTCACAAAAAATTTATTTTTAATGATAATTTTACCAAGACTTAATTTCAATAGGACTTGATAAGAATTAAGTCAAACTATAACGACCTATTGGTAGTTTACCCAAGTATTAAAAGGGGTTTTGAAATACCCTAAATCTAGAACAAAAATCAAAATTCATTTACTCATTTCACAGAAATGAAAATCCTATAGCATCAAAAAAGCAAAAAAAAAAAAAAAAAAACCCTAGAGCAAGAGTAAAATAGGAAATAGAGGAATGGGGGAGAGAGAGAGAGAGAGACCTGAATGTTGATGGAACGCAAGGTGACGGGGAGCAATAGGAAACGAGAGCAGGCGACTTTCTGTTTGGTGCTTGGTGTTTGGTTTATGTATCTCAGATACAAAGAAATAAATAATAATAATAATAATAAAAAACTCAAATTGGGCAGTAAGTGTTCCCACCAAAAAAAATTGAGTTTTATTGCCGACTAAATGTATTTTGGTCACAAAAAATGTACATTTGCCGATCAAATGAGCTAGTCACCAAAGATTAAAAATAAAATTATACTAGATATTTGGCGACTAAATTTCTTTTAGTCGGCAAAAGTTAGGATATGACGACTAAAATTTATTTAGTCACTGAAAATAAATTTTTGTTTTTCATTCGGCGACTAAATAAATTTAATAGCCAAAACTAACTATACAGTGACTAAAATAATTTTTTTGCGACTAAAATTTGGTCGCCAAAGATAAAAAGTATATTTTTGTTTTTCATTTAACAACTAAATAATTTTAGTAGCCAAAACTAACCATACAACGATTAAAAAAAATTTTAGTCGCCAATTGTCGCATTTTTAGCGACGCAATTTTTTTTAGTCACCAATAATCAATATACCCCGACTAAAAAAATTAGTAGCTAAATATTGTACTTTTGCCGACTAATATAATTTTTGGTCGCCAAATATGATCGCCATAAGTGTAATTTCCTATAGTGGTACATGATAAACAAAATATGGTAAGAAAATATGATACTTAACTCGAATGTTATTAGTTTATACAGTTTAATCCATTAATTTTATGTTGGGTTAAAAAAAGAAAACAGAAAAAAAAAAAGAAACTCGCATTATTTGTTTTTCAAAAAAATCGTCTCTTTTTACCAATCAATGGTTGCAATTTCACTTCATCCGTATCTAAATTCTAATGGATGAAATTGATTAGTAGGACATGGTGCCCCAAAACCAGAACTTAGGCACTAAAGAAAAATCCATTATTCATTCCATATAGATTTCGGATAACTACGTACGAACAATGAAAAAAAATTGGATGGCCTTGACTCCATCAACAAAAATGCAAAACATACAAGTCCTGTTAATGATTAATTTGTGTCTCCTTTATCAACTAGTTGTGTAGAGTATAGGCTGGAGTAGTGGCGCATCATATATACCATGAAGTGACTACCATAACATAAAATCTATATGGTGTGGATTATGTGGTGTTTTGGACAGTTGGTAAAAAGTTGACTTTTTGATTTTTTGACTTTTTTTATAACTGTTTTGGCTAAAAAAACTGGGTTGTTTTGGATAAAAAAACTAAAAAGTCAAAACACTGACTTTTTACCAATCTTCCCAAAGTACCCACAAACACAAGTAATCCAATGTGAAAGCTACAGTACAAAAAATTGAGTCATTTTCCTAATAATCATAGATTGTTTTCTGTCATATATTGTTTTGATTGCAATTTGTCAATCGCAGGCGAGTTTGATTGCGTGGTCACCTCTTCAAGGGAAAGAAAAGGAGAAAAATGAATGGTTGCCTTGTATTTGATTTACATGGTTGCAACTTTCAAGTGTGGGATGCTAGAGTCAAACTTACATGTGAAACATGATCTTTTGAATTTTTTTTTTTTTTTTGGCAGAGTTATATGAGAGTGACGGGCACTTGAATGATCTTTCTGTTTTCAAAAAAATAAAAAATAAATGCTTTGTATCACCTTTATATGTATCGATTATGCGTGTTCCAAATTTGATGTTAACATCTTTTGAATATTACGCTGACACAGTAAGACAATGAGGCCTTGATGTAGAGGGGAGCATCGGCCCACAAGCCCACCTAGTCTAATTCTATTTTTTCAAGATTTGAAAAATATATTTAAGCTCCAAAGATTAGATTGAGTCAATATTTTAAGTCTGTTTAATAAATGGGTTGAATATGGGACTTGGTTTGTAATTCCGGTGGTGTTACATGCACCAATTAGTGTACTAACTAGTGTTATGATATCATTAATGACCCTATTTATTATACAAATTACAAATACTCAAAGTACTAACTAGTGTTATGATATCATTAATAACCCTATTTATTATACAAATTACAAATATTCAAAACCTCTAAAATTATGTCACATCGTTTATTGGTACACTAGTGTGTACACTAATTAATGCATATAGTATTATTCTTGTAATTCGGATCAGCCTAAGAGAAATAATAATTATATGTCACATGAATAAAAAATTAAAGAAAGGTTAAAAACATGTGATTGAAGTCCCAAATTTCACATCCCATAGAAGAATATACAACAAAATTATTTCAATGTTATGGCATATCACAATCAACAGAGCTATTTCAATGTCATGATCAACTATTTCAACAAAACTATCCTTTATTCTTTCTTCTTTTAGCCAAAGCAAGTGTAAATCGAAGCAATGAAAGTAATTCAATAACAATCACCCAATTGGTCCACGCAAGTTTATTAAAATGACCCAATAGCAGCTATGATAGTCTTTTTTATAATTAACACCTACAAAACATGTATATTAGTTAAGCTCACAACATTGATTATTTTCTCATTAAAAGAAATTCAATTGGAATGTAAAGTAAAATTAAATTGAGAGTCAGCCCATGTGATAAAATAATAATAATAATAATAAATAAAAATAAAAATTGGACACTACCATTAGCTCAAACTGTTTATTATTACAACGATTTAGCCACACAAAAAAAAAAAAAAATGTAAAGAAATGTACACAAAAATTAATTAAGTAATTCAAATTTGATTCTTAATGATCGTGGATAATTTTTTATTTATTTTTAACTAGTTTCTATGCTTGTTTCAATTCCTCCAAAGATGGGCAAAATACACTTCAGTGATATTTTTAAAAATAAATTACAGATTAATGAAAAAAATTATAAATTTAATTATTAAACTATGTAAGATTTACCATGAAACTGATATATATATATATATATTTTAAATGTTACACTGGGTTGTGATTCCCCAATAAAGAAACCAAGAGCCATGATATAAGCGAACAACATGCATGAACAAGCAATTAAATTCGATAAACCACTTGCCAAAAGACAAAAATATAAATAATCTTTTGAGTAATGTTACATTTATCATCTTTTTATATTAGCATATCACCCGTGCTATGCACGGATTGTGTTTACAATTATCTATATATGTGAATTGTGATTTTTAAATGTCTTTTTTTTTTTCCTTTTTTATATTATATTAAAGTTTAATATTTTGATAATAATCATATGTGTTAAATTTTTCAATGAATTAAATGTCTTTTTTTATTATTATATTATATTAAAGTTTAATTTTTTGATAATAATCATATGTGTTAAATTTTTTAAGGAATTAAATGTCTTTTTTTATTATTATATTATATTAAAGTTTAATATTTTGATAATAATCATATGTATTGGACTTTTCAAGAAATTTTTTTTATGCTTGTTCTTAATACATGAAAGTGTTATTATGAGGGATAATAATCATATGTGTTGGGACTTTTCAAGAAATTCATGTGTTGGATTTCAAAGAATTTTTTTTATGCTTGTTTTTAATGTATTAAAATGTTATTATGAGGGTAAGACTTAGGAGTTGGGAGAAGTCAATAAATGCTAAGATTTTTTTTTTTAAATCAAAAAATCAAAAATTTTAGATTGGGAGATTGGAGCTCCCACAAAGTTTGGGGGTTAAAAACCTCCTTTTACTTAATATATAGTATAGATCACCTCATGTGTTAGCAACATGGGTGGTAAGACCCATTACACCAATAATAAATTAACATATGAGGTGATACATTGAATGTGATATAAAAAGATAGTAAATGTACCATTATTGTAATTGTTGGCTACATATTTTGTATAAGCCAATCACAGTTCAACACGTGGCAAGATAAGGGCAATACGGGAAAACAATTCGAATCTTCAATCGTAATCACACACGTGGCACTACAAGAAATTGCACTTTTGGCGACTACTTTTGGCAACGACGTCAATTTTTCATCGCCAAAAGTATATTTTTGGCGACACAGTGATCAATTTCGTTAGTAAAATATACCTTTACCGACGCAATTTGTTGTCGTCGCTAAAAAGGCATAACATTATTTTAGCGCCAAATTTTTTGGTTGGCGCCAAAATTTCAAAACTTTTACCTACGAGGCTTATGTTTTAGCAACACAATGAGTATTGCTATTAGTGTGCTTACTTTTGGTGACGACAAGTTGGCGTGGGCAAAAAGTTAACCATTTAGCGACGATGACACTATTCGTCGGTAAAAGTTTGGCTAGTGGAATGATGTGATTTGTGTTTTTGATTATAATTTTTGAAAGAATTTTAAATATTTTAGTTATTGAATTGTAAAATTAAAATGATCATTGATTTAGATCACAAAATGAACCCATTGAGCCCAAACACACTCTTAAGTTGAGATGACTAATTTGAGATAATTTAAACTTTTTCAAAGAATATGGTTAGATTATCAATTTCAATATGTTTGTTTTTATTTTCAGAAACTAGTTTCAAATTTTTTTTTTCCTAAAAAACTAAAAAAAAAATTGGGTGAAAAAAAAAAACTTATTATTTTTTGTATATTTTTATCTTTTAGGTCATAAATACTTTTTAAAATTTGAAAAATATAATTTTGATTTTTATTGCTTTCAAATTATTTTTAATTTTTTCAAAAAAAACAAATCTAAATTTTTTTTGATTTTTTTTTTAATCTTTTAGGTCATAATACTTTTTAAAATTTTAAAATATAATTTTGATTTTTATTGCTCTGAAATTATTTTTAATTTTTTTTTAAAAAAACAAATCTAAAAATTGTTTTGAATATTTTATTTTATTTATTTTTTTGGGGGTAGAGCAGGTGTTGATCGGCGGTGGACATTTCCCTCTTAAAATTCCCTCCTTTTTTTTTCCCTCATCAAATCTCCCCAAATCAATCTCCACGATTTCACTCTCGCGCATCCTTATCTCAGAATTCGTAGTTCTCTCTCCCTCACGATTTCACTCTTGATTGTAGGGTTTGTGTTGTTTGCTACTGCCGTGCGAGATCGGTGCTTCAGTCTGCCCTTACAGGTTTGTTCCCTTTTGCTTTGTATCTCAATGCCCCTGCTTCTCTCTCTCAATTTCTTAAATGAATCTATGCTTGTCTATTTTCACTATTACGAGTTTCGGGAGTCTGACCTCTAGTGCATATATTAACCATCCATTTAGTCAAGTTATGTTAACACCAATTGCAAATGCAGTACCTATGGACTATTGATCCTTCGCATGCATTCCTGGTTCAATTCCTTATGGGTAATTTAACTAAATTTGACTTGAATTGGTAGAATAATTTTTTTTCTTCTTGTCCAATTCGTTATGTCTAATTGATGCATATGACCACAGACCCATGTAAGATTTTGCAATTTGCAGGGGATATACTTAATGATTTATTTGGATTTTGAAGATTATTAGCAGTCCATAAATCCTGGATACAAAATGAAGTTATTTTAATTTTTTTTTTTTTTTACTATTAAGTTTCTCAAGCATGTGGTGGAAAGAACCTATATGTTATTTTATTTAATTTTCATAATTTTTTCTCCTTCCCATAATATTTGAAGAGTATATTAGGTTCTTCAGAACTGATGAACTAATCTTTGCCAGTGACATGGAAAAGGAAGGTTCAAATTGGCAGTGAGGAAACAAAAGAAAAAAATATGATAAAAATTAGTGAGAAAACAAGTGATGAGTGGTATCCTAGTATGGCGTCCAGTACAAGAAGGAAAAAAAAAAAAGGGTGTTAAAACTGAGAAAACAAGTGAAAAAAAAGAAAAGAAGAGAAAAATAAAAATCTAATGGATGGCATCTTATTATGGTGTTTAGTAGCTTAATTTAGTCCTTGTGGAAAGTACTCATCTTCGAGTCAACTCTTCCCTAATTTTGTTTAACACATTACCTTAAAAAATACGATAAACAAGCATGTGAGAAGGGATTGTAATAAAGATTAAAGACCATGAAATCCCAGAACAGTTGGATAAGTGATTACTTAGCTATGAAGCACCATACACTTCAACAAATGGGTATATACTTTTGGTTTTGGGGCTTATTGCTGGTTAAGATTATTTTTGCTAGGTATACCCATTTGTTGCTTCATCATATAGAAATAGTAGAAATGGAGATAAAGAAGAAAATTGTACTGTAATAATGTAATTGACTTCTTTACAATGCTTTTGACATTAAAGACTCCATAGCTGTAAGTTTCTCTGCAAGGAATTGTTAATCTTTATCTATTACGTTCTTATTGCCATCAGACAACATATATTTTTTTAATTTGTTGTTTTCTGGAATTCATGAAGAACACCCAATTTGAAAATTAATGAGATATTGCATTGATATTTGGAGAGAAGAAATGGGAACTAAAATTTTGCTTATAAGTTGATTTAAACAAGCAAAACAATAAAATGCAAGAGTAGAACCAGAGTTTGTATTGATGGAAGTCATTTTGACAGAGAAACTCTTAACAGTAGGATCACTCCATGCACAATAGGACCACTGACATACAAAAACAGATTCTTTTATTATTTTCGTAAAATTCTGTAACAGCTTGCATTGTTACATTGGTTGGTTGCATTGTAAAGAGTAAGGTTCATCTTTTTGTGCGGTACTTGAATGTTAATGATACGGTTTTAAATAGGGCAAATTACAAATACCCCTCGAGGTTTAGCAAAATTACAAATACCCCCCTGAGGTTTGAGAAATTACAGATACCCCTTGAAGGTTATATTTTCATAACAAATTAGGGGGCAATTTGTTATGAAAATATAAACCTCAAGGGGCAATTTGTTATGAAAATATAAATCTCAGGGGGATATTTGTAATTCCCGAAACCTTAGGGGGTATCTGTAATTTAGCTAAACCTCGAGGGAGGTATATGTAATTTGCCCTTTTAAATATTGATCTTTACGTATTATATCGGTCAATATGTTTTGGGATTTTGTACTTCCAATGCTGCCGTTATTTACTGATATATGACTGTTTCGCCGATACTGATATGTATCATGTTATCGTTATCGTTATTTACTGATAGAAAACTATCTAACATTCTTGACAGAACGAGCAGTTACTTTTGTCAAGCATGTTAGATAGTTTTATGGCTTATTGTTCTTTCTTGTAAAGTTTGAGACCCTCTTGGTTGTTTTCTCTCATTTGACCAACGTAGGCCTCCATGTTGATCCGATCTAATTTTTGCTCCCAGACTTGTAATACTCTACTCTGACATATGAACAACACCAATTTTATCAAATCTGCAGCTACTTTCATGTTCATTTTTCTATTTGAGTGACGAAATGCATAATTTGCTTACATTTGCTTGTTGGGATTTATGCATGTGTAGAAGGATATACTATCTACTCTAAAAAATTGCAATCATGAATCATGATGCTTTATTGAGTTTGACTTGTTATTTTCATAACACACAGTAGTGGACTTCATGTCTCTCAATATTCCCATGTGCCTATTATATTTGATACCAGTGGAATTTTGTAAGGTCCTTAGAGTACAATTTTAAAAAATTTAAAGTCTAATTCATTTAATGGAGTCATGTTTTCTCTTTTGTGTGTGTGTATGTGTGCATCTCTCTGGATGTATGTGTGTAAAAAGTTTTTAAAGGACTTAGTGCTCATGATATGCTATGCTATATCGACATTTACAAGTCTTGGAGACTTGATATCTTAGTTTACTCGGGGATATTCCTTTCAAGTTATTTCTAATGTGGTTTTACAATTTTCAGTAAGTGATAATCTACACTAACTTTGGTTTGCCTTCAACATTCCTGTCTTTGAATTAGATCTCTACAAATTCGCTTCTTATTGGATGTGTTTGGTAGATTAAGTACCCTGTGTCCTTGTCTTTTGAACTTTGTTTTTCGAAGAAAATATAATAACCATATTATGCTTACTTTTGCCGGTAGACTATTCATTGTTGGGTTTTGTAAATCTTACAGAGTTCAAAAGACAAGGACACAAGGTAGTCGACACAAATTGTCAACCTTTCTTGCTAAGTTCGTTTCTTACCTTTTTATGGGATTGCTTTTGCACCAAAATAACCATGTGGTTGTGTCTAGTGTCGAATTCATTTGTTGTTCCTTTAGTAAAGGAAAGCTATTTTTGCTCCCTGTTTCTACTATTATCCCAGGTTTTGTGGGCTTCAAAGAAGTTGGAAATTATCAAGTTCTGAAGTTACTAGTTATGTGAAGAATTAAGAAAGATAAATTAGATACATAATTTACCTTTGAGTTTTTTTTTCTCTTCTTTACTTTTGATAGATGGAGAATTCAGTTCATCATAGTAATTTACTTGACCAGGCTCAAAACATGAGTACTTCATCTTCTACACATTTCGAGGCTCCTAACTCCGAGGTGATTGTTCTTCAACAGCAGTTAGTTGACCATAGACAACAATTAGCTGACCAAGGAAAGTAGTTATTTGACCAGGCTCAAAACATGAGTACAATGCAAACTATCATTCAAATGTTGGCAGCAAAAAATGGGATAGATCTAGCAAACATTCTGGGGTTAGTTCCAAGCACCAATGTCGGGGAGGATGCATCGGGTGTAAGGGAGGATGAAACTTCTCTCGGTTAAAATAGAGGTAAATTTGACACTTCATTAAATTGATTTACTTTATTTAACCAATCCTAACATGTGTCGACAATATAAAATTATAGAAACTTTGTGAGTCGGTGTAGACGTCCCCGAACGCCTCGGGAGGGATGAGTCTCCCGTTCTGTTCATTTTGGGCTCACTACAGTTCAGGACTCAAATTGTCACGATTCTTAATCTGAACCAAAGAGTCCAAATCCGGCAAATTGTTTTGAGAAAACAGATTTTTTGAAAGAAGTGCCAAATATGGATTGCTTTGCCAGATACAGAGTCGCCACCTAAATATTTTATTTTTGGGAAATTTAGGAAACCCTGACTCGTTTGCCTAAGGCCACGTGTCCGTCATCACCAAAGTTGCCTCGGCTCGGGAACTTGGGTACGATTGGGGAAGGTCACTTCGTGAGCACCCCCGCTCGCCCGATCGAAGATCAGCCTCTACTAATCATGATATCTAGTTTTGAAAACATTATGCATTCTTATTCCGGTTATTAGCCTAGATTTACTATGTGATGCGCACAGCATACAAGTATAGACCAGGTCGCCTGAATTGGAACAAAACATTTCATGTTTGTTTTTGAAAGATGGTTTGCTACTCACAAGTAGGCTTAAAATGCAGATTTTACCACCCTCGGGTGGGCTTAGAAAACATGGTTTTGCCACTATCTAGTGGGCTTAAAACTCTCAGTCAATGATTTGTTCCAATCCAAATAATCCAACCTCCACCCACAGGCATTCAGGCAGTTATATCACATAAGCATATAGCCTCATGGTAAGCATGCTATTCATGGCAGTCACTCACACGCATGCAAGGATGCTAAAGCATAAAAACTTACCGAGTACTCCAAGCCAAAACAGAAGCTAATTAGAAATCCATGCATGATCCTAATTATACAGAAATGCCTAATGCAACACATGCAAAAATGCAACTATAGCAGGCTCGGCTATTCTAAACATGGCATATGAGATGCAACAGCTAACAAATACTCAACTTGAATTTGAAATACAAATGCAGTTAGTATGATGCGCCGAGCCCGGTGCATGCAAAACAGATGAATGAATACAAACATGCTATCATACTGTATGCTAATTGAAACATGCCCTAATCTAACCATCATAAGCTGATAAATAAAAGGGAGAAAGACGTGGGATTGGAAGACATACATCGCACTCACGCACACTTATTACAATATTGCCCTCACTCGGAGGGTCCAAATAAATAATATACAATCCCAAATGAATAATTGCAGTCCGAATAAATACAAAATCCTAATTAATTAACAAATTAATCTAGGAAAATGGTAAACTAGCATGCAAGCTAGGGGACTGCCTCAACACTGCTCCGGATGATGAATGATGCGTGTTTGAGTTGCTTGGCGCGAAAATCCATCGCGATGCCCCGATTAGCCTCTGTTTACAATTGAGCTCGGAATATTGCGCGAAGTCCCAAGAGATTGCCAGTTTCTGATTTGCTGGAACAGAGAGCAGGAAAGAGGCATGGCAATGTATTTTCACATATGTATGCTTGACTACTCTACAGGGAGCGTAGTCCTCGATCCTCGTGCCACCAATCGCGCATATCGATGCATGATGGCCGAGGAGTCGAATTGCACGACTTAATATGGAATGAATGCACATGAAAACATAACAAAGCCTAGACTCCATCATGGATAATCCGGAGTGTCGGCGACAGGGAATTGAGACACGTTCCGTCACTCGAAGTACGAAACGTCCCTCGTTTCCCGTGCTCGGGCTAACTCCTATCCCAAACACAATGCAATATGCATGTCATGCATGAATGCAACTAATATACAAATTAGCATTCACAATGCTATGAAATGGCATACACAATGCACGATATAACATGGCACACACGATGCTCTAACATGCAACCTAGCATACGCAATGCTATGAAATGAAATGGCATACGCAATGCATAATGGACTTACACCAATATGAGTGGATCTCAGCCACACTCACATCAGTGGCCATTAGATGAAAATGAGACACTCGAGATGCATGCACACATGCACGCAAACCGAGGACCGATCCTAAGGCACGAATGCCACTCTACCAAAGCATGGCAAGGCATGGAATATGGCATACAACATGCGAATTTCAGCGCTAAAATATGATGCTAAACAGTCCCGGAACATGGCAATATGGCACCCGATGCATGAGATGAACCCCGGAACGCAAAACTAGGCATACGCAATGACCTACAGCTATACAAAGCATGCATTTTTTGATCATGAAGCATGAAGATAGAGTCAAGGCAGTCCCAAAATATGAACATTTCTAGTTCAAAGCATGGCCAAAAGATGCTAGCAAGATGGCCTAACATAGCATGCAATTTTGACTATCAAACATGGATTACATGACAAGTACATGAAGCAAGTGAGCACTCACCAAACCAGAAAAAATCAGTGAACTAAACATGCCAAAATATACCCAAATACACATGGAAAGGCAGCCAACACATGCACAAATGAGGGGCTCCTTTGGAGGGCATACAAAGGGGGGATTAAGCACATGCAAGATAGACATGAAGCATGACCAAAACAACTCTGGAAATCAAATATGGTAGTCCAAAAACTCACCAAATTGACCCTGAAATGTGACTTCAAAGCATGCAAGATAGGGTCTCTTTGGAAGGCCAAAATGACCACCAAACAAGTCAAGGTGAGAGGGGGTCACCCCCCTCTGATTTGGAGGCTCAAAACAGCATCAAAGTCACTGGAAATCCACTGGATTCCAGTGGCTAGAAGGTCAAACAAGGCATGCAACAAGGGCTAGGGTGTAAGGCTCAAAATAAGAGGGAATCAAGCATACAAGGAAGTATGTGACCTCAAATAAGAAAATGACCTTAATGAAACATGGAGATGATGCCAAAAAAATACTTTTTCCAGTTTATAACAAGTCTCAAAAATGAACAAAAATAGGGCTAATCTACCATGAAAAAATGGCCCTAAAAGAGAGAATAGAGAGAAGGGACAGCAGCTGGCCCCAAATAGCAAAGAGCCCTTCAACAAAGTTGAATAGGGTCTCAAAACATGGCACTTTACAGTATACATCAAATCTCGAAAATGAACACAAGTAGGGCTAAACTATTATGCAAGAAAAGGGCCTAAAAGAGGGATAAAGAAGCAAGTGGTAGAAGCTGACCTCAAACAGAGGAGAGCCCTTCAACAAAGTTGAAGATAGGCTCAAAACAATGCATTTTACAGTTTATGACCAAGTCCAAAACAGCTCACAAATAAGCCTAAAATATCATGCAAAAATAGGCCTAAAAGAGAGTTTAAACACAAAGGGTGAGGAGGAGACCTCAAACAGAGCAAGACCCTTAATCAAACATGGAGATGAGCCCAAAATATGACTATTTACAGTTCGGGTCGGAGCCCAAAAATGCTTGCAAGTATGGTTTATAAACGAACCAAGAAAAGACTAGAAAATGGGGGAAGAAGACTCACCCTTGTAGAGCAGCAACACAGCAGCTTTTGGACCAAGAAATGGTGCTCCTAACCTCTGAAAAACAGCCTCAAGTTGCTGGAATGGAGTGTGGAGGTGTTGTGCTATGGCTTGTAGTGTAAATGGTGCAAGACTTTTAGGGTTTTGAGGCTTGGAAGAGAGGGAGAGGAAGAGATGTAAGCAAGGCTCTAAACAAATTTTCTTAACCCTCTAAAATGAAGCTGGGGGGTCTGGTTTTATAGAGGGAGGAGTGGAGGAAAAGGGGGGGGGGAAAAATCAAATTCAAATTTCCCCCCCAAAAGACCCCCCATCGGATACAGGATTTGGGGGGAAAAGGAGGGTGCAGCTGTAAGGAACCGGCTGAGGGGAGCATGGCCGGCCAGGTTCAGAGGGTTCAGGTGGCCGGCCGGCCACCTCCCCTGGCCGGCCGGCCAGGGTTAAAAGGGTCAATGAGAATTAGTGGCCGGCCACCCCCAAAAGGTGGCCTCCCATGTGTGCACAACACAGATATGTGGAGAAAACCCTGAAAATATGAACTAGGAGAGAGAAAAACCAACTTTTTAGAGGGGTTCAAAAGGGTCAGGAACAATTGCTGGCTGGCCATGTCATATTGGTGGCCTCCCAAGTGTGTACAACACAAATATGTGGTTGAGGGCCAAAGAAAGTGGCCCGGGAATGGTCAACACCAGCTTTCTAGCAAGGAAAACGGGCGACGGAGAGCGATGAAGGAATAAAGCTGGTCCTCAGAACAATTGCTGGCCTCCCACCTTCCTACGACCTTCCTAACAGTGAAAATAAGGTCTCCGCCAAAAATGAACTGAAACCGATGTAAAACGAAGGTTCGGGGGCCAAAACGCGCAGCCCGGGGCCCCGAAAACAAGCTGTTAAGCACCGGAGGTGGCATTTGACCACGAAGTTGGTCTCTCAAGCCATAGTGTCCCTCAAAAGGGAGAAAATGAGATGCATGCCAAAAATCGGAGCAAACGGAGGTGGTTAAGCGGTCCCGAACCGAGGCACACGGCCGACGGCTCCGAAAATCGGGAACTGGGCTCCAAACGTGAAAAATGGCCTACGACCACGAAACGTAGCCTACGACCACTGAGAGATGATCTACAAGACCTCTCCCTCCCTTCGAGAAGAGAAAACGGAGAAAATGGGACCTGGTTCGCAAACTAAAGCAAGGTACAAAAGAATCCTGAAGTCCGGAGGCAAGGCTCACAGCCGAGACTCCGCAACCTCAGAACGAGCACAATATGCGACATCACCAAGCGCTCAATCGGTGACGTCTGAGTCTTAAGGTCGGTCAAAAATGGGGTGTCTACAGTTGCCCCTCTTTGACAGAACTCGAAATTCAAGAAGTGACGGGAGTGAATGTCAAAGCCCAGAGACGACCCATTTTTGACAAGGCCGAAGACTTGGACCAACAAACAAAATATAGACAAATAAACGGTTGTGACCGCAGGCTGCCTACGTATCCCTTTACGAGGAATCAAACCAGCATAGTTCAGGGGCAGGATGGAAAATGATATGTAGAAAGATTTTGATAATTGGACTTATACGCTACACGAAGCCGGTTTGAAGATTGGACTTATACGCTAAGCGAAGCCGGTTTGAAGATTGGACTTATACGCTACGCGAAGCCGGTTTGAAAATTGGGCTTATACGTTGGTTTGAAAATGCAGGATTTATGTAACGCAATGTAATAAAACAATGCAACGTAATAGCTAGGAGAGGAAGGTACCTCATAGGGGCAACTGGCAATAACTTACCTCGGCAATATCCTACCTCGTGCTGATGTGGGGGGTCTTCCCCTTCTTCTCGGTTGAACCACAGGTACTACTTTTCTCCCTGACTATGGTCGCAGCTTTACCTATTCTCCAACAGGGTGACGGACTAGGTTGGATCAGTATCCAGAATTGAGGCACATACAGATGCTATCTCAATCTATGGGGCTGCCATACAGATTTCAAGCCAAGGATATACCCCTGGGTATTTAAACCAGACTTTAGTCTCGGAAATCCCGAACCTTTGCGTTCTAGGCATGAGCCATTCGAACTCTAGTTTCCACCGTCTCAGTTGGTCTCCTAGGAACTCACCGCAAACACAGGCAGGTGGCTATATCAGACCACCGGAAGTCGTTCGGGCACGACAAACACCAAAGGAATTGCACCTTTAGAGGATTTAAGGTCTCCTAGACCAGAGAGTGCACAAGACAGTGCGAATGAAGATACGGGATTTAACGTCTCCCAGACCAGAGAGTGCACAAGACAGTGCGATGCCATACACTAACAAGTGCAAGTGAGGTGCACAAGAAAGCGCGAACAATGCAATGCACTAACAAGTGCAGGTAAGATGCGCAAGAAAGTGCGATAAAAAAAAAAAAGAAGAAGCATGCACAATGCAAGTAATGGTCACGGCGCAAGATAGCGTGATGCAATACACTAACAAGTGCAGGTGAGGTGCGCAAGATAGTGCGAATGATACAATGCACAAAATAGTGCGATACGCTAAACAGCGCGATTGATTTGAAATGCACAAGATAGTGCAATGTGATATGCAAAGCATAAAATAGCGCAATGAATGCAATGCACAAGACAGTGCGATGGAGGTGCGCAAAATAGCGCAAATGATAAACTGCACAAAACAGTGCGATTGTGGTGTGTAAAACAGCGCAAGTGTAAACTGCACAGAACAGTGCGATGCGCAAAATAGCGCGAATGATAAACTGCACAAAACAGTGCGATGGAGGTGCGCAAAATAGCGCGAGTGATAAATTGCACAGAACAGTGCGATGCGCAAAATAGCGTGAATGATAAACTGCACAAAACAGTGCGATTGAGGTGCGCAAAATAGCGCGAATGATAAACTGCACAGAACAGTGCGATGCGCAAAATAGCGCGAATGATAAACTGCACAAAACAGTGCAATGCGCAAAGTAGCGCGAATGATTTGAAATGCACTAAACAGTGCGATACGCTAAACAGCGCGATTGATTTGAAATGCACTAAACAGTGCGATACGCTAAACAACGCGATTGATTTGAAATGCACAAGATAGTGCGAGTGAGATACAACCACAAGATGCACAAGACAGTGCAAGTGAGATATGTAAGTGCACAAGACTGTGCGAGCGAGATAAAATGCACAAGAAAGTGCGATAAAATGCATCTTCTATGCAAGTATGGGGGCATTTTCCATGCAAAAGATACGAGCATTTTCTATGCAAGTATGAAAGCACATTCTATGCAATATTGAAAGCAAGCATATTCTATGCATGAAACAAGCAAAGCATATTCTATGCGGAATCGAAAGCAAGCATATTCTATGCATGAAACAAGCAAAGCATATTCTATGCGGAATCGAAAACAAGCATATTCTATGCATGAATCATAACGATGCGCGACACGCATGCAACAACAGTGTATATGAAAGTTCACATTCTATGCAATAGAGGAGCATCAAATATGTACTCTGGTGCCTCTGATTTGCCTCTTAGAGGACTTCGCAACTCACTCAGCTCAAAAAGGGCACACCATGTTCATATTGGCGAAAGATAACATCTGCATGTGAAACCCTCGGGTGCTGCTTGGATTGCCATTCTGACTTGAAGCAGGCTTTCACTTGGGGTCGAGATACACTCATACTCCAGAGAAACAGCGAGGCCTGAGAAGGTGCACCTGGATTGCAGTCTCGGATTTTGCTAAAGTTGAAACATGCTAAGATGCTCCAAATTTTCCCTCTTTTTCTTTTGCTTTGCAGTCTGGAACCTAAATAGCTTCAGATAGGTCCTTGTTTTACTATTCTGACATGACCTGGGTTGAACCCTGCGACTTTATGAAAGAACTGATCCTTTTTTGCACAAATGTGGAGAACGACACGGCACTCTGAGCACAAAACGATTTTTGAAATTGAAATGAGAAAAAGGTTCTCAACCGGGTATTGAGCCTATAACTGACCACAGCCAAAACGACTCAACAATGGAAAACAAAGGTAGAACGACCTAAACACAACTCAACAAAGGAAAAACAAGGTAAAATGACCTAAACACATTTGTTGACACTCAAACGACTTAAAACAAGGAACGAGACAAACAAAACGCATAAACACAACACTCAGCTATGTTACAAAGGCGGGAGACCTCCCGGTGCACGAGGAGCCGGTTTCTCCGGGTATTGTTTCCCACCCTTTCTCATTTGTGATTCTCACATCACTCGGCCCTCAAGCTCTGTTTTTCTGAAAAAGCCCTTTCCTCACTTTTTCTCTCAGCGCACACCTCTCTATTCTTCAATCTCTCATTTTAAATCCCTCCCCTGGGTGGTTGATGGATAAACAGAAAGTTGTGGGCTCTTGCCCCTAGCATTCCACTAGATTCTTCTTCTTCTGCATGCAGCTAGTGAGTTTCTCCCACAGAGGGGCTGTGCTACAACTGGGTGTGTAGCAAATCTGCAGCTGACATCGGTTGACGATGCTCTGCTGGGGAGTTTGGACGTGATCAGATCTGTCCAGATGAGGAAGTGGAATATCTGGATTCATTCCAGTTTGTGCTTCGTACTTGGCTTGATATCTCATTGCTCAGAGGATGTGAGAGCTTTTCGGCCCTTTTGTTGTCGCCTTCAGTTGTGCCTTTTCTAGCAGGTAGAGTGCCCTTCTTGGCAAGTATGGTGCCCTTTCTGGCATGTATGTTGACAATGGGAAAAAGACAGAACACCTGACTCAACTGTGTCCCTAGTTCATCATTTTGACCATTTTTTATTTTTGGCTTTCTACTAAAACAGTTTTAACCAAAATGAGAGTTAGATTAACACGCTTGTTCGATTTTCTGATTCAAAATCATGCAAGTTAGGTTATGAGCACTGAAAATTTTCCTTTTTTCGGTCCAAGAAAAAGGTCCAGTTTTGAAAAAATGGAATAATTTTCGAGAGAAGATCAGTCAACCTCATTAAAAATTCTCAAAAACTATTTTTGCAAACGGCCACTGCTCAACGAGCACGGAACCCGCTCTTGAGATGCACAACTTCAGATCCGAAGGAAAATTGCCCCCTGCTTGAAGAGAGCTTCCTGGCAACGGAAAGTTGCCCATTGTTTGAACGGCACTGCAGCGCACTGAATGGCAACGGAAAGTTGCCCCTTGTTTGGATAGCACCGCGGTGCATTGTAGTCAGTCCTCAGAGTGACGAACACAACCAAATTCTCGGATTTAGAGAAAGCAAAGATGATCAAAACCATTACATGGACACAGTCGAATTTTGAAGTGTTTTACGGCTGGACTTCAGAATGAAGTTGCCTACGTATCCCAAAGATGGGAATCAAGCCTCACGTAGTTCGGGGTTAAGGTACACTCGGGTATTTAACCTCTCATTTTTATGCTCTAACTTTTGCAAGGCGTCTGTCAACCTTGCGAGCTTTGCTTTTCTTTTCTTTATTTTCAATTCTTTTCTTTTCTTTTTTCATCTTTTCTATTTTCATCTTTTCCTTTCATTTTTTTTTTCATTTTTCTTCTTTTTCTTTTTTTTTGTTCTCTTTTTTTTCTTTTTCTTGCTCTAACTTTTGCTTGGGTCGCCCTTCCGGGTTTTCGGCCCAGCAAGCCTCTCAAGGGTAAAAGTGTAGCTTTGTCCATGTCAAATGGTTTTGAGATCCTGAAGTCATCTAAATTCAGGAGAATGGCTACTGTTCGCTGACGACGCAAGAGTCCATCCAATGGGGGGGCGGAATTTGCCCCTAGTGTTGTGGATAGGAACTCGGCTGTTCTTCAGCAATACTTTCTTCTTTCCTCCCTTCTGGGATTTGGCATTCTTGCCGATCTTCATTGACTTGTGGAATGAACCATCTTCGGCTCTTCGAGCACATTTGAAATTCTTTGCCCCTAGTTCCAAGGGTGCTTCTGATCTAGCTTCGCAAGCTTCCTTTGACAACGTCTGATCTTCTTGATCTGACTTCCCTGCCCCTAGTTCGTGAGCTGCTTCAAATCTGGCCACACAGGCCTCACATCATGATTGACCTTTGAACGTTCTGAATCCAAGTTCAAGGTTTGAAAGCAAAGGGGTCGAGTCTTGAGGCTGAGAGCGATCCTAAGCTGCACAATCTCAAGAGCGATTCCACACATGTCTTCGCAGGACTGCGCAAAATATTTTTTGAAAGTTTTTAAGAAAGCGACAAATCGCTCGCGCTGAAGACAGTGTAAAACCAATCTGGATCAAAGCTAGGGTCCTTCTCAGTACTCACACTAACAAGCATGATTTCATTCATTAAGGGCTTAGCACGCCTCTCTTTCTCTCAGTTTGATCAAAGTTTTGCAAATCCCGAGGAATTCCTCCCTCTTTGTTTTCACCGCAGTGTTCAAAAAGTTTTGAAAAGCTTAGGTCAATGCAATGATTTCGAGGCACAGAAAAGTAGGCGAAAAGCACTGCCATTTCATTCAGAACTTCTGGCACACTTGGCACAAGGCAGAAGCGAACACAAGAATGTGAAAATCACTGCTGTTCATTCAAATCTGTTGGCATTACTGGCTCCAAGGCAGAAACAGACTCAAAAGAAAACGAAAACGAAAACACAAAACAAGCAAGTGATGTTCGAGGTAACACCCCCGAAATCACCCGACTCCAACAAAATAGGACTGACTCGGTAAGAAAAGACTGACTCTATTCAAAACAACAAGACTGACTCAATACTCAAGTCAGAAAGCACAAAAACTGGTGTTTGCGTATTGCTCAGAACAGTGCGTG
Source organism: Camellia japonica (assembly GCA_030407325.1). Taxonomy (NCBI): domain Eukaryota; kingdom Viridiplantae; phylum Streptophyta; class Magnoliopsida; order Ericales; family Theaceae; genus Camellia; species Camellia japonica. The sequence continues at coordinate 152,812,105 of JAPPVO010000016.1, forward strand.
CCATTCCCACATCTGGAGTTAATTGAGCGCTGCCCGCAGGTGGTTCATCCCCCGATCACATGGTCACATTATCCCCCAAGTTCACCGATCCAGTGCCGATAGACTTTGCAGAGCTTGGCGCAGCAATGACCCCATTGTCAAATAGATCCTGTACTTCATGGCGAAGACGGAAGCAGTTGTCGGTAGTATGGCCAGTTTGTTGATGGAAGGCACAGTACTGGGCGGCGTCATGCGTAACCGGAAGAGGATTTAGGAGAAGCCGAGGCTCAAGGGGTTTGAGATGGCCTTGTCCAACAAAGATATGGAAAGCTTTGGACAAAGGCATGTGGAGGGCATGGAAGACCCTCTGACCTCGGGGTTGGTACTTCTGGGTTTGTGGATTTTTGCTGGACGCACCAGCAAAGGGATTGGCAGGTGCTGGCCTGGTTTGCTGATCTCTTCCGAGTGGAGGATTAGAGCTAACAGGATTGCCTCTAGTATGACGGCCCTTCTCCCGGTTTTCCCTTTGATTCAGACTGCCCCCAACTTGAGTAGCGAAAGTGTCATCCACAGCTTTTGCAACAACTGCGAGGACTTGCTCTTTGTTCAGTCCCTCGGCTTTCAAAGCCTCAACAGCGAACAAAAGATGTTCATGGGGATCCATGCCTGCCCCTACCTTGTTCTTTCCACTCGCCTCCACTTTGCCAAGGGATTGGCCTTCCTCAAATGCAGCCCGTCCCAAGACTGGGGGGCCTTTTGACATGAAATTTCCAGTATGTGGTGTGGTCGATGATGGAGCCAATGTCCCGGAGGCCAGATCGGTCACAGTTCTCTGAAGATCTTCGATCATTCTCTTCAGCTCAGAAGTAGTGGGTTCATGGGTTTGAGATGATTGAGGTTCAGGTGCACCCATCATGCATAAGTCCATGCTTTCTGGGATAAACACCTCAGGCTTGGGTAGATGGGCCGGGGTGATGTATATGCTGGGGTCGAAAGTGGATAGTAGTATATGGATGAGATTAAGGTGGGCAGGAGATGTTTGGTCATTGGGGTCTGAAGGTGGAGCTATCGTCCGGTTGTCGATGAGATTTTGGACCTCATGACGAAGGCGGTAGCAACGGTCGGTGCCATGACCGCGCTGCTGATGGTACATACAGTACTTGGAAGGGTTATGTCTGGCTGGGAGAGGGTCAGGTAGAGGTTGAGGATCGAGGGGTTTGAGATACCCTCTTTCCATCAAGACTTTTAGTGCGCTAGTCAGGCTCATATAGAGGGGGGTGAAAGTTCTGCCCTGAGCTCGGGCTGGGCCGGCGGTTTGTAGGCTTGGATTAGCAAAAGGGTTGGTTGTGGCGACTGTATTGATTTCTGCAGGTTTGGGAATAGTGCTACTACCAGCATTGGTACTCCCTGAAATCGCCCTCCTTGTCGGTTCACTTGTTCTGGGAATAATCCCACTGTTGAACGCATTCTCGACCTGAACCCCTAGTTCATGCAAACTTTTGAAAGTGAATAGTGGAATGACTATCAACTTTTGCAACATATCATGCTCGAGGTTTCGCACCATCATCTGCACTTGATCCCTCTTAGAAGGGCGACGATCTGTCATTTGTGCTGCCTTTGCTCTCCACCTCGCAACGAATTCCACAAAAGGCTCCGTTGGGTTCTGGCGAGTTGCTTCAAGCTCTTGGATGGTCATTTCAACTTGGGTATTGTCGGAATATTGATCGACAAAGGCCTCAGCCAATTCTTCCCAGTCTTGCTTCACTTTGTCCTCTAACTTAGCGTACCAAGTGGCTGCTACACCTGACAAGGTTCTTCCATACAGAGAGAGTTTATGTGGCTTAGTCAGACCCATCGGCTTCAGGACATCCAAGAAAAGTCGGATATGTACCATTGGATCTCCAGACCCGTCGAAATGGTCAATATATGGCATTTTGAATCTGTCTGGGAGCCGTACGGCAGACTCGGTGTGCCCATCCTCAATGTCGGGAATGGAGTTAAGGCCCTGTGCCTTCTTGAATTGCTTCTCAAGGTTTGCAATTTTCACTGCGGTCAGATCGAGCTCATTGACATCAAGGGGATAAAGCCTCTCATTAGGCTGCACCAAGGGTCTGAAAACTCGGGCTTGAGCCAACCCTTCTCGAGAATCTGGACCTTGCAAATCTTCAGTTGGCGGAAGTGGGTCAAAGTTCGGCTGGGGTCCCAAAGTTGGATGTGAGGCAGATGCCCCAGATGGGTGCTGCGTTTCAATACTGGTCTCAGCCTGCATGGCAGTTCCCTGATTTAGCGCTACTATCACGGCTACAAATTCTTCCGAACCTTGTGCCATCACGGTCTGCTGAGTCTGAACAAAGGTGATGTGACTGGCGACTGACGGATCAGATGAACCGGTGAGCCCTGATTGGCCTTTCTTTGCCTTGGCTCAGCGAAAGAACAACGGTTTCCCTTGAATCGAATTTCTGACCTAACAAAGTCTATCAGCACTAGTCCAATGTACCCGGGGGATATTGAAGCCTTCTGAAGCTATAGTTCCAGGACTACCTAGCAAAAGAGAAAACATGCAGCATCTCAGCCTGATTTCACCAAAACAAATTTGACTCTCTACTGAATTCTGCCCCAAAGTTCCGCCTGTAAACTGATACCCTCAGGTAGAACTGATTGCCCCAAAATACTGATGCTAGTGCCCGCAGGCCTGATGCCCAAACTTGTAAACTGATACATGCATTCCTGTAGAGACGCACTCTAAAAGCACATAACAGATAAGTGAGAGCCAAAACACCCCTATGTTGGGGTAGGGTTTCCCTGTCCTATTTTGTCAGGAGCTAGGGTTTCACTACGCACGCAGCGGTTTCAAACAACCTATATCGGGTAAGCAACCTGTCCTAGTTTGGAATGGTCACTACGGATTTCGATATGCACTAGGTCGAATGGTCAAAAGGGTGCCCCGGTAAAACCGGGGTTTGTGTTCCCATACTGGCAGAGCCCACAACCGGTCAGCCTTATGGTCATGCCTTGACAAGACAAGCCTCCGGCAAACCGTTCAGGAATAGCAGATGGCAAACACGGTGTCCTAGGCGCACCAATGCAAATGCAATGCAAAGAAACACATAAGTGTAGCCAAAACCAGATATCATGAGTTCGAGTCAAGTTCTCTAAATCCCCAGTAGAGTCGCCAGAAACTGTAGACGTCCCCGAACGCCCCGGGAGGGATGAGTCCCCGTTCTGTTCATTTTGGGCTCACTACAGTTCAGGACTCAAATTGTCACGGTTCTTAATCTGAACCAAAGAGTCCAAATCCGGCAAATCGTTTTGAGAAAACAGATTTTTTGAAAGAAGTGCCAAACATGGACTGCTTTGCCAGATACAGAGTCGCCACCTAAATATTTTATTTTTGGGAAATTTAGGAAACCCTGACTCGTTTGCCTAAGGCCACGTGTCCGTCATCACCAAAGTTGCCTCGGCTCGGGAACTTGGGTACGATTGGGGAAGGTCACTTCGTGAGCACCCCCGCTCGCCCGATCAAAGATCGGCCTCTACTAACCATGATATCTAGTTTTGAAAACATTATGCATTCTTATTCCGGTTATTAGCCTAGATTTACTATGTGATGCGCACAGCATACAAGTATAGACCGGGTCGCCTGAATTGGAACAAAACATTTCATGTTTGTTTTTGAAAGATGGTTTGCTACTCGCAAGTAGGCTTAAAATGCAGATTTTGCCACCCTCGGGTGGGCTTAGAAAACATGGTTTTGCCACTATCTAGTGGGCTTAAAACTCACAGTCAATGATTTGTTCCAATCCAAATAACCCAACCTTCACCCACAGGCATTCAGGCAGTTATATCACATAAGCAAATAGCCTCATGGTAAGCATGCTATCATGGCAGTCACTCACACACATGCAAGGATGCTAAAGCATAAAAACTTACCGAGTACTCCAAGCCAAAACAGAAGCTAATTAGAAATCCATGCATGATCCTAACTATACAGAAATGCCTAATGCAACACATGCAAGAATGCAACTATAGCAGGCTCGGCTATTCTAAACATGGCATATGGAATGCTACAGCTAACAAGTATTCAACTTGGAATTGAAATACAAATGCAGTTAGTATGATGCGCCGAGCCCGGTGCATGCAAAACAGATGAATGAATGCAAACATGCTATCATACTGTATGCTAATTGAAACATGCCCTATTCTAACCATCATAAGCTGGTAAATAAAAGGGAGAAAGACGTGGGGTTGGAAGACATACATCACACGCACGCACACTTATTACAACATTGCCCTCGCTCGGAGGGTCCGAATAAATAATATACAGTCCCAAATGAATAATACAGTCCGAATAAATACAAAACTCTAATTAATTAACAAATTAATCTAGGAAAGCAGTAAACTAGCATGCAAGCTAGGGACTGCCTCAACTCTGCTCCGGATGATGAATGATGCATGTTTGAGTTGCTTGGCGCGGAAATCCATCGCGATGCCCCAATTAGCCTCTGTTTACAATTGAGCTCGGAATATTGCGCGAAGTTCCAAAGATTGCCGGTTTCTGATTTGCTGCAACAGAGAGCAGGAAAGGGGCATGGCAATGTATTTTCACATATGTATGCTTGACTACTCTTCAGGGAGCGTAGTCCTCGATCCTCGTGCCACCAATCACGCATCTCGATGCATGATGGCCGAGGAGTCGAATTGCACGACTCAATATGGAATGAATGCACATGAAAACACAACAAGACCTAGACTCCATCATGGATAATCCGGAGTGTCGGCGACTGGGAATTGAGACACGTTCCGTCACTCGAAGTACGAAACGTCCCTCGTTTCCCGTGCTCGGGCTAACTCCTATCCCAAACACAATGCAATATGCATGACATGCATGAATGCAACTAATATACAACCTAGCATGCACAATGCTATGAAATGGCATACACAATGCACGATGTAACATGGCATACACGATGCTCTAACATACAACCTAGCATACGCAATGCTATGAAATGAAATGGCATACGCAATGCATGATGGACTTACACCAACATGAGTGGACCTCAGCCACACTCACATCAGTGGCCATTAGATGAAAATGAGACACTCGAGATGCGTGCACACATGCACGCAAACCGAGGACCGATCCTAAGGCACGAATGCCACTCTACCAAAGCATGGCAAGGCATGGAATATGGCATACAAACATGCGAATTTCAGCACTAAAATATGATGCTAAACAGCCCCGAAACATGGCAATATGGCACCCGATGCATGAGATGAACCCCGAAACTCAAAACTAGGCATACGCAATGACCTATAGCTATACAAAGCATGCATTATTTGATCATGAAGCATGAAGACAGAGTCAAGGCAGTCCCAAAACATGAACTTTTCTAGTTCAAAGCATGGCCAAAAGATGCTAGCAAGATGGCCTAACATAGCATGCAATTTTGACTATCAAACATGGATTACATGGCAAGTACATGAAGCAAGTGAGCACTCACCAAACCAGAAAAAATCAGTGAACTAAACATGCCAAAATATGCCCAAATACACATGGAAAGGCAGCCAACACATGCACAAATGAGGGGCTCCTTTGGAGGGCATACAAAGGGGTTATTAAGCACATGCAAGATAGACATGAAGCATGACCAAAAAAACTCTGGAAATCAAATATGGTAGTCCCAAAACTCACCAAATTGACCCTGAAATGTGACTTCAAAGCATGCAAGATAGGGTCTCTTTGGAAGGCCAAAATGACCACCAAACAAGTCAAGGTGAGAGGGGGTCACCCCCCTCTGATTTGGAGGCTCAAAACAGCATCAAAGCCACTGGAAATCCACTGGATTCCAGTGGCTAGAAGGTCAAACAAGGCATGCAACAAGGGCTAGGGTGTAAGGCTCAAAATAAGAGGGAATCAAGCATACAAGGAAGCATGTGACCTCAAATAAGAAAATGCCCTTAATAAAACATGAAGATGATGTCAAAACAAGACTTTTTCCAGTTTATAACAAGTCTCAAAAATGAACATAAATAGGGCTAATCTATCATGCAAAAATGGCCCTAAAAGAGAGAATAGAGACAAGGGACAGCAGCTGGCCCCAAATGGCAAAGAGCCCTTCAACAAAGTTGAAGAGGGGCTCAAAACAGGCACTTTACAGTTTACATCAAGTCTCGAAAATGAACACAAGTGAGGCTAAACTATATGCAAGAAAAGGCCTAAAAGAGGGATAAAGAAGCAAGTGGTAGCAGCTGACCTCAAACAGAGGAGAGCCCTTCAACAAAGTTGAAGAGGGGCTCAAAACAAGACATTTCACAGTTTATGACCAAGTCCAAAACAGCTCACAAATAAGCCTAAAATATCATGCAAAAATAGGCCTAAAAGAGAGTTTAAACACAAAGGGTGAGGAGGAGACCTCAAACAGAGAAAGACCCTTGATCAAACATGGAGAGGAGCTCAAAATATGACTATTTACAGTTTGGGTCGGAGCCCAAAAATGCTTGCAAGTATGGCTTATAAATGAACCAAGAAAAGACTAGAAAAAGGGGGAAGAAGACTCACCCTTGTAGAGCAGCAACACAGCAGCTTTTGGACCAAGAAATGGTGCTCCTAACCTCTAAAAACAGCCTCAAGTTGCTGGAATGGAGTGTGGAGGTGTTGTGCTATGGCTTGTAGTGTAAATGGTGCAAGACTTTTAGGGTTTTGAGGCTTGGAAGAGAGGAAGAGGAAGAGATGTAAGCAAGGCTCTAAACAATTTTTAACCCTCTAAAATGGAGCTGGGGGGTCTGGTTTTATAGAGGGAGGAGTGGAGGAAAAGGGGGGGAAAATCAAATTCAAATTTCCCCCCAAAAGACCCCCCCTCGGATACAGGATCTGGGGGGAAAAAGAGGGTACAGCTGTAAGGAACCAGCTGAGGGGAGCATGGCCGGCCAGGTTCAGAGGGTTCAGGTGGCCGGCCGGCCACCTCCCCTGGCCGGCCGGCCAGGGTCAAAAGGGTCAATGAGAATTAGTGGCCGGCCACCCCCAAAAGGTGGCCTCCCATGTGTGCACAACACAGATATGTGGAGAAAACCCTGAAAATGTGAACCAGGAGAGAGAAAAACCAACTTTTTAGAGGGGTTCAAAAGGGTCAGGAACAATTGCTGGCCGGCCATGTCATATTGGTGGCCTCCCAGGTGTGTACAACACAAATATGTGGTTGAGGGCCAAAGAAAGTGGCCCGGGAATGGTCAACACCAGCTTTCTAGCGAGGAAAACGGGCGACAGAGAGCGATGAAGGAATAAAGCTGGACCTCAGAACAATTGCTGGCCTCCCACCTTCCTACGACCTTCCTAACAGTGAAAATAAGGTCTCCGCCAAAAATGAACTAAAACCGATGTAAAACGAAGGTTCGGGGGCCAAAACGCGCAGCCCGGGGCCCCGAAAACAAGCTGTTAAGCACCGGAGGTGGCGTTTGACCACGAAGTTGGTCTCTCGAGCCACAGTGTCCCTCAAAAGGGAGAAAATGAGATGCATGCCAAAAACCGGAGCAAACGGAGGTGGTTAAGCGGTCCCGAACCGAGGCACACGGCCGACGGCTCCGAAAATCGAGAACCGGGCTCCAAACGGGAAAAATGGCCTACGACCACGAAACGTAGCCTACGGCCACTGAGAGATGATCTACGAGACCTCTCCCTCCCTTTGGGAATAGAAAACGGAGAAAACAGGACCTGGTTCGCAAACCGAGGCGAGGTACAAAAGAGTCTGGAACTCCGGAGGCAAGGCTCGCAGCCGAGACTCCACAACCTCAAAACGAGCACAATATGTGACATCACCAAGCGCTCAATCGGTGACGTCTGAGTCTTAAGGTCGGTCAAAAATGGGGTGTCTACAGTCGGCAGGCTTAGCATGCCCGAGGATGAAACTTCTTGTATTTCTTTAATAGCATGCCCGAGGTTCGTGAGTCGGCAGGCTTAGCATTCAGCACACTTTACAAGGTGCTCTTTCCTAATGTTTTTTAGTCATTTTGATTTTATTTTTAACATGGTACTCTGGAGCAGAAAAATGTATAATAAATTGCCATAATGTAGAGTGTCGGATTGCAAGCAATTGATGAGATTGTTCCTACACTCTTGCATGCTTTGGAGGATGATGAAACCTCTGATACTGCCCTTGATGGCCTCAAACAAATCTTAAAGTAAGATATTCCACTTCTTAGATTAAATGCTGGACTTCTTGTTGTTTTTCAGTTGTTTTGTGGTCCTTAAATTTCTTTGCATGTTAACTTCAATGTCAGGACTGCTGCTGTTTTGCCTCATATCTTGCCCAAGCTGGTCCATCCTCCTCTTTCGTATGCATATAGACCTCCATTTTTGGTAAACTGATACAGTTTTCAATCCTATTTTTTTTGCTAACACCTTTGGGTATGTATCCAGGGCCTTCAATGCACATGCTTTGGGAGCTCTAGCTAAGGTTGCAGGTCCTGATTTGGACTTCCACCTCAGTACTGTCGTTCCTGCTTTACTCACTGCAATGGATGATGATAACATGGTATGAAACTCTATAATTATAACTTGTTTTGGTAGTACTTGTTTTTGATATCATTTTATATTTCTTGCTTTATTTTAATCCTTTTACTATGGTAATCAATAATTCTCCGGTGCTCTTTGAAAATTTAGGAAGTCCAAAATTTGGCAAAGAAGGCTGCAGAGACTGTTGTCTTAGTCATTGATGAGGAAGGCATAGAACCATCGAATGAATTTGAACCATTAATTTTCCAACTTATAATAAGTTGAGTGTGACCATCAGTTTCTTTAAATCCAACTACTGAGACACGATACCTAAATGCTAGTAATCGGGAGATGTGTGCTCCCAATGAAGCTCAAAACTCAACTGATAATACTGATCCTCTGCCATTAGAAAGCAAAGCTCCTTGCCAGTTACTCCAATTTACTTTCCAGGAACTAAAGTCTGCAACGGGAAACTTCAGACCCAATAGTATTCTTGGGGAGGGCGGGTTTGGGTATGTCTTCAAAGGATGGATAGAGGAAAATGGAACAGCGCCAGCAAAGCCTGGATCAGGGATGACAGTAGCGGTGAAGAGTTTAAAGCCAGACGGCCTTCAGGGCCATAGAGAATGGGTGGTTAGTAGGTTATCTGCTTTGGGTTAGTAGATTGATTGTTCAGAAGATGTTGTGTGTGAGAAGCAAAAAAATGATGGAAGGTAACTAAATTGTACTTTTTTATTGTATACAGGCTGAAGTGGACTTCCTTGGGCAGCTTCACCATCCTAATCTTGTTAAACTTGTCTGGTACTGTATTGAAGATGATCAGCGGCTGCTTGTTTATGAATTTATGACCCGTGGAAGCCTCGAAAACCATCTTTTTAGAAGTGAGTGTGGAAATTCTCTTGATTAAATTCCTATATATGCTTTATTTTCATGATTATTACCTTTAGCAAATTGGTAATCTGACATCATTGTTCATTTGACATCTGCATTTGTTTTTGCTGATATCTTGTGAAAGTTTTTTTTTTTTTTTTTAATTTGTCGCCATCCCCCCTTGTAGCGGTACTAATACACTTAGTGTGGTTAATTTTATCAATGCATCAAATACCCAAAATGTGGGTAGTTTTCCCAATGTCTAGACTCAATTTTTTAACATGAGCAAAAACTTTATTCTGTAGACTGAAGGATAGATGCAACCAATTTGAAATTTCTTTATCTCGTAAGAATTTGAGGTTATAAAAAAAAGACATTAAAACCGATGAAAATAATTGTATTTGATATCAAAGGACATTGATTTTAGTCAGTGGTGAACTTACTACAACAATTTGAATTCCAAACCACCTTATTATTATTTGTCTAATCTTATACCCTGTTTCTTAAACAAAAGCTGATGCTGGTAAAATTCTTGAAGGGACAATACCTCTCCCTTGGTCCAACAGGATCAAAATTGCACTTGGTGCAGCTAAAGGGTTAGCATTCCTCCATAGCGGCCCTGAACCTGTCATTTATAGAGATTTCAAGACGTCTAACATTTTGCTTGATTCGGTATGTGGTTAAAGATGGATCAACTGAAACCGCTATTAACGAATATATCAAGTCTTTTGCTTTACTGAAACTGCTATTAAAAAGGATTTTTTTCACAGGAGTATAATGCAAAGCTTTCAGATTTTGGTCTGGCAAAAGCCGAGCCCCAAGGAGACAAAACGCATGTTTCTACAAGGGTTGTTGGAACATATGGCTATGCTGCTCCAGAATATGTAATGACAGGTACAAAGTCATACCTATTTTAGATAGCTTGAGCTAATTGATTCCTGAGATGGATCTTTTGTGACAAATCTACTTTATGTCAGAACAAGATTATATTTGAGTAGAAAAATACAATAGGATCAACAAGGGTGCAAATCATCTGTTGAAAATGTGCATTTAAGGTTTTAATAGCAGTATTGGGAGATGAATCGGTATTGATAGCTATATTAAGAGTATTGAGTGAAACAAAACAAGAATTAGTTTGAATTTTAGCTCAGGTCATAGAGGAGCAGCATCCACAAAGTAACCACACTATCTTATTATTACAAAGTATTATCTGACATTCTAAGTTTTAGTCTTGTTATGACTAGATGAATTTTATCATCAATTACAGGTATTTTTTGAAGGCTGGATATTCCTTTATCTTTCCGTTATCTGTTTCACCTTTTTTTTTTTTTTTGGTCCCCGAGAATGTCTTCTATACATTTCTGCTAGAGTAGTCAAGAATGTAGGGCTAGTTATGCAGGGGTTCCTGCCAGCCTTTTTGTAGATCTCTTCCAGAAGATCCATTGCTTGAATGTTTTGAGGTCAGCGAGGAGCTTAATATTCAAGGTCTGTTGTTTCTGAATCTCTTGGCTACGATAATTCGTATGTAGTTTTCTGTTTGGCAAGTATGACATGTTCACAAAAAAAACACCAAACATGCAACATCATGACACAAGAGCAATATAACTTATCATGCAGGCCTGTCCTATAACATATAACATAACTCCAATGCTTGATGTCCTTTTTCTGATCAACAATGAAAGAAAAAAAACAAATCCACAATATCTTTCATGGATGGTTAACAATCTCAAGATTTTAATTGTGCATTACTCGGGTATTTTATTGTAGGGATGGATATATATATTTTTTTCTTTTCTTTCCCCACTAGCAGATGGTGGGGGAAGGAGGTCAATGTTTCTGATCTTGTTTACTGGTACCTTCATTATAAAAGCATTTTGTTGACTTTCTCATGACTAATTTAATGATTTGAGTGTAATAAATTTGCCACTAATGGTTCTTAGTGAAATGATTCGACTTTGTTTCATATTTCAGTGCACCAGTCACATTCTAAAGCAGTGAAGAGAGCCATCAGTGAACATTGTGGTGTATGGACAATCTCAATGCTTAGTTACTTTTACTGTTTCCAGTGCATTGGTATAAGGTTAGCTTGGTAAACATTGTGGTGTACTTGAATTGAGTGTTTTTATATAACTTACTCTCCTAGTGTAAACATGACAGCCAGTGAATTAGTTTGAATTTTTACTTAAATATAAAATGGGTGAGTCAAAATCTTTAAGGTGTGGAAATGGTTGGTGATTATTCAAGCTTGTTTGGTGGATACTTTTGTGCCATGATGCTGTGTTGCGTTGAATCTGGTGCTAATTGGCTCTGTTCTGTGTGCTCTGCCTCTGATGCAGCTTTTGATTGATGCGATCTGTTTGTCCTGATTTCTGATTTGGTTGAGTTGTTTTGTTGCTGGTTTTGTTTGATTTGTTTTCTGACTGTTCTGGTAAATGAGGTAAACTGCTGCGTCAATTCTGATTTGGTTATATGATTTTGTTTGGGTTGCTGAGTTGAAATGGTTTTCTGAACTGGTGATGATCTGTGTTGAATCAGTTTGCTGATCTACTATACTAATCTGCTATTCTTCTGGTGCTGCTGTTGCTGAGATGCTGTGGTGATGCTGCTGTGATGGTGTTTGTTACGATGAGGTGCTGTTGTGTTGTTGTTGGATGTTTGCTGGTGTTGTTGATGTTGGGAAGGGTGCAGGACTTTTTGTCCAATCTGTAATAGATCAGGTTTTCATTAATGGGGGTTGTCATTAGGTGTAAGTTCGGGCAACTGCTAGTGTTTTGGCTGGAAGGGTATAGAGGGGGTATGGAGGGGGTATTTTATGTGATTTCATATTAATGTTATTAGTTTGTTATAGTGGTGCCTGAGGGATGCCTCTTGTAAATCTTTAAATCTTTTAAAAAATTATAAATGAGTTTCAATTATTTTTGCTGCTGCAAATTTGTCGTCGTTAAAAAGTAAAGCTTTCTCGACAAAATAACTTGTCGGTAAATGTGTAGCCAAAAGTTTATTTTTGCCCACTCATATTGTGTTGCTAAAAGTGTTTTTTGCCAATGCCAATTTGTCGTTGCCAAAACTAAAGCTTTATCGACAACCAAATCGTTGGCAAATGGCAACATTTACCAACGTAAATGTGTCGCTAAAAGTTACTTTTCCCCACTCATATTGTGTTGGTAGAAGTGTATTTTTTGCCAATGCCAATTTGTCGTTGCCAAAAGTAAAGCTTTACGACAAACAAATCGTCGGCAAATGGCAACATTTACCGACGTAAATGTGTCGCCAAAAGTTTACTTTTGCCGATGCATATGCTGTTGCTAAAAGTATATTTTTTGCCCATGCAAATTTGTGTCGCGAAAAGTGCCACACAATCATCATATTTGAATGACTTTTACCAACGCAAGGTAAATTGCCGACGATGGATGGAGGCTTTTAGCGACGACTATGCTCGTCGCTAAAGGCTTTACTTTTACCAACGCAATGATAATTTCGTCGGCAAAAACTTTTGCCTACGAGTTGCCAACGTAGCTTTGTGTGTCGGCAAAACTCTTTGCCAACAAATTTTCCCTTTTAGCAACATATTTTGTTGCGTTGCGAAAAATGCAATTTCTTGTAGTGTGGCAGTTAGTATTGGTTATTGTGGATCTGCATAAATACTGGATTAGCAAATAGATGCAAAATGACGTTGTTCTAACGGTTATTCATATTTAAATTCAAAATCAAGAGGGAAGCCTAACTGCAGATATGGCATAGTGGAGCTAACTATAAGGCAACATGATCAGCGACCATGGAGGGGTGGTTCGACGGTTAGAAATGCAGTTCAACGGTTGTTTTGAGAAGTATAAATAGCAAAAAAGGTCCCAGAAAGAGGCCCCCGGACTCAGATCTAAAAAACCAGTTTTATTCTACTTTATTTCCTTTCTAGTTTTTACATTTCTTGTTCTTTACATTTCTGTACTTCAGTTACTGCACTGCACTTCGTTCGTAGGAGTAGTTTCAAATAGTTTGCTGCTGTAAACCTCTACGAGGCTGATTTGGATATTTATAAGTCTTTCATTTTACTCAATGAAATACTACAATTGTTCTTTATTTAATCATTGTTTGTTTAATTCTCCTAAACAAAGCCACTAGTAAAAGTCCTCTTCATTGAGGCTGAAAGAACTAAAACACAATCGTCTGATAATTGGTTAGCAATTAATATTCTGCAAGGACTGATTGATCCTTACTAGCACGCTCACAATTACAATAGTAACCTTCGAAAGCCAAAAAAAGCCAACATATATTTTTGGCACGCCCAGTGGGACTAATTAAAATGGCTAGACGTAGAAGACAAGGAGAAAATGAACGCTTGGAAGAAGGCGTAGAAGGAGAGGTAGAAATACCTAATCCAGAGGATAATGTGATGACATATCCGGTGGAAGTACCTGTTTTATCAGAACCTATGGTCGAACAGACCAGCACTTCGGAGCAAGTACCACATGTTCAAAGTATTGAATGAGGCTAAGGAATTGGACCATCCACTGCTCTATCTACTCAGCCAATGAATCCATGGGGAAGCTTAGTAGATGCTATGGGACAGCAGTTAATGAACACTATAGAAAGATGGGCAACATCCTTTTTGGATCGAATGAATACTCATCAACCAACTAACGCAAGGCATATAGAAGAAGTTACAAATGTCCCTCAGCAAAGATTGGCTAGAGATAAACAGCCTATGCAGAGTAATGGACATACTAATGGTCAAATTAGTAACCAAAACTATAAAAGACCATCACCTCAGTCTTGGTATGAGCCTCTTTCGAGACCTGTGGCAAATCAAAATGCTTCCTTACTCAACAGTGAAGCCATGCAAATTGGTGGATCTGGTCCAACACAAGAAAATGGCACAAGGATGTTTCCAAATCCCATATTCGAAGCCATACCTGGCATGAGGGGGTTCACTAATCCTTTGTTCGAATTTGTGCCCGGGGGGTTAGAAGGGTTTCCTGCAACTGTAAGAGACATAACACCTGTTCCAGCACCTTTCGCAGGACAGGCTCAAAGGGGTCACCAATACCCTCAACAGCAGCCAGCACCACAAGGACAATCAGTCCCAAACATACCACCCTATGGACCAAGAGGACCCCAGGCACAAAGTTGTCCACCAAATCCTATGTTTGTTCCTCCAATAGTGGTTCAACAGGCACAAAATATGGTCCCTAGGGACCAAATTGCTGATATTGTTAGAGAGATGTGTGGACCAATGGCTCGGGGGGTTCAAACTCCTGTGTACAAGAAACCGTACCCAGAATGGGTAGATAGGATACATGAATACCCAAGAGGCTTCAGGATACCTAACTTTGCCCTTTTTATGGGAATGGAAACCAATCAACGGTTGAGCGTATTGCCAGGTTCGCTGCTCAATGTGGTGAGTTTACCAATAATTATTACATGAAGTTAAGATTGTTCCCGAATTCTCTAACTGGGGCAGCCTTTGTATGGTATATTAACCTTACACCTAGCTCTATCCAAACTTGGCAACAAATGGAGGAGGCATTTCATGCCTAATTCTTCCAAACAGAGCCAGAAGTTTCTATGGCAGATTTGGCAAGATTGAGTCAAAGGCCTGATGAGAAGGCTACTCAGTTTATTGCTAGATTTAAAAGAGCACGAAACAAATATAGGATCACCTTACCAGAGCCTGAATTTGTGAGGTTGGCTCAAAATGGTCTAGAGTTTAGGCTTCGAAAGAAGTTTGACTCAATTGAGTTTAGAGATTTAGTGGAACTAACCTATAAGGTGTCTAGGTATGAAGCATTACCAGAGGAAGAGCAAGATTGAAGTAATGCATCATACAAGATGTATTATAGAGATCCTAATTATGAGATTGATGTGGCAGAGATTGTGGGAAAAAAACCTGTGATCTGTGAAGCATTAATTTATAAAGACACAACAATAGACCAGCAGTTTAAAAAGAAAGACCTTCATAGGAAATACTCTTTTGATTTGACAAAGGCAGATGACATTTTTGATCATTTGCTTGCTGCGAATTTCCTGAAGTTACCAAAAGAGTCAAAATTCCATCTCCAGATGAACTTAAAGGAAAAGTTTATTGTAAATGGTATAATTCTTGGTCTCACTTAACTAAAAACTACATTGTTTTTCGAGACAGGATCCAAGAGCAGATTCGAAAGAGAAGTTTGAAATTCCCAGCTAAAGTAGAAAAGGCCATGGGGATTGACACTAATCCATTTCCAGAAATTGGAGAAATGGCAGCCAATGTTATTGTGCCAGACTTCCATAACTTGTCCTTGAAAGAATTGGAAGAGGTCAATGTGCAAATACATGTTGCCAGCCAGACTACTATCAAGAAAGATGGTAGAAGTCTGTCAGCTATTGGACAAGGTTTTCTAGACCAGAGGGAAGACTCTGATGAAGAAGCACTGGATGATGATTCTTTAGAGGCAGCGGTTATGCAAAGAATGTGTCCCAGATGTAGGTTGAGCTACAAGTGGCTGAAAGGGCTTCTGATTGATAGGAAGCAATATTACAAAGATGTGCAGAGGCGTCCTAAACCAACCAGTGCTTATAACAAAAGGCCATATCCAACTGGTATTAGGCAGCAGCCATTAATGGCTGAGCCAACAGCCACCAGAGTGCACTCCAAAGGCAAGAAACCTCTACATGAATCCAGACCACCTAATTATTACATAATGAAGAGTAATCATCCTGAAAGGAGACCTGAAAGAGGTTCAAGTTATGGGATCAAAGCCAGAGATTGGCCTTCTAGACCAGCTTCTCACAGGATGGAAAGTGGCCACCTTCATCGAAGGCCTGAATTGGGCCCAAAACAGGGAGCCAGGGCTAAGCAGTGGCCTTCACAGCTAGCTTCGAAGATGGATTCAAAGGAAGAAAGAGACAATTCAACAACTGGGCTAATAGGTTCGTGGGTGCCTGGAGTCCCAGATTGGTTTGTCATGCAGAACAAACCTAGGGAAATGTCTAACCAAAGAAGTGTTGTTGGAAGCCAAGGTAAGATGGTCAAACCTACTTTAGTAGCTCCAAATAATTGGGTGTTACTAAAGCATCCAAAAACAAAGGAACCGGATATGGTTCCAGTGATCTCTAGATCCCAAATGAGGAAAATCCAACGAAGGTACACTTAGTACCAGAATGATCAGAAAGAAAGTGGAGAAAGCTTTTCATTGGTCTAGCCAAAGGCCCAATCAGAGGGAGAAAAAAGTTCAAAGTTAGATCATAATCCAAAATCGACTCTTCAAGACAAGAGGAGTTGTAGCAGAGAGCAATTGGCCAAAGTTCATTCCGAACTGAAAGCCAAAGAGAGATCCAATTTGGCAGGATTGGAAAAGGCTTTGATGGAAAGTGATAGTGAGACTGAGGAAGAAGTTGGCCTAGGCCAAAGAAAGGAGATGGTAGAGGAAGAAATGTTTGAAGCCTTCATGGCTGAGCAAACATTTTTAGTTGAAAAACCAATAGAAACAGATCCTTCGAAGAAAGTTACTAGTATCAAAGTGCCAGAATGCAGCATGGAAGATGCTTCTAAAATAATTGAACAAGTTGGCCAGGAAGAGAAACAGGTACAACCAGTCATCCAATTTGGTTCGTTTCCTCCAGTATCAGTGAATATGGTACATATACTACCACAAGAATTCCAAGCTGAAAATGAGAACCAAGAAGGTCAAGAAATTGACCCAATTCCAGTTTCCAGTGAAGACTCACAAGTGAGTATGGTGCAAGATGAATCCGAAGTGGCCATACCAATGGAAACTGGAGATGAGAGTGAGGAAGATGTGAGTATTAACCTCTCATACCCTTTTGAGTATCCCACGACATCCATGACACAGCATGTCAAACCCTTGTATATCAAGGCCTTCTTCGATGGGATACAGATGAACCGAGTGTTGGTGGATAATGGGGCAGCAGTAAACCTGCTTCCGAAATCTTCTTTGAAGAAACTAGGAAAGAGGAACCCCAGACTAATCCCAACCAGTACAACCATTGCTGGTTTCGCTGGAGACAAACAGATGGCTCAAGGCATTTTGCCGATCAACCTGAGTGTGGGAACCAGGGACTGTATGACTGCATTCTTCGTTATTGACAGCAATGCTAAATACAATGCTCTACTTGGTAGGGATTGGATTCACACCGACAAATGTGTGACTTCCTCTCTACATCAGAAAATAATGATGGCCTTGGGCAGTGGAGAGACAGAGGAGATCAATGCAGATCCTTAACCCTTCATAGTTTGTGCAAATTTTGCAGAGGCCAAATTGTATATTGAAGAAGTGGCACCACTCAGTGTACTGAGGAAACCTGATGGATCAGCCGAAGTGACGACTGATGAGGAATTAGCACACCTGAAACACTTAGTTCAAGAAAGTGCTGATGAGGAGTTTGTCGCCAAAGATGACAATGATGCCTGGTTGTAGGCAAAGAGATGACACACAAGAGGCCAGATCTTTGGCTTTAATTAAATTCTCAATATTGGACATAAACTCAATAGTCCAGAAGGTGCAAAAGCAAGAGGAAGAAGCCATGGCAATTGGCTGTAAGTAGGAGCAGCAACAGGTCAGGGTTTTGGCCTTGGGAAAGTACTGTGCATTGGACATTAAAACAAAAGTTCAGGAGATACAAGAAGAAGAAGCCTTGTGGATAGACTTTGTCTATGAGGAGGAGGGCAAAGATGTTGAATAAAAGAAACTGGGAGCAGGACAGAGCAAGGAGATTGCTTCGAAGATAAAAGAAATAAAAAAAAAAAAAGCATCAGTGAGTCCTCAGATGCAAGACCCTTTGGAAGAAGTGAACTTAGGGGAAGGTTCTATGCAGCAACCCACCTATATAAGTGCTTGGTTGAATGCTTTTAACAGGGACCAGTTGTTGGTGGTCTTGAAGAGATATAAAGATTGTTTTGCATGGTCTTATAATGAGCTACCAGGATTGGATAGATCATTAGTAGAACATAGGCTCCCTATGAGGCCTAATTTCAAGCCATACAAGCAAAAACCAAGAAGGATGAGTCCTGAAGTGATTCAGGAGGTCAAGGAAGAAATCCTTAGGCTCCTTAAGGCAGGCTTTATTAGGACAGCTAGGTATGTTGAATGGCTATCCAATATTGTGCATGTAGTCAAGAAGAATGGTAAAATGAGAGTATGCATTGATTTCAGAAATCTGAATCTAGCAACTCCAAAAGATGAGTATCCTATGCCCATAGTAGATTTATTGGTAGACAGTTCAGCAGGGCATCAAATTTATTCAATGATGGATGGGCACTTTGGTTATAACCAAATCTGCATTATAAAAGAGGATATCCATAAGACAGCATTCAAATGTCCTGGGAACATTGGCACCTTCGAATGGGTTAAAATGCCATTTGGTCTGAAGAATGTTGGGGCTACATATCAAAGAGCTATGAACACTATCTTTCATGATCTCATTGGAGGATACTTAGAGTGCTACATTGATGATATTATAGTAAAGTCCCAATCCATGGAGGAACATTTGTTTCACTTGGAGGCAGCTTTTGAAAGAATAAGAAAGTTCAAGTTGAAACTCAATCCTCTCAAATGTGCTTTTAGCATATCAGCTGAAAACTTCTTGGGCTATGTAGTACACAAGAAGGGAATACAGATTGATCAGAATAAAGCCAAAACCATCATTGAAGCCAGACCTCCATCAAGTAAGAAAGAAGTACAAAAGTTTCTTGGCAGGTTAATTTTCTTCGAAGATTTATTTCTAATACTGCAGGGAAAACTAAAGTATTTTCTTCCTTATTAAGGTTGAAAGATGAAGAGGAATTTGTGTGGACAGCAGAGCATCAAACTGCTTTCGAAGGAATCAAAGCCTATTTGGCCAACCCTCCAGTGCTGATGCCACCAAAGGGTGATAAGCCCTTGAAGTTGTATATAGCTGCAGCAGAAGATTCACTGGGAGTTTTCCTAGCCCAAGACAATGAAGAAGGCAAGGAGCAAGCTGTTTATTACCTTAGTAGGTTTCTAAATTCTTGTGAATGTAAATATTCAGCTGTAGAAAAGTTGTGCCTTGCATTGTATTTTGCTGCAATGAAATTAAGATACTATCTTTTGCCTACAACTGTCTTGGTAATTGCAACCACAGATTTGGTTAAATATATGTTATCTAGACCTATGTTGAGGGGAAGAATTGGCAAATGGATACTAGCTTTATCAGAATTTCATCTAGAATATGTCCCCCAAAAGGCAGTAAAAGGACAAGTTTTAGCTAACTTTTTGGCAGACCATCCATGTCAAACAGAAGCCAAGAGATAATGGAACTTGGTATGGTTAGTATTGAACCATGGCAAATGTGGTTCGATGGATCAAAAGCCAATGGTCTGACTGGAATTGGTGTGATGATTAAGTCACCACAAGGGGTAGAAACCACACATGGTTTCAGAGTGGATGAAATTACTTGTTCCAATAATCAAGCTGAATACGAAGCTTTAATATTGGGACTGGAAATACTTATTGGATTACAAGCACATGCAGTTGACATATTTGGAGATTCTCAATTGGTAGTTAACCAGGTGAAAGGGATTTTCAAATGTCAAAGTGTAAGCATGTTGCCATACTATGTTGTTGCATTGCATTTGCTGTCTCAGTTTCAGATAGCAAATGTAACTTATGTCCTCAGATTCTTGAATAGTAAAGCTAATGATGTAGCTCAGGAAGTTTCGAATTTCAAGAGAAGGGACAACACTCAAAGGGACATAAGCCAAACAACATATCAGAAGGTAATACTACCTTTGAATGAAAGGAACATGGCCTTAGAAGTCAATCATAATGACTTACAAGAACAAGATTAGAGACATCCAATAATGCAGTATCAAGCTGGCCCATCTTCGAAAGCCAACAGGAAAATCAAATTGCAATCTATGCAATACATAATGTATGATAATGCTCTCTACAAAAGGGGGGTAGATGGGTTATTATTGGAATGTTTAGGTCCAAAGGAAACATTGACAGCCATGGCTGAGGTTCATGAAGGCATCTGTGGTGCTCATCAGCCTGGTGTGAAGATGAGATGGTTGCTTCGAAGGCATTCTTACTATTGGCCAACCATCCTTAAGGATTGCATAGAATATGCTAGAGGTTGCCAAGCATGACGCAATAAGGCATGTACCTATAACTGATCTACATGCAGTTGTGAAGCCTTGGTCGTTTAGAGGATGGGCCATGGACATGATAGGGAAAATACACCCACCCTCTTCGAAGCATCATTGTTTCATCCTAGTAGCCACAGATTACTTCACTAAGTGGGTCGAAGCTAAACCGTATAAGGCTGTAGACCAGATTGAAGTTACTGGATTTATTAAAGATCTGATCCATAGATTTGGCATCCCATAGACCATAACTGTTGATAATGGGACTGTATTTGATGGAAAGATGGTAAAGTCTTTCGTTGTAGAATTTGGAATTAGTCTTGTTAATTCCACCCCCTATTATGCACAAGCCAATGGCCAGGCAGAATTATCCAATAAATCCTTGAAGAAAGGAATACAGAAAGTTGTAGAAAACAATCCAGGGATTGGTATAACTTACTATTGGATGTATTATGGGCCTACAGGACATCTCCAAGAACAAGTACAGGAGTTACTCCTTATGTCTTAGTGTATGGGCATGATGCAATGCTACTTGTAGAAATTAACATCAAGTCTTTAAGGGTGAGAGGCCAGGAACAGTTAATTCCTTAGCAGTACCATCAAAGTATGTGCTTGGAAGTAGAAAGCATAGATGAAGCTAGAATTCTGGCATTAAATAGCATTCTTTTCCAAAAGAAGAAAACAGCCAAAAATTATAATAAGAAGGTTAAGCACATTAGCTTTGATGAAGGTGATTTGGTATGGAAGACAATACTCCTAATAGGAATTAAAAGTCACAAGTTTGGCAAATGGTCACCTAACTGGGAAGGACCATATCAAATTTATAGAGTCTTTCCTTCGGGAGCATATCATTTGAAAAATTTGAATGGTATGTACATCCTAAGAAGATTAATGGCAGATATTTGAAGCCTTATTTTCCAACCATATGAGAAACACAAGGAATAGAATAAATGCTAAGTAAGAAGAACATGAGGACACTCAAATGATAAATAAAAACTTTATTTCATAAAGAGTTGAGTACATGTAGCCATAGATTGGCCCAAAAGTCAATACAGTGTTTCAGTTGTTCTTTTACAATAGATGCTCTATTCTTAAGAGATGGGAACAACTGAATGGCTGTGGTCATCTCCTGCTTTCGATCAGCCAGCTCTTGATTGGTAATTTACAGCTTGGTGGCAGTTCAATCTAAAGCTTGGTTGACTGCTGATAACTTTTCCTCAAGTTGAGCTTTTTTCTCCAATAGTTGGGCTCGAAATTGGGAGACAAAGGAATGTTGTTCCTTCAGCCTTGACACTTCAATATGTACTTTGGAAACAAAGCTCTGGTCTCTTAGCAATTTTTCCTCTGCAGCCTTGGCAGCATGACAGATGTTGATGTAAAAATCAATGGTGGCTGCCGCCTGGGATGAATGACTTAAGACAGTCATGCCGGATTGCTCAACAATCTTCTAACACTAGAGGAAGCTATTTTTTATTATAGGCCTTTGTAAAGCTTCGAAAGGAATCCTTGAGAAGGATGTCAGTAGCTCCAGACAGCTGTCTAAGTCTATTGAAGGCAAGAAAGTCTTATCACTAGAGAAAGAGCTCTCAAAAATTTCCAGCAGAGAATCAACTAGAACTAATGGCTTGGTCTCATTGCTAGTCATTGGAGAGGTGGAAGGTATGTCAAAAAGACTAGCTAGCCTAGCTTCGAAGATGTCCACCTCATCCATGGACATGGAAGGTGCAGAAAGAGCTCTGGTAGAAGGAAGAAATGATTGTATAGGAATAGGAGAAGAAGGTGGGGTATCCTCAGCAGTCTCTATAGTTTTGGCTACCAGTAGGTCGAGGGAAGAGGGACTGGAGCTAGACAAAATTAATGGACAATGAGTTGGAGAGTTACCAGTACCTTCTCTATAGGAATCAGCTATCATTAAAGGTGAAGTAACAGCTAGTATGTCCTTAGGAGGGAAATGAGCAGCAAGGCTTGAAGGGAAATCAAATTGAATAGAATTGAAAGATAAATGAGGGAAGTATGGAGTTAAGCCAAAAGAAAGAGATGTAGAGATACTTAGCCTTAAGAAGGGTATAGAAAATATGGGACCAAGATGTGGAAGTATTGCTTGAATTGGCTTTACAACTCGAGGTCTTTCAACTTTAACTGAGATTGAAGGAGTCCTTGTTGAAGAAGGCAGAGTAGTTGTTGCTGTAAAAGAAGAAATACAAAGTAATGTCAAGTCTCAGTACCAAGAATTTGAGAAAAGAAAATAAAGGCACAAAGGGAATTACTAATTTCAGAAGTGGTGGCTATGATTGGGGCATTGTAGACACCCCATTTTGACCGGCACTAAGACTTGGGCATTTTATTTTGACCACCCTCACCAGAAAAATCAAATTGAAATTTTAATCCCGAAACTCACCCATTTTGGTCAAATTAAAATATTTTTATTTGAATTTATAATTTTGTATAATTTTATATAATTTTGTGTGTTTATACAAATTTTTAGGTGTGTTTATATAAATTGGCATGTGATATTTGATAAAAAAAATAGAAAATAAAAAATAAAAAATAAAAAAAAGCATCTGTGTAAAAGGAAATACACAGCATATTCGGTGGGCAAAAAAAAAGAAAAAAAGAAAAAAAGAAAAAGAAAAGAGAGAATAAACACAATGATGGAGGGGGCTCTCTCTCTCTCGGCTTAGAGAGAGAAATGTGAGAGAAAGGAGATACTAAACAGAAAGGATACACACACGCGGTTAGAGAGAGAGGAGGAGGGGGGCGGCACAGGGGAGATACACATGCACTGATACACACACACACACACACAACTCTCTCTCTCTCGGCTTGGAGAGGGAGACCATGCACACACCCACCTCTCACACCACCCATGCACCCAGCAGCTCACATACACACCCATCACTGCCATACACCACGGCAGCAACACAGACTGATTTCTCTCTTCTCTCTCTCGGCAAACCCGTAGCAGACACATGCAGATAGACTGATACACACACACACACCCAGCTAACACATGCACTAGCTCTCTCTCTCTTCTCTCTAAGACTCACACACACACATGCATGACTGGCCCTCTCTCTCTCTCGGCAACCCAGCAAACACTCACGGCACCCATCACAAACCCATAGACACACGACCCATGCACACACAACCCATTCACAGAGTGCACACACACACCAACACCATCATAGTTCTAAATATCGGCCGGTACGGTACGTACCGGCCGATTCGTACCGGAAAACCATACCTCCGATTCAGATACTCACCGGTATACCGGTGAGAATGGAATTCACAACCGTAGCGTCCGAGTCCCGGTACGTAGCGGCGTGAATCCGATATATGGGCCGACACGGGCCGATACAGTCCGATACGGTCTCTGTTTCTGAGTCTCTGTTTTCTTCTTGATGTGCTGAGTGGAGCTGGAAGGCGATAATAAGGTTGGTTCTCAAGATGAGAGATTACCGGTTTTGACGATACGAGACATGGATCCTATTTTGGAGGTGAATTTGATTGCTGGGTTGAAAAACAACTTGAAGTTACATGAAGTTTTGAGTGTTCTCAAGGAAGAAGGAGTTGAAGAGCTATTATGCTCTGTTTCTGATTTCTTTTTCTTTTTTTTTTTCGTCGATCTAAAACTGAATAGGTGCCTGGGTTTGGTGGATTTGTAGATGGGTAAGAAGAGAGAGATACTTGGGTACATGGAGGTGCATGGGTTTATGGTGGATTTATAGATTCAAATGTTTAAGGTTTTTTTTTTTTTTTTTTTTTATTTGTTTATACACATATACCTCTATTTATATTAATATATATATATATATATATATATTTATTTTTTTCTCAGTACAAGAAAAAAAAATATTCAAATCAATTTTTTTATTAAAAGTTTAACATACGCCAAAAATAAATACATCTCATTTAGTTTAAAATGAGTCAAAAATATTCTTACATAACGAAATTTTGATTAAAATGTAACAAATTAAAATTAAAAGAGTCAAAAAAATGAATAAAATTTAGTTTTAGAGGGATTGCTAATGATTTTTAAAATTTCACGGTCGCGACACCTGATTCCCGATACGTACCGGCCGATACTACCGATACCGATACTCCGCGATCGATACCGTTACGTCAGCCGATACCGCGATTTAGAACTATGAACACCATACACACACACACGGTTAGAGAGAGGGGAAACACACTCAACACTCTCACACACCATACACACACCTCACTCACTCTCCAAACACGGCACCATTCTCACTCCACACACACGGTACACACATACACACAGAGAGACAACAGACCAAACCCAGCTCTTTCTCTCTAGAAGAGGAGACCCAACACCACGGTTTAGAGGAGGGACTGAAACACAAACCCACACATGCCACAACATTGATCGAGGCATAGAGAGCAAAGGAAAAATGCATCAGTAGTTCTCTCTCTCGGGGATGGATTAAAAAACAAGAAGAGAAATGTTTTAGAGAGAGAGAGAGAGAGAGGACACCATGCACACACCCACACACCCAACACACGGCTGCTATCACACTACATACACCCATAGAGAACACACGGCAAGATAGGGAGAGAACACAGCACAGAGGGGAGAAAGGGGGAGAGGTTGACGGCCATGAAAATGTTCAAAAATAGATCCTCTCTCTCGGTGCATGCAACTATGGCAGTGGGTCTTGTTTCGGTTGCGGCAGTGGCTCTTTGTTAGCTCTGGCCACGGCTGTTCATGGGTGTGGGTAATAAAAAAAAGGATTTTTATAAATGTTTATTTTGGGTTCACATAGGATTTTTATAAATATTTATGTTTGTTTCACATGGTCATGGGTGTGGGTAATAAAAAGAAAAGGATTTTTATAAATGTTTATGTTGGGTTCACATAGGATTTTTATAAATATTTATGTTGGTTTCACATGGCTTCTAGATAGAAAATCTGTTTATGTTGGGTTCACATGGCTTCATGACATCACATAAATGGCGTGACATAATTGAAGTTTTTATAAATGTTGAGGCATTTGGGATAGGAGGCCTAGATGGGGCCTCCATTGAAGATGAATTGACATGGGCTGATGTGTGCAGGCCTAAGAGATTGAAGACATATGGATCTTTGTATCAGTGATGAAGTTCTTTATTTTATTTTTATTTTGAGTGTTTTGTGAGGTTTTATTTTATTTTATTATTTCTTCCCTCATCTCTCTCATTCGGATCTGTAATATTTGAAGTGTTGTAATAATTCCCCCACCCCGCTTCTTTCTATCCCATTCTTTAATCGCTTTCCTTACCTGTACATATGTATATATCTGACATGCCATGCATATCCATGCTTTGCATCCATGTTTCATACATTAAGATTCGGCTAAATTTATACGTGTGGATTTAATCAATTCTTCTGTGATTCTATGCGCTACCTCATGTTATTGAGATGATTCACACGCCATATTTTAGAAGCCGAATCTTTAGTGCATCTCATGAGTGAATTGCATTAGGATTCTGTATATAAGATCATGCATATTTTATTAACTTTGTTTTGTAGCTGTTCGAGGGACGTCGGTAAATCTGTGGGTTTTTATGCTTTAGCATCCCATTTGTGTGTGATTTTCTTATTATGTTTAGCATCCTGCCATGAGGCTAATTGCTTACTTGATATAACTGTTTGAATGCCTGTGGATGAAGGCTTGTTGTTTGACTCGGAATAATTCAATAAATGTACGTTTTAAGCCCACTTTGCAGTGGCAAATTCACAAACTTTAAGCCCACTTTGTCAAGTGGCAAATTCAAACCATTTTCCAAAAACAAACATGAAGTTGAATTGTTCCAATTTGAGCAAACTAGTCTATACTTGTATGCTTCACATAGTAAATTTTAGGATTTATTCAATAATCAGAACATGAACATATAAAGAAAATAAAAAGTCATATCATGGTTTAGTAGAGGCCGATCTTTTGATCAGGTGAGCAGGGGTGCTCATTATTGACCTTCCCCTCTCATACCTAAGGTTCCGAGCCAAGCATCCTTGGTTACGACGAACAGTGGCCTCGGCACTGAGTCATGGGTTTCCTAATTTCCCAAAATATTAGGTGGCGACTCTGAGATCTGATGACGCAGTCCATTTTTGACAAAATTGCAATAAAATGGATTTTCAATAAAAGTTGCCAAATCTGGACTCTCGTCTACGTTTCACATTGCACTCGTGAGACTTGAGATCAAAGAGATCTCGGGAGTCCGAACTGTTTAACGCGCGCGGGTACCCCCGGGCATGTTACAGGCATTGTGAAGAGTATAATGTCCAGCAGCTTGTTGTTTTCTTGCAATTTCTCTTTGGAATGCATCAGCGGCAGCAGCTTCATCTCTAAGCATTTGTTGTTGCCTCTTCTTCTCAGCCCTTTGAAATACAATAAGCTCTTTGGAATGCTCTGCTTGCACTGCTTTAGCAGATGCTTCGTGGATGGGATCTCCAGTGAAATCAGCAAGAGAGACAGTCATCTTCTTCCTTCTTTTTAAGGATGTCTCTTGCTCTTGTTCTATCTCTTCTTTTTCTGCTTCTTCTTCTTCTGCTGCGTGAACCCCAGGTGCCTCCTCTTCAGGATCAAGTAAAAGCTTTCTTTTCTTTTGTTGTTGCTGTTTACTCCTGAGAAGGTTTAAAGCTTGGACCTTTTGGGGAGAATCTCCCTGTGAGGCACCCGCACCACCTACACCAAAGAAAGAATTAAAAGTAAGGCTAAGGGCATTATAAAGGAGAAGAAGAAAAAAGAAACAAGGTTACATACCTTTCTTCGAGGCAGCTCGAGTAACTTTAGGAGGAGTTGAGATAGCAGGAATAGGCTTTGCGATAACAGGTGCAAGAATTGTAGTAGCAGGAGTAGTGGAAGAAGTAACAATTCCAGCCCCTTTTGATTTGGGTTGAGGTACGTCCAGTACCATTAATAGGTCTTGGGGAGGAATGGCCAAGTGTACCTCCATATTGGTCACCCACCAGTTCTGGAACCTTTTCAATATGTTACTTTGAGGAATGAAAGGGAAGTACTCAGAGTCAATAAAGTCCTAGATGAATTTAGAAATTGCTTCTTCTAATTTGGATCTTCGAACCTTTAAGTCCCTGTTAGTAAGGCTTAAATTGGTCTGGCTGTAGAGAGGTATTGGGACCCCTTGTGAGAAGCCAAATTGCCTAGCAAATTGGGTAGGATAATAGGGCTCATCAATGCATTTGTAAGCTCTGAGGTTCATAGTCTCAATGAATAACTCTCTAGGGATCAGAATAGAGGCCCATATGTTCTTGTGTTGGGGTGAAGAGCAAAACCTATCACTGAGAAAGGTTTTCAACCAGGATGGGCCAATGTTGGTGGGTTCGAAGGGACGGAAGCTATGGAAAGAAAGGGAAGCTGGGAGTTGGTGGAAGAAAGAAAAGTAAAAAGCGAAGGTGGAAGGATAGAGTGAAACATTGGCTAACCTCATGCCATGAGTAGTAGGGTTTGGTTCCAAAAACTTTAGGCATTTAGATTGTAGCTCAATAAAATATGCAAAAAGCCAAAGCTGAAGTATCCAAAATGGACCTCCTTGATTGGCATCCAAGGGTTTCTCACAAAAAAAGGAACAAGCTCTATATACATGACCTAAGACATATGGAACTAAAGCCACATTTCTTTGTAAGACAAGGGCTTTGGTAAGAGGGGCGAATTCAGGCATGATCCTCTGAGAAGAGGTGCAGAAAAGGAACTTGTAAAGCCAGTATAATATAAAAGAAAAGAATTCCCTGTCAGTCATAGGGTCCTCTCTTTTATTCTCAGCCTTGACAAAGTCACTATAGGATGAATTAAGAGAGGGGAGAGAAAAAAGAGCTTTGAGGTCAGGATAATCTAGACCAATATGGGTTCCAGTAGGGGACAATCCTAATAGATGGCAGATATCAAGAACAGTAGGGGCCATCATCCCACATCTGAATTGAAAGAAATTAAAAGCAGAATTCCAAAAGCAAAGGGCAGCAAGTATTAAGAAAGGGTCCTCTGAAATGGTGAACCTGGATAATTGGAGGGCGTCGAAGAGGCAGAGCTCTTGAAGAACCAGAGTCCTATAAGGGACAACTCGATCATACCATTCTTGCCACTCTGGTCTCACCGTGGGCCAGCAGCGATGGGGGCGGTTCATCCTCCAGCTTCCCCAGTCAAGACCACCTTCGTAAAGGAGACAATGGTCCTCTAGACGTGGATATAGAGCTGGAAGCTCGGTAGGAATCTCCCTGAAGATAGGCCCGAGCACATACTCTTGCTGCTCATGACGACGAGGAATGAAGATGCGTCTGTCAATGGCGCTTTTCTCACCGGCCTTGTACTTCTCATACTCTGTGTCAATAATCCTTTTCAAGGTCATAGACGGACTCGCACGCTCTACGACCGGTATTTTCAAAGAAGAAGCCATTGATAAAGAGTTTTCTCAGAAGACGAAGTCGGGAAAGAGAGTAGAGGAAAAAGGAAGGTCAGTAGAGATGAAGGGTTTATATGATAGGCAAATAGGTGAATTCAAAGCACGAAATAAGGGGGTTTTAAAACTTGTGTTTGAAAAATATACCCAGTCGTGTTGCACGGACGGAATTCACAAAGAAGTACTAAAATTACGGATGCGAGAAGTTTCTTTCTATATTGATAATTATGGAGGGAAACACATCTTAAATACTGATGTCAGCTTCGAAATAAAATATTTGGCTTCGATGCCAAATTTTGGCGCCAAAATGAAATGACAAACGGCTTCGAAAGTAGGAAGCTGACTTCAAAGCACATTCAACGCCTCACGGTGAAAGAGTGCTTAGGTATTTGTTTACTTCAAAAGGATTAAGAACCTGTTTGTTGGTTTCTAAATGAGAGTAAAATCCTTCGAAGCAAAATTTGAAATACTTTTCAGTTAGAAATTGTTGTTCTAAGTTTCAAACCAATAGTTGCTTTGATAGTATACAGAAGAAATTACTCTTTCCAAATAAAATAGTGCAGTACTTATCAGAGGTTTCCATACTTTGGAAAATATAGACTGATTGTTCGAAACAAAATTGATTTGAAAGTCCTTGGTTGTGTTAACCATATGTTGGGGAATTGGATATGATCAAATCAAGTTTCGAAAGGCAAAATTGGCGAATTCGGAGCTCTGATTCTAAAAGGAAACCGGCAAAAGTTGCTAATTACACTCCATAAGTTGGAAAAGTTCAAGTTGGTTTCTTCAGTATTGCCATTGATATGATCGAATTGAGATTCGAAGGATGAAATTGTTGACTTCGAAGCCCTAAGTTTGTTTGACTTTGACAAATAGGGTAAAATCAGGCCATACCAAATAAAAAGAAAACATCTTAGCTTTATTAAAATAAGAGCAATTACATCATACGCCTTCTTTGGCTACATATTCAAGCTCATAAAAATAAGGAACAGAATAAATAACAAGGTCATGAAATTTGCTCCAACTGTGGTCAATGAATTTATGTTCTTTCTTTGTTCTATCTTCTATCTTTTCCAGGCTGGGCTTCTGAAGTTGATATGCTCTAACTTGATAAAAAAGTTTCTTAGCCTTTATTTCGAATTCTGTTTCCTTCAACCCTTGTTCCATCTCATCCATGTCCAAGTTATCCCAGTATGCAGAGTCTTTATTCTTGAAATCATTATATTTATCGATGAGGTTCTCTGCTTCATACTGGGTATGAACTCGACGGGCTGAGATTTGATCCAAGGATCGAGTGGTGGCCACAGAAATGTGCTGCCAATGAAGAAGTAATGGGAGCTAGTCTAAAAACATTTGAAACTCTGCTTGGGCAATAGGGTTGAGGACATGACCCCGGGTCATAACATCACAAGCCCATCGAAAGTTCTTGAGAGAAACATCGTCCTCAAGAAAATTGAAGGGCAAGTGAGAGAAGGCCACAAGCAAAAGTTGGGCTTGCTGTCGCTGATGTTTGGTAGATGGAGATGGAGGATGATAGGAGGGGAGAAACCGGTCCTCAAAGAGAGTAAGTCTTAGCTCCTCCATCCAGTGAGGGTTTTGCGGAAGAGGAGGCGCAGGAGCTTCCATCTCGAAAGAAGGAGGAAATTGAGGGTTGTTAACAATGTCAAGCCAGTCAAAAGAGCAAAGTTTAGCCCTTTGAGCTAAAAATGACGGGCTGTATCCTTGGGCCTCTTTTGGACGAGGGGTGGCTTGAACTATCTTCGTAGGCATAAAAGACGTGTACCATGCTACAAGTAAGTTATCTTCTAAACGGCGTCGGTGGTCAATGGGTACATATGGGTAAACCACTGAACTCCGAGCAAAGGGAGGGAAAGTTAGAGGATCAACGAATTCAACAAAATGATGATTGATTCGTTCCTTTAACTTAGACTCCTCAGGTTCTGGCCAGCTTCTCCAACCAGAAGCCCCAGAAGAAGAAGAAGAAGAAGCGACAGTTTTATCCCATGCAAAAGGTTTTGGGTCAGAAGAAGAGCTTCCAATATCCATGTTTGCAAAATTTTGGGTTAAGGAGTTGTGAATAACAGGTTTGTAATCCAAAGGTTGATAATTTGCAAAAACTTCCATGACTTGAATATAAGAAGGTGGGTAAAGGTGGCTAATCGATGCATGAAGATTCTTTCGAGGACGAACAACATTATCAAACAACTCTTCGTATGCTTGATCAAGGTAAGAAAATGTCTGCTTGGCCATGAGAGCTAATGTAATAACCCTCACACTGTCCTAACCATACTCATATGCATTTATATGATTTTGTCCTGTTAAGCTTGCATTTCAGATCTTGTCTTTGTTTTGCTTAAGTGTTATTTGCATGCTTTGTTCCTTGTTTGGTGTGTGGTTAGCCTAGACTAATCCAAGCCGAGGTCACCTTAAGCCTAGAACTACCTTGGAACCCTTTTTCTGGTTGGCCTCCACCCCTGCCCTAACATGTGGCCGAGATGTCACTATCTAGGCCGAGGTGTTCACCACCAAGGTCGAGATGTGTATTATCTAGGCCGAGATGTTACCCTTGAACCCAAGTGATCTTGCTCTTGGACTGGTACGACCTAGACCGAGGTGTGGCACATCTAGGCCGAGGTGTGGCACAGCTAGGCCAAGTGTTGTCCTTTCTAGCCGAGGTCATTGTCCCTTGCTTGCCGAAGCCTTGTTATTAGCCGAGATTGTTACTTGCCGGAGTGCCCTTGCAACCTAGCTTGTTGAACACGCTTTGTCATAGTCTTGTCTTTTCAGTCAGTCACCTTTTTTAGCTGAACCAACCAACCATTGCCACGTGTCCGAGCTGAGTGTTAAGTCAGCCGGCAAACCTAGAAATGTATCATTTTGTATCATATCTTTGTTCTTGAGGAGAGAGAAGCTCTAGAAGAAGAAGAAGAAGTCCTTAGAGAGAGAAGTAGATCCCAAGGCTTGATTCCTAGAGTTCAAACCGTTTGATTTGTGTTCTGAGGTTAGAATCTTGATCTACTCTTGTTGCTCTTATTGATCATCTAGCTGCATTGCATGATCGAATCTGTTCTGCATGCCATGCATTGATTTAAAGTTGGTTTTAGAAAGAGAAGTTAGTGTTCATGTGTTCTTGAAGAAAAGCCTTATTTGATCCGAAAGTTTGTAACAAGTTCCATGTTTTTGTGTTTGTTTTCATAAGATCTTCAAGTATGGGTACCCAGGTCCATGTTTTCGAACTCATAGCATGAAAATCCCAGATTTTGAAATAACAAGTTGTGATTGAGCATTCATGTTTTTCATGTTCTTCATGTTCATGTTCTTCATGATCTTCAGCAGAGGGAAACCCAGATTTTCCCGACTTCATATCCTTGAATGTGGCCCTCGGGACCACACCTCGGCGAGGAGGTGTGGAACCTCGGCCTAGACCTGGTTGGTGCCCAGCATGTTTTCCCGAGATGAGAAACGGTGTTTCATTTTGATTTGACTTAGTTTTTGAAGAATGCCGAGATCATCTGTATGCATGTGAAACTTGTTTGAAAGTGCATTCAACAGACTTTGCCATGTGTTTGTAGGGCTTGGACTTGCCTTGACCCCGACGTTTGAAGAACTATGTGAGTGGTATTTTTAATAAAGCTATGTTACGATGTTTTGATAAAAGCCTTGTTTTGCTTTGTTTTGGAAAGTATTTGTAAGCATGAATGATTATTCCTATTTTGTATATCAAGTATTATATCTTGTTTTGATGACATTCTTGGAAGTCCGTACGTGCTAGGGGACTATAAGCATTTGTAGCACAAAGTTTGAAAGTCCGTACGTGCTAGGGGACTATAAGCATTTGTAGCACAAAATTTGGAAGTCCGTACGTGCTAGGGGACTCAAGGCATTTGTAGCACAAGTCCTTAGTGTCCGGGGACTATAATACAACGACACCATTGTTTGAGATATCTCCCTTGTCTTGTCTTGTCTTGCCTTGCCACTGACGGTCTTACCGCGTGGGTTTGTTTGTCCGGAATGTCATCCCTTGTATTACATTGATGTTAGTAAGCATCCCTTGAAGCTTTGAAAGATTTGATAGATGAACTTGATTCATCCCATGTATTGTTTTGTTAAAAGATCTCGGATAAAATTCATGTAAACCCTTTATTACTTATACCATTCACTGAGTATCCAAGCTCACCCTCTCTATATATATATGTAGGTGATGAGCAGGATGGCGGCGACGCCTAGATGTGTTTTGCCGATGTGTTTTTGGATTCGTGTTTTGCAAACATCTTGAAGATCATGCTTCTTGGCTTGTAGTTAATTTCTTTTGTTTATGTCGGCTTGAGAAGCCTTTTGGTCAGGATGTATTTTTGCACTTCATTATATTTGTATTCAAGTTGTAAAGCTATGTAAAGATGTATGCTATTTCATTTGACTTATGCACAGCTCTTATGGACTAATTAGATTTACATATATTGCTTCCGCACATGTAAGACCCATATATTGTACTCTGTTGTGTGTGAATTTTGAAAGTAGGCCTTCGGTAATCTCGGATTACTGGTCATCATGGCACCATTCTACTGGGGGCGGAATGGGGTCGTGACAGCTAAACTAGTCTTTTCGAATGCTGAGATAGTGGGAGTTTTCAAGGGTTAGAAGAGAATTTAATGCAAATGTTTCATTGAGGAATAACAGTTGCATTTATGAAAAATGCAGAGCCCATGCACGTTCTAAGACGTGGGTAAAATACCTTGATCCACTAATATCACCAAGTATTGGATATATTAGTGCGGGGGGTAATGTTGGCTACATATTTTGTATAAGCCAATCACAGTTCGACACGTGGCAAGATAAGGGCAATACGGGAAAACAATTAGAATCTTCAATCGTAATCACACACGTGGCAGTTAGTATTGGTTATTGTGGATCTACATAAACACTGGATCAGCAAATAGATGCAAAATGATGTGGCTCTAACGGTTATTCATATTTAAATTCAAATCAAGAGGGAAGCCTAACTGCAGATATGGCATAGTGGAGCTAACTATAAGGCAATATGATCAGCGACCATAGAGGGTGGTTCGACGGTTAGAAATGTAGTTCAATGGTTGTTTTGAGAAGTATAAATAGCAGAGAAGGTCCCAGAAAGAGGCCCCCGGACTCAGATCCAAAAACCCAGTTTTATTCTACTTTATTTCTTTTCCAGTTTTTACATTTCTTGTTATTTACATTTCTGTACTTCAGTTACTGCACTGCACTTCGTTAGTAAGAGTAGTTTCAAGTAGTTTGCTGCTGTAAACCTTTACGAGGCTGATTTAGATCTTTGTAAGTCTTTCATTTTACTCAATGAAATACTACAATTGTTCTTTATTTAATCATTGTTTGTTTAATTCTTTTAAACAAAACCACCAGTAAAAGTCCTCTTCATTAAGGCTGAAAGAACTAAAAGACAATCGTTTAATAATTGGTTGGCAATTAATATTCTGTAAGGACTGATTGATCCTTGCTGGCACGCTCACAATTACAATAGTAACCTTCGAAAGCCAAAAAAAGCCAACAGTAATCTTTAAATAAAATTTCATACATAAAAAATTGTTACCATGATATGACACATTGTACATAAAATTTGTTATAATAATAATAATAATAATAAAAATAAAAGTTTTTTGTTAACATCTACCTAAGGACATATGTTAGGAAAATATTAAATGAATATATTTATATAAATTTGTATAGAACATAACACAACTTTAAAGGTGTCTTAACTAGTTTGTTTGTTTGTTTGGTTTTCTTTTTTCTTTTTCTTTTTCTGTTTTTAAATTTTTTATTTTTTAAGGAGACCAAAATACCCATTTTGCTTTGCACTCTTCACCTTCTTTATTTTTGAGTTTCTTTTAATATGTTTTTCTAAAAAAATATTAAAATTTAGCTTGGTGAAAAAAAAAATTCAAACACTTATTTTCATATGATTTTTTTTTTGGAACATAAAATAATATTTAAAAATTCAAATATATATTGTTAATCATGTGATTTAATTTTAATGATATCTAAAATATGATGGGATAATTTGTGATTTTTAAATATACATATTTTATATTTTTTGATACAAAATATTATCTGTTTAAAATATATGTTGTATTATATATTTGATATAAATATTTTTTAAATAGAAATTACTGTGCTATATTTGATTTTACGAAAATATTTTGAAAAATTTAGTATTCACATGTTGAAAAATCCAATTGGTCATTATTTATCTTTTGACAAATTTGATATTGATTGGTTATCTTCTTTTGACAAAATTGATATACCCACATGGGTGGTGGGTCATTTTTTACTAAAGTGTATTTAAAATCTCTACAAAAATTTTAAAAGAAGTACATATTATCAGATATGATATAAATATTATTTAAAAAGATTTTACTATGCATACGAATATTTTAATAGAAAAATTACTGTGTGATCAAATATTTTAATAGAAAAATTATTGTGCAGTCACTATGTACCATTTGATTTTTCTGTGAGAAGTTTGAAAATTTACTCTTAACTATTTATTGAAAGCGACCTTTGGTTATATTTTTCCACCCTCCGCCTGCAAAATTTGAAAAGGAAAATTGCCTCGTTGCTCCGTGTGTCAGAGGCATCGAATTCAGCATGAGGAGCGTCTCTCCTCCAACGGATATGAGCGTCTCTTCTCTTTTCCCAACGGATATAATTTTATGATATATAAGGTGTATTTTGGTTGGAGAAAAATAAGTAATAAAGAAGTGAAGAAGAGAAAAATCTATGGTATTAAAATATTCTCAAATATGTATTGCGCTTCATTTGAGTAAAATTGTAAAATGATTTTCTATCCCTTATTCATATTATTCTTGTAAAAAAAGAGTTTTTGTAAGTGAATTTTTGGGATAAAATCACTTGGGTTAGGTGTGACTAAGCATCAGATTCTAAACTAGTTGGAGTGATCGGGATTGGTCACTTGTTGTAAAGGTTCACTAGCACCCGCGAAACTAGTGGTGTAATTACTATTTGAAAAAGAGTGGAGAAATTCCCGAGGAGAATACTTGGGGAGTGGACGTAGGCCCGGCGTGCTGAACCACTATAAATTGTTGTGTTTGATTTCTCTTCCCTTTGCTCATTTTATTTAATTATTTTATTTTATATTGTTGAGCATATTTATTTATTTATTTATTATTTGGGTTAATTTTTAATTTGACAATTTATTTAGAAACTTAATTCACCCTCCTCTTGAGTTGCCTACTTGGGATAACATATATTTATATTTAGTTTTTTCCAACTAATTTATAATTTTTTAAAAAATAAATTCCAAATAAAAATTCTAAAAATTCAATCAAATAAAAATATTTTACAACAAAAAAATTTTCAACAATACCTTCATAAATGTTGGGCGAGTTCTCACCATTTTAGAACTGGTTAAAATATATATATATATAGATAGTTTTTATTTATTTTTAGGATAGAGTTTGCACCATAAATAATTTTTCTATTGATTATGACTAGGTTTAAATTTTCTATTATTATTATTATTATTATGCAGAAAAATCTTGAAGGTTAGGAGAAGTTAAGACAAGTTTTGAAGATTCAAGAGACGGAAGACACGCGGCATTGTAAAAAAGAAATGGTAGATTTAGGAAGTTAAAAGTAGTTATTTAGGTGGTGGTTAATGAAAAATTTTCCTTTCATTTTTTTTTTATAAATTGTCATTAATGGCTCTATTGTATGACTTAATTTCCATTTCTTTTTTTATCTTAGAAATAGTTCAAACTTAGATAGGAGTAGAATTAATTTAATTTACTTGTAATTTGATTGTTTATTCAATCATTTACATCATCATCTTCTTATTCTCTCTTTCTCTTTTTCTTGTTTGTATTGCCATTATTTTTACTCCAAGAAAGTCCTTGAATTTTCAAGACATAGAACCTCAACACAATTATTTGATTATTATGTTGTTTGGTGAAATTTTAGTTAAGGGTCAATCTAAACCTAACAAAAAAATTTACTAACAACTTGGAGGAAAAAAAATGATACAAACAAAATATTAAGAAATTATGCTATCAAATGACATGTTTACATCTTGTGCACCCATGGATGCAAATCACTAATGGAGTGGCAATGTTCCAATAGGTATAAATTATTATTGGAATGCCTCATCTTCTATGTATAATGACTGTCAATTTCATGACAATGATTCTACTGTCTATTGCCAACATAATGGCATGACAAATGATATGGAAAAAATAATTTAGTGTTGTGAAGATGAAATTTATTAGTGCTCAGGAGTGAAATTTTGGTTCTGTAAGAAGAAATTAATTCTTTTGATTGGCAAAATTTTCAAATAATTTCATCATTGCGATATTATTTGATACAAAAAGATATAAATTACTTTGATGGAAAAAATCTTCATCTTAATTGTCAAGTTTATTAAGTTAATGGAGAAATTCAACATTGGAGTAAAAAATTAGAAAATATTAAAAAGCACAATTTTATGGGTTCCTAAAAGGCTTTTCCAAGCAAAACTTTATTTTCACAAAAACCATAGCCAAAGAAAATTAAGTTATGAAAGTGGCATGCTTGGGAGAAAATTTTTCTAGCCATTAATTGAAAAAGAAAAGACCAACTTCTTTTGCCGAAGGATATTGAACATTTTGATGTTAATAATCCAATTAGAGAGTATGGTTTTAAGCATGAGTCTCACAGCACAGCCTATTGTTTTCACTTCTTCATTGCTTGGTTTCATAATTACCCTATCAAAAAAAATAAGTTGCTGTCACAGTTAACAATGTTTATGGGATGTTCTTCTCTGATGATCCTTGTAATCAACAAAATAGACTATGATTCCTTCTGGGGGATGTAAATGGACTGTGAATCAGGTTAGCTGCAAATTAATATGTAGTTTAATAAACAATGCTTTCCACCTTCAATTGTTTCCTTTTTCCAACTGTCAAGTGGGAGGACCAAGAAATAACAATATGCGTCTTTCTGTCTTGTCCTGATGTTTGATGTTTCTTGATTTGGTTCTGATTGACTCAGGCCAAGTTTGGCATGTGCTCAAAAAGTCAAAAAGTCAAAAAGTTACTCAAAAAATTAAAAAGTTATCACTATTCACCAAAAGTAAAAAAGTATGGCTGCACAACTCTCAATCTTAATTTTTCCCTACACACTAATGTATACAATTTTTTAATACACATTTTTTTCATAAAAAGTCAAAAAGTTAACCCAAACAACCATATTTTTTTCCTCAACTTTTTAGTCCAAAAAGTCAAAAAGTACATTTATTTAGAACATCCCAAACAATCCCTTATTATTGATGATGTATGGTTTAACAATCAGAGACAATGTGAGCAACTTGTTTGGACCAAGGAAGCTTTGGCGAGAAGATAGATATCTCTGAGGAAGTCTTGTCAAATATATTTGGCAAATTCTGTATTGGTAAATAGTTCACGAGTGATCAGATTTTAGAGTACTTGTTCTTTAAGAGTTCAGATTGTAGAGGTCAGAAGCCCATTTGATTCGATTGAATGCCCGTTTTGTGTACTACGGCATAGGTGTAAATTTTAACTACAATTACCCACATTGATGAATAAGAATGTAGTGGATGAAATCTTCTATAATTGTCATCTTATTTGGATGCTGGAGGTTTATCCTTGTTCAAGAACACCATTAGCTTCCTTCCATGACTCGCATCGTTCTATTTGAAAATGAACATTCTGGTGTTTGAAATGAAATGACTCTAAAATGCCACTTCATTCTATATGAAGTTTCTATACCAAAAAATTATTTATATTCCCATTAATCGAAAAATTTAACAAAATTGGATTGAGCTTGGTTTCAAACTTCACATAGCCTCAAGCTGCCAAATGAATCAACCTCAACCCAAGATAAATAAAGAAATCCATCCGCCTAGAAATAAGAGATTAGCATACGAAAAATTAAACGGAGTAGGAAGCAAAAAATAGTGAACTTTCATACTATTACGCCTTGTATGTATTCATAAGTAGTAGAACAATAGTAGTTTTCTCCTAAAGACTATCTTCTGAAAAAAGAGATAATTAAATAATAAATCAATTATAAATGATACCCATGAAAAGCCTGCCAAGCTAATTGACTTCCTCCTAAACAATTGCCGATTACAATCCTGCATCCTCTCTCGGCCTACCAATATTTACACTTTGCAAAAGTTCCTCCTCCAGTTTCTTTGCCTACCAGAATAGATTGTAACCGTAAAATTCAGGACAGCCTGTACCTATTTGATTTTAATTTCCAGCTGAGGTGCATAATTAATAGCTATATCCTGTCATCAAAATGAAACTATGACCCAAGCACCAAAATAAGTTTCGTGGGTCGTCAGACCATACTTGCTGGCAAACTACATGCAATCTGATCAACTGATTGTTAAATTCAATGTATAAAGAGAGAAATACAGAGAGAATAAATTGTATGTATTCAATTGATTGATATAATCTGTATTGAATGTTATATATTACAAATGGTGAGGGGCTCCTTTATATAGAGGAGTTACAAGCTTACAAGCCAAAAGAGAAAACATAATTATTAAAGCATACTAATTATTATATTAACCTAATTATTAAAGCAACACTTTACATATTATATTCTAACAGCCCCCCTCAAACTCAAGGAGGATAGGAACCAACCAACCAACTTGAGTTTGGAGAGAGTAACAAAACAGAAAAATAAAATAAAATAAAATAGGATAGGAGACACTGTATGGTTGTCTCAGACCGTTGGTGAAGACACTGTATGGTCGTGTCGGACCGTTGTAGCAGCTAACCGGAATCAATGTCGGGACAGTTTACGAAGTCTTGCCGGACCCACGTAGAAGCCAACCGAAATCAATGTCGAGACAGTTTACGGAGTCTTGCCGGACTCATGTAGAAGCTAACCGGAATCAATGTCGAGACAGTTTACAGAGTCTTGCCAGACCCATGTAGAAGCTAACAGGAATCAATGTCGGGACAGTTTACAGAGTCTTTGCCGAACCCTTGTAGAAGCTAACCGGAATCAATGTCGGGACAGTTTACAGAGTCTTGCCGGACCCTTGTAGAATACACTGTATGTTTGTGTATAGAGGCTGCTCAAAAGATATACATGTATATATATATCGAGCCCTCAAAAGTCGCGCCCTCAAAAGGCGCTCCCATTTCATCAAAAGTTGTGCCCGACAGAAATCGTCGAGTGGCGAGCCATCAAAAGTCGCGCCAGACACGCGGCAATGCACGTGATCGACAGAGCGTTGTGTCGTCCTCTTCGTCATTGTCTATATAAACTGAGGCGGAGGCTGTGCAAACCAAACTAGTTTGAAACCTCTGAACATCTTCGTTCTGAAACACTCTGCAACCAACCTTTTCTGATATTACGAGTCTGAAATCGCTGCTTCTTTGAAACACTCAGCAACCCAGAACACGGCCTCTTCTTCCCGTTCAGCAACCCAGAACATGGCCTCTTCTTCCCGTGGTCTGCTCACTCTCTTTCTAGACCTCAACGAGTCCACAAGAGAGATAACCGGGGCAGTTGCCCTTGAACCTCAACCAAGCACCCCTGGTTTTGCTCCGTTGAACTTTCTCATGCTGTCTGTGGAGCAAATAATGGCAGCGCAATCAGATATTGAGGCCAATCATTATACATTGAAGTCATGTGTTGAGACCATGACTACGGTCACAAACTTGTCGCACCGACTTCAGAGTAGGACAAATGAGGTGCAGCAGTTAAACGCCCAACTGGCTCTGCTCCAGCGCATGTATAAGGATGCGCGAGCAGAGATGTGTGTTGAAGGCGGAAAACAAAGAGCTGAAGCGGAAAGCCACCGTTATGTTCCGATTTGGAGGTCCGCCATATGTGGCATTTGAGGAGCAACAGGAAGTGAACGTGCTCGGCGGTGTAGGAAACACGAAGGCAGTGCCGTCAAGGGACGCCCAAGACTGAGGTAAGAGGAAGAGAGTAGTGGAAGAGGCAAAAAAGTAAGGCCGGTGTTTGGGATGGGATTTTTTTTTTTTTTTTGTGTGTTTTGTTTTTTTTTTTTTTCGGTTGTGGTGTAAAATTGTGATCGGGGTTGATCCCGCATGAAGAAATGACAAGGTTGTGGAATGAAAAACGAGTTGGTTGTGAATGGATTTTTTTTTTTTTTTTTGGGAATAAAATCAACCATCATTCAGCAATACAGTTACTAAAGAGAAATATTAAAAGAGAGTGGTGGAAAAAAAAGTTTAAAAGAAATGATGGGAAAGAAAAATAAATGTGGGTATTTGAAAGAGTGTAAAAGTAGTTTGGAGAAAACAAACAAAAATAATTGATTTTGAAATCAAACGTGATAGGAGGAGAGAGAGGGGACAAGCCCATGTGATAAAGTGGAGAGAGAGCTGGGTATGCATATGAGTATGTTTTGTGCTGGTGGAACTGGTTTTGATATCTGGAGGTAGTGGAGAATTATTTTATTGGAGAGGGGAAGGAAGTGGGAATAAAGAGAATAAAAAAAAAAAGAGGGTAAGCATGATGAGGCACTGATCTGGACAAAGAGATACACACATGGGCGGCTCTTGAGGCTGCGTTAAAAATTGGAGTAGTGGGGAACAGAAACAGTGTGCAACGCACTGTGCACCGATAGAGATGACGTTCCCGGACTACTTCACCGCGCTGGGGAGATCAAAAATAGAGGGGGGAAGTGTCCGGTGTTGTACTATGTGGTCTGTCCAGCAGAAGCTTGAGAAGCCATGTGTGGAGCTGTTGGAGCAGTAGATCTTGGCTGCTGGTTGAAGCTCCCATAAAAATTAGCACTTGGCTGTGCAGGTTGAGAACTTGGAGCTGGAAAAGTTGTCGGCTGTCCAAATTGACCAGTTTGAACATGAAAACTTGTCATTGGTGCATGGCGAAGGTGAAGGCGCCGGAGGCAGTTGCGATGGGAACGTGGACTCGGCGTATGACAGCGCAGAGGCGGCCGTGGAGGCTTAGGCAAGCTTCAGTGGCCTTAAATGTGTGGAGTAGGCATACACAAATAGTTGAGCAATGTGTTGTACCTGCTGACTCTCGAATCCATGCACTTGAGATGGAACTAAGGCTTGTGTGTGATTGTAGCAGACACTGGTGTTCGACGGAATGTCCCAGAGGGATTTTGGGTTTGCTCCGGCGAGGTGGTGAAGAAGAGTGGAGTGGAGGTGACCAAGATGGAATTTGTTAGAAACTACTGCAGCAGCAGTAACAAGATCAAGATCAAGAAAAATCATTTGTGGCAGCGGAGTGAAGATATGTGTAGAGGTCCGGCGGGCGGTCAAGGCAAGGTTGCCGCCCGCCGGAAGGCGAAGAACACCAAGAGCTTAACCTATAGCTCTGATACCATGTTAAATTCAATGTATAAAGAGAGAAATACAGAGAGAATAAATTGTATGTATTCAATTGATTGATATAATCTGTATTGAATGTTATATATTACAAATGGTGAGGGGCTCCTTTATATAGAGGAGTTACAAGCTTACAAGCCAAAAGAGAAAACATAATTATTAAAGCATACTAATTATTATATTAACCTAATTATTAAAGCAACACTTTACATATTATATTCTAACACTGATCACCTTTCGAAGTTCATCAACCAACTGTGCTCGACTTGATGGTTCCACCTACATTGAATTCCAAACACGTTAATTTTAAGACATAACGAAAATTATGTTGTAAAGCAAGAACATACGTATAATATAATGGTTTACCTTTTGTAGGAGTGCAGCCAGACCTTTAGGCAGAGCTTGTAGATCTAATGGTGAATCACCAATATTTGATAATTGAATCAATACTTTCTGTATCCGCAACTCGTGTAGCTTTTCCTCATAGTTCACTGGATCATCTTTCCACGTGAAGAAAGCTTCATCATTTGCCCAAGCATCTTCTCTGCCTTCCGCAATCTTTGAATCCAAAAACCACTTCTTGATCATGTCCATTGCAGATTTGTGAGAAACCTGATCACCACCAGCGTCTCTCACTGTCTTAATCAATAACCCCTCAACAACCCTCCGGTGCAATCTTTTGTAGAAGAAAAACCGGCACTTACCCCACTCCACAACCTCTCTGATTACCCCTTTCGCCGCCATCCTCAGTGACGTATCGTGCAGTTCGGCAAATTTCATAGCTATCTGAGTGTAGACTGGCAAAAGCTGTTTCTCCCGACCTTTAATCTGCTGCTGAAGAGATTCAACATTTGCATG
Organism: Camellia japonica; assembly: GCA_030407325.1. Classification (NCBI taxonomy): domain Eukaryota; kingdom Viridiplantae; phylum Streptophyta; class Magnoliopsida; order Ericales; family Theaceae; genus Camellia; species Camellia japonica. The sequence continues at coordinate 152,855,171 of JAPPVO010000016.1, forward strand.
AGCCCCAGCACTCCTAGCTTCTTGAAGTCTCGCTTTCAGATCAATCAGCCGTTGATCGAGCCTACCCATGCACTCCATCAGCTCCTTCATTCTGAATTTTATCTCGATCATCCCCTCTGGCTCGAGCACATTTCCCTTGGCTGTCCGTTCTGCATACATTTCAATATGGTCTGAATTGATCCTGCTATCCACGACAACCCATGCCCCACCACGAAGCTCACCCATCGTAGGGATGTATACAAAAACAGGCTGTTTGTACGTTCTAAGGTTCTCAACAATGGTCGATCCAGCCTGAAGGATTCCTTCAAAAAGGTCCCTCTGCCCACCCGAAAAGCCTCTCCAGTTGGCAAGAATGAAAAGGGGGAGCTCTTCCCGATTAAAGTCCATCAATGCTTGAGCTGTCTTTGTAGCCGAATCGGGAAACCATACTTGCCCAGCTTGAGGAACAACCCTTTCGTGGGAATCGAGCTGCCCGGGGTCCGCAGGGATAACTTGCATTACTGTTTGAGTCTCGACAGCAACTATTCCAACCGGGATTCCTCCAAGCTTTGCCCTTCCTGTCACAACCGTCCTGGCCCAGCCTTCGAGTGTCTCAACAAAGCTATCCTTGTCAAAAATACCCCCAAGCCACTTCCCAGTACCATCTAGCATACCACAGATAGCTCCACGGGGATCACATGAATTCTCAGGGAAGTATTCAACAGGCCTCTCCAGAGGATCAGAGGGAGACAAAATGGGAAGTGGACCACCCGAGTAGGGCGGAACATAACTTAGCCACTTCAAAATAGCTGACACCCCTTCAAGATCATCTGAGACTGTTAGATGAACAACGCCATTGGTTGCCATGATTTTAGGTCCACCGAGTTGCATGTGGGAGCTGTAAACCTCCCGGCCCAATAATTTGTTTAGCGCGGAGAAACCTGTAAGAATAATAGGCTGATCGAGTCTCTGTATGCACCGCATCCCGAGACGAGCTAGATAAGCACCTATCCCAACAGTTCTTCCCGTCACATACGTCAACGTGAAGGTCTCCTTGTATGCCCTTGAATAGGCACTGGCAATGGCTCCACTCCCGGATAAGTTCTCAACCCCCAAGCCGTCCTCCTTCCCTATAATGCTATCTATTATCCATCGTGTCTCTCTGTTTGATAGCTTTAACTCGTGTGCAATCACGGATGATGAAATCCGTAAATGATCCTCGGGAGTCAAATAGACATACTGAAAACCACTCTCTGGGCTTGATTCATTAGACCAGCCAACTTTAAAACAAGATTTTACCTCTTCAGCTACCTCAATACGAGCCCCTGAATTTGCTGCCAAGTAAATTAGAGGCAATTTCTTGACGCAAGCAAGATCGCTCACTGCAAGAAAAAATGCGTCCTCCCTTGGACCAAAAGATCCGGCTCTGAACGTCACATCATTTGCTACTATCAAAATTGTCCTTCCAGAGGGAAACTCTGGTGTTGACATTTCCATAGTCCACGCAACCATGCCAACGTCGTTCAGCCCAGGTGGACGCTCCACAGAAATAAGAGGAGTATCCCATAAACCTTTTCTGTCAGCAAATATGAGCTCTGTGACTTTAAGAACTTTACTGTTGACTTTGTTATGACCTGGAAATTGCAATGCCCAAGACTTTTCCAAGGCCATTTCAAATGCCTACAAACAAGATTCCTCTTTAAAAACACCAATATTGAAATTTCTATCAATAATTCAACATAAGTAAGGGTTCGAAGGTATTCACCAGTGGGAAATCATAACAGTAAGTGGTGTTGCTTTTCCGAGCCAAAAGCCGTTTTCTATCAAGAGCTCCCAATGGCTGATACTGCTCATTCACAGGAAGACTGTGCAGAGGGCCCCACAGAGCGGTCGAATGGTAGACCATGCTTTGTTTGCTGTTATCCTCCAGTTCTCGATATATCTGAAAGTAATGTCATGTAATTTTATTATTTGATCCGTATTCATAAAAATTTAGCATTTGAAATTATTAAATGTGAGAACTTTAAGCATAAGTTTGTGGAAGACCGTCCTTTCAATAACAGAAGTAATATAGACACTTACATGCACAATGCATGTGTGACCGGTCACGTTCTCAACCACGACCCTCCAAGCACCATTGGCTTGTCCAGCTGATGCCATCCAGAGCTTCACTTCCCACACACAAACACCTAAGCGATGCATTTTCACACCAATTGATGCATGGATTTCATGAGCCAGCCCTTCCAAGATCATCTCAACCACAGCTTCTTCTTGCCCAGCATTTACTTCAACTCTCCTGGCAACATTATCAAAAAGGTCAGTCCCCACATTCATTTTGGAAGAGAAATTACGGAACAAAAGAATATAGATTTGATTACTTTGTGTAAGGCACAAGATCATTGATTTGTTGCTCGCGTAAGATATATAGGTACATATGAGCATGGTCAGATCTGATGGTAGCATTATGAACATGAAGTTCCAACTCTTCCATTGCAGTCATTAAGGACCTCAAAATGCTCCTTGAAGTAAAAGACATACTCAATTGGGATCTGTTCATTCCCATGTCTAGCCCCATGAAACCTTCATTTGAGGTTGACTGCCTTACAAGCGTTCTGAGAAACATCCTATGGATTGGTAATGGCTTGTCTACAACAGTGTAGAGGTGCCATTGACGGTCCCGGGACGGAGTATATTGTATATTCTCATAGCACTTGAGCTTTTCCTGGATTAGAACAAAGGTTAATTGATTTGATGTCAACTCATGGTGCATAGCAAAATTATTTTATATTATTATCATTATTTAAATAACACAGACCAATTCAAGATAAATCGATAGAGGAGGCTCCAAGTGACGCAATAGGGGCTCCTCCTCATAATGGAGCTTCTCTGCTGACCAATGAAAGGAGTGCCTCATTGGGGTTCGCCCTTCATCCCTCTGTATGATGCAGCTAATAACACCAACACCTGCACTTCGAAGACTGGAGCCTAGTTCTTTCTCTCTAAGTATTTTGGCTAACTTATTGATTCTCTCTTGAGCTTGATCCTCATCACCGCTGCACAGAGCCAGATGACAATATCAGTAAAGAAGGTGCATGGTGCCAAGGTGTAACTTGAGATTTTTATTCACAATGAAACATTAGTCATGTGGTGTAGTGAAAAACTCAGGCATATCATCAAGAGGAAGGGCAAAAAAAATAAATAATTTGCGTGGATCATGATTCAATTAATGGATTGGATTGATGTGAAACTCAGCTTTTGTTTATCCTCTTAAGTAATCAGCAGCCTGGATCAAAATATAACTCCACTATAAATATAATCTGATAATCAGATTTGAATCAAGCACTGATATAGCTCAACTTTAAACCCAACTATATTCTTCCACACAATGTGCAAGAACCTTTAGGATCATGCTGCTGTTGGGATAGTGTGGATCCTGATAAGTATTGGACACAAACCACTCGACAGCAAATTTTTGAGTAAGGGTATTTTTGGTATTTCGGGATTTGTAACATGTTGCCCTAATTTTCTATGTATTTATAGTTGAGGGGAGGTGGATATATCTGTAATTCTCTTGTAACCTTTTTGCTCATAGTGAAAATCGCAGCAGCTATGGACATACCCCTAGTTTGGGGTGAACTAAATAAATCTTGTGTTCTTTTCATGTGCGTGTGATTTATCTTTCTTGTGCATTTGTTCCTTTCTGTGTTTCATGTTTCCACCAATCCTGGTTAGGTATCATGGATTCCTAACAGCTGCAGCTTCTGTACTGTTCCATAGGAAATGTGACTGCAAAAACCAAGGCAGCTGGAGTGGAGTAGTTTCATAAAATGATGGATGTAGAGTGGGTTAATTCCATCCTAGTAGTGAATTGACCAAAACAGGCTTGTCTAAAAGAGAGAATCCTATATGCTATGTAAATGATGAAATTTTATATCTTCATATGATAATCTCGCTATTTGAGTTAAAGTGCAAAAATCTCATGGTTTACCTGTCCTGAAGCAAACTCATCTGGTTGTTGATTCCGACCAATGCAATATGCATCATATTACCATAGCTAGCTGGCTCAATAGATCTATTTTGGATGCTGTCATGCATATTATGAGTTGTTTCTCTTAATGTAGCGCTTATCACTGTTGGCAAAAACTGAAGCGATTTGATGATAACCATCGCTCCCCATTTCCTCTCGGTGTGTTTCTCAACTAATGGTCTGTCTGACATTTGATCTTCAGATCCATTTTTCCTTTCAATATGCTCTTCTAAGAACTCCCATGAAGCAATAAGACCAGATCTGTTCCATTGCATCCTGACACTGCCCTTTATAAGGTAGGGCTGATGATGGATAAAGAGTATTAGATACGTATTGTCTCAAAGTAAGATAACCACATGACCATAAAATAGTGTTTGTTTTCTCATGTTTGGTTCATTAGAAAAATGATGAAAAAGACGGTTCAAGGATTCATCGTTCACCATTTTAAAGGACTAGTCATTCCATATGAAAGGCTAAGGAATGACCATTCCATTCTATTCTATCTTTATTCCAGTGAACCAAACACACCACAAGAGTTTCAACAATACTACCTGGTACAGTCTTCGAACATAAGTTTCCACAACCCGCCTCTGAAGGGTGTGATCACTGTGATCAAATAGACCCACAAGGGCATCTTCGACTGCTAAGGGAGCACTCACAAGATCCTCCATCCGTTCATTAATGGCGCTTTTTCTCTTAGGAGTGTCCATATTTTCACCATCTTCAGTAAACATCTCTAACTCAGAAAGACTTCTGGCGATGCTGGATCGGAGTTCACTCAGTTTGGTCTGTTCTAGCAGTTGGCTCGCCTTCAACGCCAACTGGAAAAATAAACTGGGATTTAGAACTCAATTCTAAAGAACTAATAATAACAATTACTAGAAAAAATGGAAAAGTGGTATTAGTTTACAAGATGATATAATGATAACTAACACAATTCAATTTTATTTTATTTTATTTTTTTGCAAGAAAAAGAAAGAAAGAAAATCATGCTGGAGTAGAACAACTCAGGGGAACTTCAACCTCAGAATAATTTGTATGGTTGAGTGCAGAGAATCGGATTAGTTTATCCCTGTATGCAGCAGGATTAGGGTACACCAATTGTTCCATGAGTCGTAATATCAGCTTATTTTTCCTCTTGATGCCCTGGGAACCAACAAATACACAAGACAAGTTAAAAATACTTTCTATTTTAAGAGAGAAAAAACTGAGACTGAGTGAGAAAGCCTAGTACATAAAAAATAAATTGTAGGAAATTAATGTATTGATATTATTGATTGATATTTGATTTAATTTATTACAAGACCAAATGACACTCCTTATATAGGAGATATTACAAACATCATCATAACCCATTAAACCCATTATATACCACTTACATATTATATATTTCCACTATCTACCACTATATACTAACCTAACACACTCACATAATATACTAACTCACTCACCTACCACACTAAGGTAGAGTAGGTGTGGAGTTCTTATTTTTACATTCAACAGCCCCCCTCAAACTCAAGGGGGTTAGGAACTAACCAACTTGAGTTTGGAGAGAGTAACAAAACAGGAAAAATAATCTGACAAATAAAATAAAAGTAGATAGGAGACACTGTATGGTCGTGTCAGACCGTTGTAGAAGACAGTATAAACAGTTTACTGGGTCATGTCGGACCGTTGTAGAAAACAGTTTACTGGGTCATGTCGGACCGTTGTAGAAAACAGTTTACGGGGTCTTGTCGGACCCTTATAGGAGCTAACCGGAATCAATGTCGGGACAGTTTACAGAGTCTTGTCGGACCCATATAGGAGCTAACCGGAATCAATGTCGGGACAGTTTACAGAGTCTTGTCGGACCCATATAGGAGCTAACCGGAATCAATGTCGGGACAGTTTACAAAGTCTTGTCGGACCCATATAGAAGCTAACCGGAATCAAAGTCGGGACAGTTTACCGAGTCTTGTCGGACCCTCAAAAGGCGTGCCCTATCTTATCAAAAGGCGTGCCATCAAAAGGTGTGCCCGACAGCCATCAAAAGTCGAGCCATCAAAAGGCGCGCCATCAAAAGGTGTGCCCGACATCCATCAAAAGTCGAGCCATCAAAAGGCGCGCCGCTTTGTCGTCTTGCGCTGAGAGGCGCGTGATACGCGTGTCTGCCTTGCCTATTTATACCAAGGCGAGGCTGCCGCTTATGCAGAACAAAACATCTGCTGAAAAATCCTCTGAAAAAACTCTTCATTTTGCTGATAGAGATACTCTGTAACACTTCTGCCCAGATACTCTGTAACACTTCTGTCCAGAAAATGGCTTCTTCTTCCCGTTCCGCTACCCAGAACATAGCCTCTTCTTCCCGGGGTCTTACTCTCTTTCCCGACCTCAATGAGTGCACAAGAGAGATAACCGGGGCAGTTGCCCTGGAACCGCAACCAAGTGCCCTTGGACCAAGCCCCCCTGGTTTTGCACCGTTGAACTATCCGATGGTGGCAGTTGAGCAGATAATGGCTGCTCAATCTGATATTGAGGCCAATTATTATACATTAAGGTCATGTGTTGAGACCATGACTGCGGTCAACAACCTGTCGCACCGGCTTCAAAGTAGAACAAATGAGGTGCAGCAGGTAAAAGCCCAACTGGCTCTGCTCCAGCGCATGTATACAGATGCCCGAGCAGAGATATGTATGCTGAAGGCAGAAAACAAGGAACTGAAGCGGAAGGCCACCGTGATGCTCAGATTTGGAGGACCGCCATATGTGACGGTTGAGGAGCAACGGGAAGTGAACGTGCTCGGCGGCGTAGCAAACACGGAGGCAGCACCGGCAAGAGACGCCCAAGACAAAGGCAAGAAGAAGAGAACAGCTGAAGAGGCGAAGAAGTGAGGCCGGTTGTTGTGGTGGTTATGAGTTGTGGCTGTTTTTTTTTTTTTTTTTTTTTTTTGTGTAAAATGGTGATCGGGTTTGATCCCCGGCATGAATAAAATCGGGTTTCATCTCTGCTGCTTTCCCGCTGCCTCAGAAATACATGTATACTTGCTGAATGACCCAGACACTGATCACTGATTCAAGGCAGAATAATCCAAATCCAATGAAGTAGAATATCCCGGTGAGAGATTTCCCTTTGAAAAATATAGGAGGAGCAACAGCACAAAAAATGCAGAAACCAATGTGAACCGTATAGAAAAGAAAAAAACCACCCAAAATTCATAGCACTTTCAGTCCTAGAGGCATGATAGAGTGGACGATACCACAACACATATGCCAATGGAACCCCTGCGATGAAGTATATAACAGAAAGAAACCAGATTTGTACACCTGCCCCTTTAATCCATGCAGCAGTAACAGCTGCCAATTTGAATTTATGTTGATAGAAACTTGCTTCCAGTGGAGAGCTCCTTTCCTGGTGCGTTTAAGAAGCTCTCCTCCTTTAGAAACAAAGTTCAATGCTATTGAGACATTTGCTTCTTCAACCTGTTCGTCAGTCAGGGATATACTTGCAGCTCCATACCCCTTTTCCAGCGTTGCCTTCAGTGTGGCAGCCCCTCTCAAGGCTGTAGCTGCTCCAGCAATTAGGGCCATGATATCGCCGTTATTCCTTGCATTAATCGCAGAACCGACAACTGCCAAGATCTGGTCATGCTCAGCTCCCATTTCCTCTGCAATCTCAATACAATGCGATGCTACCAGAGCAGCTGCAGATGCCATTGCAGTAGATGTTTTGGGAGGTGCCTTATGTCGGGCAGTTGGCTTTTCAGGGGACGTCACTGACGAGGCAGCAATAGCTGCCACGGCAGCAGCAACACCAGCCACAGACACAGCTGCGTGAAGTTGGGCATTGTGGGTTTTAAGCTCCTGCTTCTTCCTCTCCTTCTGATCTTTCAGCCATCTTCCCACTTTTCTTCTCCTCATGATGTTCCTGTACAGCCCATTTTTGAGCAGCTGCTGACTAGTGAGGAAATCTGGGTTGAGGGCTTGATGGAGTAAGAACAATTCCTTAGTGTCATCACTTCCTCTTGGAGATGTTGGAGGGCTATCTGTGAGCGACAACACCAGATGGCACAGAAACCTTTCCTGCTGCAGAAGATGCAGCATTGCTTGACTGTATTTAGCCATCTAGAATTACCAAGTCTTATCCTGCTAACCACGGAAAGAGTTGCAGGTTATGGAGGTGAATGAAAAGACTGTTGACTTATCATAAGAGATGAAGAAGACCACCATGGATGCCATGTATGGTGGAGCCAGAGTAGCAAGGGAAGACCTGACCAAGTAGGGAGCAACCAGCATGTTTGAGAGAGAGAGAAGAAAGAGACTGACAGGAAAAAGCTGGATCCTCAGTACAGAACTGCTGTTGGGAATAGACCAGAAAATTACAGAACTTGTTGCTGAGCAGCAGAAAAATGATGCCAAGCTTGCTCATGACAAATCTGAATTGGGGCAGCTTAAACAGGATATTACAAATGCTAATAAGCAGAAAGAGTCCATTTCTAAAGCTCTCGAGAAAAAGGAAAAATTGCTTGCAAATGTGCGGACTCAAATTGCTCAGCTTAAAGCCAATATTTCTATGAAACAAGATGAAATGGGCACAGACCTTAAAAGAGTTTCCAAAAGTATTGAGGAGCGCACAAGGGAACTCAAGAAGATCAAAGATGAAAAGAATAAGTTAAAGACTTTGGAAGAAAACTACCAGCGGACACTTCAGGAAAAAGCTGGAAGAAGCTGTTAGAAGCGTATGTGGAGAAGTCGCCTCCGGTGGCAGCGAACTGGAAGCTATATGTATTGATAGAGATGACAGCGGAATAGGTTGTGGTCCGGCGGGCGGCTAAGGCGAGGTTGCCGCCCGCCGGTGAAGCGAAAATTCTAGGTTCTAAACTTGCTCTGATACCATGTAGGAAATTAATGTATTGATATTATTGATTGATATTTGATTTAATTTATTACAAGACCAAATGACACTCCTTATATAGGAGATATTACAAACATCATCATAACCCATTAAACCCATTATATACCACTTACATATTATATATTTCCACTATCTACCACTATATACTAACCTAACACACTCACATAATATACTAACTCACTCACCTACCACACTAAGGTAGAGTAGGTGTGGAGTTTTTATTTTTACATTCAACATAAATATAATAAATAAACCTTGTTTTTGTGGATACCTGATGAGATAGCACAATATCCAAAACCTTCAAGAGATCTTTCTTATATTGAAGTCTAAGTCGTTCAATTACATCAGCCTGGGGACCAAAAAATGTATTAGAACTTAAGAACCCCACAAAGCAATGAAGAAAGAAAAAAAACATTTAATTTGATAAGCCACTTCCAAATTCCCTTGCAAATTTGGCTTTTATAGTATGCTCACAGAATGTCAGAATGCATTATAGAGCTAAGGAACAAAGTTTGGAGCAATGAACCAATTTTAGCATAATTTTAGACAAGAAACCTTGATCAAATGTACTATTGTTAAAAATATTAGAAAAGAATGTTCAGGAATTAGATACAGTACATCCATAAGTTAAACAAGAAAGTTCTCATATTGAAGGATTAGAAAAGAAAGATGCAATTTGAAAACACTAAACAAGCATTAGTATGTGAACATAAGAGAAGCCATTTTCTATGGTTAACAAGTGGGTGCCAAAACTGATGAAAAAAAAGTTGGTGCCAAAAGGGTGATCTGGTCATGTATAAAAATGATCTGGTTGTGGATATCTCTGATCTCTCCACGTGAGTTGCACACATGGCAGATGCTGTGTTGTATAGATGTCAGATTAAAATTTTACATCTGGCTTCACAAGGAGTGGGGGGCAAAGGGGGAAGAGGGCCATTGTTCACCAAAAAAAAAAGGAAAGAGGTCTCGAACTTTTTGGTTACTCTTATTGGTGATAAATAAATTGGTTCATGTGTGGCTGATAAAGAGGATAAAAATCTTGGCATCATTAAAATAAATGAGTTTCCGAGGAGGCCAGGACAGACTCACTTGGATGTTGTCATTAAACAATTCTTCAACAGATAAATACTCTTCAAAAAGGGCCTGAACAATAACACGGGCATGACTCTCTCTTCCACCCTCATAGGACTTAACAAGGCTCATCAAAGGTTCAACAAGCCTCTCTTGGGCTCCCTTTTCATTAGCAGGGCAGGAGTTTAGATGGGCCTGCAATGAAAAAGTAAATACCACAAAAGTGAATACCATTCGAACAAGAAGAACAGTTTTTGCAAATGACGAATTTGAAAGAATGAACCAACCTCAAGAACACCCCGTAATACTTTGGCAGGGAAGTCAACATTTTGAAAGCTTGCGCTACCTTCGTACATTTTACATTTTGATTCCAGCTGGACAAAAACATAATGAAAAATTAGTTA